>VYXF01001425.1:315674-415393 GCA_013397295.1 Polioptila caerulea
AAAAAAAGCAACCCAAACCCACAAGCAGATGCCCCACAACCAAAAGAAAAATGAAAAAAAAGCAAAGGAAAAAGGAGGGTAAAAATCTGTCTGTAGCTTGTAAAGATTGAAACCGCGGGCGCGTTGCTGCGAGCGGAGTCCCGGGGCAGCGTCAGCGCGATCCGCCGCGGAGCTGTGCCTGCCGCCTCTGCCAGGCTGGATGGAGACGGTGGGGAAAGCAGCCGGCGTGGGGATGGACTGGACAGCGGCTCGGAGCGTGCCTGTGTGCCTCCGTGTGTGTGTGTGTGTGTGCGTGCCGTGCGCTGGATGCGTGTGCCTGTATTTACGGGAGCCGGGGAAACCTCTGCTCCGCGCAGCGCTGGAGCAGCCTCCGGAGCCAGGCAGGGAGAAATCCTGGAGACAAGACACAGCGAGGGAGAGCCTGCACACACACACACATACACACATACACATACACACACACAGAAACGTGCTACACATTGCATCGCCGAAATACTGAATACAGGAGCAGAAAGCAAATCCTGGCGTGGACCGCTGTTTGCTGGCAGAAGGAAGGAAAAGCACCCTCAGCCCTGAAAACTTCCTCCTCACTGCAAATCCAGCTGCTCCTAGACCCAAAATTACAAATTGCCTTCTAGTGAGACGTCAAAAAGGTACTACTCCTAAGAAGTATTGCTCTCTGTAGTACCAGGGTTGGACTGGGCCCCTTAAATACTTTTTCCCCATTAATTATTATTTGTTGCACACATAGATACCTGAGCTGACAATCCGGAATGAGGATTAGTCCCTCGTCTAAAGCAAAGAGAAAAGGAAAGATACTTCTGTGCATCATGCAAAAGAACGAGAAAACAAGAAAGATAGTCCTTGACCTGGATAATTCCTGCCAACCTTGGAGAGGAGAGCAGGGGAATAAAACCATAAATTTCCTTTCTGCAAATGAGCATCTGCAAAAAACTGAATGGTGGATGTGAAGAAAATTCCTGCAAGGTAAATTAGTCTTGGGTTAGGGAGAGAGAAAAATATTGTGTAAAGTATTTGATAGCAAAATCCAAATTTACAGTTTTAAAAGATATTGCAGTGCTTTTTATGGGTACTGTAGAGAAGTGTGATAGCTTGTCCAAAGTATAGAGAGAGAGATGTCAGACACAGGATGAAGTGAGGAAGGCCCAACAGAAGAAATAAAAGACCATGAACTTGAAGACTGATGTATCAGTGTGGAGCCACAGAGCCACAGAGCTCCTCATGACACTATCATAAATCAAGATACTTACACATTTAGTCAGAAATTATTAGGTGCCAATACAGCTGTGGTGTCACATTAGCTGCTGTGTTAGTTCTGGGTCTGGGCCACTGTATGCAGCCTGGTCCCACTGGTGCTGTGTGTTCCTCTAGCCTCCCTTCCTGTTTTACCTCTGCCACATTGTCATCCCTTCTTCTTCCCTCTCCTTTTCCCCCCACCCCGACCGAGAGATGCTCTGACACTGCTTGTGCACACAGCAGGTAAGCAGTGTTTGTGTGTATTGCAGCAGTGTCAAGTGCTACCACTCAGCCTCTTCTGTTAGAGGACAGGATGCAAGTAGACCCCTCTATAACAATCTACGAATAGAGAACTCAGTGTCTTACCAGCCCACTACAGATAGCAAGCTGTCAGTACATGTTAGTGCCCAGTATTAGTGAAAAGTTAGACAAGGTTTGTATATTTACTGCGCGGAAAAGTTTTGACAGGTCTGTATGTAAGATCTCAGGGTGTGTGATACATGAAAGATACACTCAGTTCACCCCAGGATAGGATCAGAAGGGTGTTACAAACGTTACACATACCTCATTTCTTCTGGATTGCTCCAACTGTCTTCTATGCTGTGGTCAAAGCCGAGCATTCGTTTACCACATATCGAGCATGACACACTCCCCCACAATCTTCTGCAACGTTTCTCCAACCCACAGGAAAGTTGGTTGACACAGATTCAAGTATGCAAATAAGAAAATCAGCAAAGTGTTTTGAAGTGCACAAATCATCGTAAAACAGCCAGAAAAGATCCTGTGCCTAATTCAGGGGTGCCTCTAGGTAATTATTTTGTAAGAAAAATGTAAATGTGCCAGAAAGGAAATGTTCATGGTTATCCCTGCATTTTTTGCAAATACCCATTGAATTCATACCATTGTTAGTATAATTAGCACTTTTACATAAGACAATGACAGCATGATATAACCTTTATATAACATGGGAAACTTGCTATGGGAAAATCAGACTCAGTTCCATCTTTGAATCCTGTCTCAGATCCAAGTGGCCTAGAGAGCCAGTTGTGTTGTAGTCCTGAACGTGGAAGGAATGCCTGACTCTCCTAGGAGCTCACATTTAAACATAGGTATTTCTATGGCTTCAACAAATCTCCTACTCATCACATGGGAGAATCATTGTGTGTTCTCAGTATGCATGTAATTAATTTTCTACAAAGTGGAATAGCTCCAAAGAAAGCCCAGGTCGGAATGCACTCTAAGCCAGTGGCTTTAGCAATCCCTTAGAAACATAACACCTTCTGCCAAGCACATCATAGGCATGAGCTAAAAGCTCTCATATTTCAGGACTCACACCAGGGGGCTGTTTGTAGTGGTCAGATCATACCCATCCTTTTCAGCTGAACCATATAAATAAAACTGCAAAACTGGTGTGTATAACAACTCATGATAAGACCTCTAATTATGTTTTAAAGTGTTCCTTCCTTGTCCTTGACATGGTGATTAGTGTCTTCCAACCTAAACCATTCTCTTGGAGAGATGGACTTGATTTTGAGTTGGTGTGCATTGGTGAGGGAGCTTAGACTGCTAAGCTGTTGGGTAAAACGCTGGCTTTTCCTACATTAATTTCAGGTAGGAACACTTTTCAACAACTTAATTTATTTGCACAAGCATGAAAATTAAACATTTTGGTTTAGTTACATGGAATATTTTGATCACCCGGAAATTTTTTTTGTGTCTTTTGTATCTCTCTGGAAAGATATCATAGCACTTAAAAATAAATTTTTAATGTTTTTCATACTTGGCAGTCAGACTAAAAATCAATCTTTTACCATCTTGGAGAGCCCCCTTCATCAAACACATTCAATGTGGTAACGTAGATGATTGCTTAGAATGGAGAATTTGCAATGCATCTTCTGGCCAGGTTTACCACAAGTGGGCTTTTTTTTCCTCAAGTTATTCCAAATAGGTGTTCATTCAAGTTCTACCAAGTGATTTTCTTGCAAAGTTTTTCCTAAAGATCTACAAAAAAATGTAGAAGACATGATTGTTGACCTTTGTTTCCAAGTACTTCAATAAAAAATGAATTAACACTAATCATTCACACTCAATCATAATATCAATCAATATCATCAATAGAAAGTGGAGCAGCAGCCAGCATTATTTCCTTTATCCACTGGAATACTCTGCCTCACATGGCTGAGACTGTTTCGTGGTGTGCAGTAAAGGACTTATGGAATCTCTAAACAATAGGGAAAAAAACAGATACTGAATCTCTGCATCATTTGCAAAGCAGCCATCATCTTGAGCTCTGAATGATTCAAGGACATGGTGGGGAAACATGACAGATCTTAAACATTATAGTGTGTAGTACATAGGCATGAGATTGAGATTGTACAAGGAATTTTTTCTCCTTTTTTCCTGTTTTTGAGTTATTTCCCTTTAGAAAAAGGATAAATGATGTTACTTTGAAAGATACACTGATTTATTTTCAGGTGTTATCAGAAACTCTCCTTGTTGTCATGGGTATTAAGGGGACTGCATAGACAAAAGCATCTTTCACCTGACTTGACAATAAAGCTTTGGCAAATGTCAAAATGCTCCATAACTCAGCTTCTCAAAAAAGAGAAGCTGACTTCTCGATTCTCCGTTAAACCTATTCACTCCTTAGATTTGTAGTTTTCACATAATGGATTTCTAGCAAGAATGTTTCACTTGTTGAGGAAATAATCACTAAGATTCTCAGATGTCCAATAGAATTTCAGTTGGTGAAGTGGCTCTGATGTTGCAGCTATTTCTGCAGGCAGACAACTGCCTCTGTTCACACCAGCCCCTGCACCAATGCAGATGCTCTGGGGGCAGTAGGGCTTCTAGGATCTAGCCTTAATTTTAGGGGAAGATCCATCCACACACAGATTGCCAAAGTATTTAGAGTACAGAACACATCCTTCATATTGAAGAGCAGCTCGCTCACGCTCCAGGCTCTGCACACCAAAAGGGAAATCTTAATGTGCTCCTTCTACTGTAAAACCGTAAGGACAGATATGAAGGCACTTGTTCTTGTTTTAGGTCTACAGTGTCTACTCCAGGGAGATGTTGTTCTTTAAAAGTCCTGAAATGGTTAATTGTGTGATAGTGAGTTAACACTTTGACTGAAACTGATCTATGAGTTTGTCCCAATAAAACTTTCCAAAGAGCAGCTCCATGAAGGCATACTTTGCAGCATCAAAAGGTGCATTTTAACTGATTTTTCATGTCCAGAGCCTTCATAGAAAAACTTTCTCCACATAGCACAGGCTGCTCTTCCTTATCAGTCTGTGTCAGAAGGGGAAACTTAGGGTTTTTTCTTTGTGCTGAATGGTATTTGCTGCAAAATTAATGCAAAGCCCAGTTCTTTCCAAAAAGTGAGCTCCAGAGGCACAGGTGTGAAAAACTCATCTTGCTCTAGAAGTTGCACTCAAAAATAGAATTGTCAACACAGCTGCTAGGTAAGTCCTCTTAGAAAAGGTTTTCAGATGCTTGGCCAAGAAAACAGACCTGCTAAATATACAGAATAATGAAATACGACTAGCTTTCTTTCTTCTGAAAATTTTCAGAGACAGAAGGCAAAAAATGATCTAGGATTCCATATGCTCAGTTATGCATAATATAGGAGGCTTAGGCTCCCATAAAAAAGGTTTATAAGTGGTAATCAGTGATGTCATATTAATTATAAGCAATGAGCAGTAGTGGTTGCTCTTCAAATCTGCAGCCTATGCTATTTTGGGCAAATTGAAGCTTTTTATATTAGCTGTTCATTTTATGAAACCTTTTGTGAACAGATACTAGAAGTTTGTGCACAGCAACTGAATGGGTAAGTCAAAATATCTCAATAGAACCATTGCTTCTTTCAGGTGAGGATTACAGCAAGCAATCCATGGCTGTTATTCATAGTAATAATTATTTAAAAATATTTTTTTCTGTCTCCTTATGTAAGGTAGTGCCATTTAATCTGCCTAAACCCGGATATATGAAATAATGAACTACAGAGTACAGTGAAGCAAAATCACAGAGTTAACAATATTCAATTTACAATACATTATCACTGGAAAAAAATCTTACCTTTATTTAGATCATAGTCCTGAGTAATGCAAAATCCCACAGGAATTCATTGGTGACAATTTTAATTCATATTTTATCAATTTGCAGTATCATATGTTTTTCTGTTCAGCTGAAATTTAAGGTAATAATTTGCAATAGACAGAATATGGACATTATGTCTGATATAAATGTACAGCATAATATATGCATTAAAGCTGTGAATGTAAGGTTTATAGTTTTTAAATTACCATTTCCGAGCAATGTGTTTAAAAGTATATGATATGTTCTCTGACAAAGATCAAAGGGCTTAATATATTTTGTAAGTTACAGCTATAATGATTGCATTTGCAAAAGCTGTAATTTACTGGTCTATTTCCATAATGAATGGGAGCCTAACGAGTCACACAAGCTGATACATTCAGCAAAAATACGGGACATCTTAGACTTGACTTGGAATATGCATTATGATAATAGCTGCAGTTTTACTGGAGAGTAAATTTTCTTTTATTTCTTGGCATGCTTACCTTGTCAGTCTTCTTGGGTTTTTTAGCTTTCTAAACCAGAATATATTTTAGGAGTATCAGCAAATGAAGAGTGAGAGGAGGTTGCAATGGTGCATTCATTCCTGTACACTTCCTGTTCTGGAAGGCTATGAGAGAAGAAAAGCTGCATTCTTAGGTAAAGACAGACAAAAAACCTGAGGATTAAAGGAAGCTACACCTCAGGCACAGTAATATAATTTCACTTTCCTTAGTATTCTAAATGGAATTATGTCATCACTTTGTTGTCATGTGGTGGGCATGACATGCCGTAATCAAAACAGAGTATTATTGTATGGCATGTAAAAGAATTGCTGCTATGGTCTCTTTCCTGTGAGTGTTTAATATAGATTTACATGGGTCCATGGGGAGATTAGACCAAAGCAATGGAAAATAAATTATCTAAGAATTGCTAAATGCACAGCCAACTTCTGGCTCAGGAATAACTTCAGCAACCTAATGATCAAGATGAGATTATCTGCAGAAATTTGCCCTTTCCTGGGCATGTGCTTTGGGCCACTGCAGAAGAAGGAGCAGCCTGTTATGTCTACCCTCTGGTCAGAGCCCATAAAACCATTCAAATTTTACATTCTTAATTTGGTCTTGATATTAGGTATCTAGAACAGAAGATAACCTCAATATAAAGTAAATGCTTATATCTTTGGATCTAGAAAAATGTATCAGTTTATAAAGTGCCCTCAATGAATTCAGACCTCTAGCAGGAAGCAGTGCAGAGCTCCCCTGAATGTGCATGCCTTGTAAATCCCTCATAAACCTCCAGTTCACCAACTCCACCTTGCAAGTATCACAGAGATTATTAAAACCTATCTTTTTTCCCACTTCCCACAGTCAGGGCAGTTCACAGGAACTTTACCACATTCTACAACATCACTGGCTCAACAAATACCACCATTTCCTTCTAAAAATATGTTTTGTTTCATGGAAAAGCACAGTTCCTCCCTCTCATCCCTCCTTTTCAAGTCCCTCTGACTTGTTACTGAGTGATATTCCATGGACAGGAAACTTTCCTAAGTCCCAGAAGTATTTTGTAGTTTGATTCAACATAGCTCATGTCTGTTTGACCTTTAAATGGCAAAATTCAGAAGGTTTTATTAATATTGGTGTAAAAGTCTTAGGTTTTGGATTTTTTTTCTGTCCTCAGGACACTAAATCCCACATATGTAATTGAATAAAAGAATTGCTTCTCCTAAGGAAAGCTCACAGAAACTCTCTTTTATATTTGCCTGCACACTGTTCAGATAAATAATCTTATGCTCCTGTTCAGCAAGCTACAAACCTAATCTTAGGGAGGGAAAAAAAATTCATGCAGTTTACCCCACTTTCTTCAGAAAACTTTTTGCAGATATTACAAAGAAAAGGACTCTGGTCTCTTAACAATGCTCATGTCCAGGGAGTTCTGGTGACTTACAATTCTGATACAGAAAAATCAGTTATGGGTATTGATCTGTCCTTATTCAATTCTTTGTTGGTTAATTTAGTGGCAGCTAGCTTTTCCTGTACTACTTCAACACTGTTTTGTAGTTCCCAGCATTACCTTTAACTCTTCTGTTAGACTTAGATATTGTATTCAGCCTCCCTCCAATCTCCAGACAGTAATTTTATTTTGGCTTTAATTTTAAAATGTATATTTGTTAAACAACTCTGATGCTTTATTGTTATTTCCAGCTCACAGGTTTTAGGAGAATGCCTTTTTCTCTGGAGATTATTTTCATCATCCTCATGTGAACCCTTCATCAAAATGCTGCAGCTTATCTTCCTTTGATAATTTTTCACCTCTGTCAGCAAAATTATCATTAGTATAACCATATCACCACCTTTTTTTTCCCCAGAGCTCAGACACTTAATGTTAAGATTTCAAAAATGCTAAGAGTGGGAAGGGCAGGAGTTTCTTTGCAGAAAACAAGAAGGTAAAAAAACCCAAAAAACTAGGGACACTTTGATTTCCCACTGCAGTTTCCTCTGCTGCAAGTACAAAATTGCGACCCTTAAAAATACATCATTTCCAAAGCAGATAAAACACAGTAGAGAGATTGTGGGAACCCAGCAGATAAAGGGATGAATATTTGTAGAGGAGCCATCAATCTTCCGGCTTCTTATGGATGGTTTGTTCCCCAGTGACATCTAAGGAGCATAAGACCCCGTGGGCATGTAAGGCAGCATGACAGGTGGCCAGTTGCCTCTGGGCAGCCTTTGAAAGACCATTTACCTAACCTGACAAGGCCCAGATAATTGACTAGCACGCTTCAGTTACCTGACAAAGTCTTGGGGTTATGTCTTTGTGAAGACAACAGGGTTGCACCCTTCTTTCCCTAGTAAAGAGATGGTGCTGAAGAGCAAGACTGAAAATTTGTGGCTGTGGAGTGGTTTTCAGCCTCAAATCTTTGCAGATAAGCTTCTCTGCAGTCAGAAAGTCAGGTATCAATTCCTTAAGAAGAACTAGAAAAAAATATAAGAGAGATTTTTCTGTGTTATCTGTAATTACAGTGGGAGTTTTGTATATGAAGATTGATAATGTGCAGAAAGTCCTTAAGCCTATTTGTGTTGTTTTCTGTGATTGTTAGAAAAAAAATTTGGAATTCTTACACTTTAGTATTTCTTTTCGGTAAGGGTGAGGCCAGATAACTTTCTGAGGTCCCTCGTAAGATATAATATTCCATAACTCCAAGTCCTCAATGTGATGTTCTAATTCTTGGGTGAGAAATAAGGTTCCAGAAAAAAAAAAAAATTCTGAAAATTTCTGAAAAGAATTTGGCACCCAGCTCCATATTTATTTGTCCTCCAATAGGATAGATCTCATCTATAGGAATTGTGAACTTGACAGCAATGGCTCCTTTCTTGCAGCTTGTGAAACTGGAACAATGAAACTGGCTTGGGACCACTGAAACTGGTGCATACTTTTTTTGAGGTTGAGCAGAAGAACAGTACTGTTTTATCTGCACTTAGAATCCAGTCTTCTGCATTATTTTTTTTCTTTCTGGACTTTTTTTATTGGATCCTGTTGTCTTTCAGTGCACTTGTAGTGACTGGACTCTTCTTGACTCAAGAAAAAGCATTGGCTCATACCCTTCTTAAACTTCCTTAGTAGAATGTTGTTCTATCTACCTAAAAAGGCTTCCTACTGCTTACTTTCAAGTTAAAATGAGTATGAATCCTACTGCAATAAATATTTGCAAAATAAACAGCTGACAAAACTCACAATTGTTAAGAGTGCCTTGGATACCTTCTTAGAAACCATGGGTATCTTAATGTCAGTTGAAGTGAATCTTGGTAGCTTGGTACATACACTGTGCAGATCCTTTTGTAAATTTGTTATTTCCAGAGAAGAGTTAGCCTTATGATGCTTTTCCTACATCACGTACCTTTTTTTTACTGCAAATTAAAAAAAAAACAACAAAAAAAGCAAAGCTTGAAAAACCAAGCAAAACTCTTCCAGAAATGATGAGTTAAAAAAAAATAAAAATACTCTATTCTCTGTAGAACCATGGCAATTGATTTCTTCACAGATACTGTCCCTGCTTGTAATTTACTAGATGTATGCAAATTGCATATGTTTAAATGAATATGCTAAATTTTGCATAGTTCGTCTGGCCATGTGCAGTAGATTGCATTTGGGTGTGCATAAAACATCCACATGCAGATTCCTTTTGTCTGGATTTCAGCTTAGATTTACTGAAGCCTTATGACTCCAGCTGCTGAAAAATTCCAGATCAATAGCCAGAAAAAACTCAGATAAGTAATAACAGGCAAAAACATATTGCCAAACAATGGATAGTAACAACTAGAACAATTGACATGTATCGAATGAACTAATGCGCCTTCAATATCTAACCAGACAATAGAACAAAATATGACAGAAATTAAAATAAAGGAAAATGCAAAAAGATTCCTTGCTATTGCTAGATTTTGCACATTCCTCTTCCTAAAGAGTCTGTACATGCTTTCAGATTATTTGAAACAAGTGTTCCAAACAGTCCAGCCCTTGTTTCTGGTAAGGAAGAAGTGTCATGCCCCTAATCCCCAGGGATACAACCAAGAGCTTTGAGGAGCCCCTGAAGTTGTTTTCCTGTGTCCTGTCTGAGTCCTAGTAATTCCCCTCTGTGCATCAACTCAAGGACTAAATCTGCATGCAACCTAAAAACTTCATACCATCTTGTCAGAGAAGCTTAGGGCAGAGCTTCGCTGCATTATATCTGTAATCTACAAGTCTGAACATCACTTGAATACCAAACCACGCACATCTTGCAAAAATGCGGGGATTAAGCAAGAGACTTAATAACACAAGTCAAAACACCAGGGACGTGTAAGGCACATGCAAATGTTTAGCTGAAGAGCACATTTCCATACCCCTTATGCTATGTGTCCACCACATGATCTTCTCTTTTTTCTTGTCAGTTGGTAATAAAGTTACACTGGCATTTTGAAATACAGGGTGATTACTGGAGTGAAAATGAGAGTGATGAATACCATGCAGTGTACATTTTCTGCTGTGGTGGGTAAGAAAGATTTCACTCACTAACTCCTTTTTCCTCCTGAATTCATCCCTGAAATACCTTTGCAGATCTTCTAGAAATATGTTTATGCGCTCTCATAAAAGTAGCAGATCATCTGAATTTGAAAACCACAACTTCATATTTTTTAAAGTATATGTGGAAGTAAGCACAGATAACGTGAGAAAGAATTCTGCTTTACACCTGCAGAGATAGTGTCAGGTTTCTGAATATTAAAATACATAGGACATTTTTTTAAAGGTAATTAATGACAAAGTATTGAATACTGCCTTGAACACTGCAAATATATCTGTCTCTGTCTTTCTCTGCTAATCCCTAAGAAGTTTATGCTCAAATTGCTAGTTCAGATTATCAATGATAAACTGTTTTCAGAAAAGAATGACAGTTTGCCATGAGTTTATGAAGTTAAAGATGTATTTATCATATTTTTGTTCTATTTGAAAAAAAAAAATCAGGAAAGTATGTTCCAAATCATCAAGAGAAATGGTGCCATTCCTCGGTTTCAAAGGCGATTTGAATTATAAACTTACTTCTCTAAAATGATGCTTTAGGTTTTGAGTTTTCAAACATGTATTCTATACATGATGCATGTATACTTTGTATTATGGTATGAGTTTGGGCATTTGTTACATAGAGAGATTTATTACTAAATTTTTGGCTAATATAGAAGTCAAACTTAAGACATATATCCATTTTTTCTTTCCCTGAATATCCTTGACAGTTGCATGCAACTTGTATGAAAAGAATTGAAAGAGTTGTAAGTCAAAATATCATTTACCACATTTAATATATTTGAATTTGATTTGATTTTGTTGCTGTTTGGGGTTGGGGTTTCTTTTCTACATGACTTTAAAAAAAATGAGGGAGGAAAAAGAAATCTTAGGCTCAAGAAAAGATAGAGAAGTTGGATGGTTTTATAAATTGTGGAGAATTGTGGTTTTATATAAAATTTATTTAACAGTCAGGATAAAAAAATGTTATTAATTAAAAAGCAAAACAAATATGGGATATATTTGTTAAATGAAAGTAATTGGTCACCTTCTAGAAAGGCTGTAAGTTATGTGGTTACCTGAAATGTTAAGTTATAATAAAATTCTAGTGAGAAATGGTACAAATTTCAAATTCATGTGCATAACTCATTTGTCTTCCAAATGATTCCATGGTAAGAAGAAGAAGAAATAAATATCTACAGAAAAAAAGATGCATGAAGTAAATAAAATTAAGTTTTAAGAAATGTAGCTGAGACAATCTATTTCATTAGGTTTTTTCTTTACAATGTTTAATAATAATTGGCCACTCAATTCTGCTGGGTAGTGCTACAGGTAAAGAAGATAACAGCCTAAAGCCTTGATGAGAAATAATCCCCAGATTTTATCAATAGACTTTTAGTCCCCACCTATATTTCTTCATAGTATCTGCAATTTTATTGATTACATTTCTCTGTTTATTGCAGAGTCTGTGATTAAAGATCCAACTGGCAAAGGTGACCAGCGTTAATCAGACCCTATCTCTCCTGACAGTGATCACTGCAAAAATATTTTCAGTGTAAAATAACCATCAGCCCTTTAACACGGAAATATTTATGAAGGTATTAGTTTAGCAGTAGGTGAAATGTTCTGCAGCTAGCAAATCTTGGCTAAAGAATTAGCACTTGGGAATTTTACAGGAAAGTTACTTTCCAGAGGAACTAGGATATTTAAGCTCAATAGGGGAGGATGATATTTACGAAGTATTTAAATAGGAAGACCGTGATCTCAGTTTAAACGTTTGCTAACAAAACTTTAGAAACATATTCTACAACCCCACACTGTGACCCCATATATTTCCTCTTCACTTTATCTATTAAGTCACAGAATACATTCTAGTCTCCAAATGGTCAAATCCAGAATGTTAGTGATTTTAGCTGGTGAGTGAAGCCAGACATTTTCACCTAAATCATCCCACAAAATAGAAACGGATAAGTCTTTCATTGTATAAAGCTCCCAGTATCTGTTATCTGATCTTGTACTTTGTGAAGGAAAAGACTGCATGTAAAGTATGTGGAACTAATATTCCTCTTGGGGGCCACCCTTGATTGTATCAGAGTGATCTCCTTTCCTGGTTTTCTTATATATGGTATTCTGTGAATGCCACAGAGCATAAGGTACAGAGCACATTCGTTTCATCAGTATCAGCTTAAAAAAAACAGAGATAGCTTTTCTTTTCAGGAAGAAAAAATCCTTTAAAAACTGTCTTAAATTCACTCAAGATGCTACTTCTCACTAAGGAATATGCTGATGAAATGAAATGTTGACAGACTAATAATATTCATTTTAATATTACAATTGAAAAAATATAAAATGAATGTTAACAGAAGAGATCAAAACCTTGGATAACAGGAGGAAAATGGAGAAAAAATATTTATTCTTCAGAAGTAATATTGTGAAAAATTAATAAATCCTTTTCTTTATTAAAAAACAAAGAAGGAGATGATCTTATTTGAAAAAAATGCTTAAGGTAGATGTTCTTTTGATTCAACTTTTAGCATCCCTGCAATAAAAATGTTCCTCTAACATATTTATTACTAGAATATGTTTTTATCATCTTAATCTCTGTGATCTCTGAGAAAACCCATTCTGTGGGTGGTAGAATAATGCCATTTGAGTCACAGCGTATTTCTGCAGATTCTGGAAAAGGACAGTTTTACTGACAAATATTTACCTATTTAAAGCAGCCAACAAAAGTACATAGTATTAAATCATCTCAATTTTATTACTCATCTGAGGTGGTTTAGTACACCAAATCCCAACTTAAAAATCATTCAGAGTTCCAACACAGGAACAAGTGTCAATGATTACATCCCGTCTCTGTGGTACAGGAGACACAGACTGTAAATTTTACATTGGCAACACTCTTCCTGCTTTCACATTTTTTAAGCCTTTATTTGCATATAACTGAGCTGCAGCAGAAACTGCCAGTGGTGATGGTCCTCTTTACAGGCAGAAAACAGAATTTCTCATATACATGTGATTTATCAGGGTGGATGTAAGCCCCTTCTCTCTCCCTAATGCAGTGAAGTCTTCTGACATGCTCACAGCCAGCAGGTGAGAGCATCAGTGACTGAAAATATTACCCCAGCAGCAGAACACTCTTGGCATTGTGTTTTGTACCTGTTCAATCCAGAGTGATGCAAAGTGATTGTCATGCAAAAAAAGAGTTCAATGTCCTTTCTCATACTTTTGCCGGGCAGGCATGGTATGGTTCATTCTGGGAGATTTCCCACTTTTTAATGCCTTTTACAAGAGGTGGTTTTTATTTTCTTCATACTGTGTACACTTTAGAGAATTTGGACAAATTCTGATAGGTATGCCTTTTTAGATATTTAATTTAAATATTTCTTGAATGTCTCTTTTCCATCCTTCCTGAGGATGTAAGCATATATCTCACTCTGCCTCAAGGTGAAGATTAATCGAAGGTGTTTTCATTACTTCCACCCCATTTACTTTCATGCTCTTTCCACTCTGTGGATCACCAGTGTAGGTTGCTCTCCCAACTGATGTCCTTCTGCAATGTAAAATCAAGGAAAAGGGCTACTAAGAGAGCAGGTGGCGAGCTTGCATCCCATTTTTCTTCCTAGGAAAACTTGAATGAAAATACAGACTCATGCATATGCCCCACTGAAGGGAATGCATCCTAATTAAAATAAACTGGATTTCCATGCACAGCCAGCAAGTCTGAGCTCCTCTTTTGTCAACAAATGCCAAGCAGTAGCAAAACATGATAGCCAGTAGCCATTATAATCAGAAAGGAACAATTCCTCTTCCCCCCCACCTCTGTATCAGGTTTTCTACTTCTGCCCTGGGTGGTCTGGCAAAGGGTGCGTCTCTTGACACAGATGCACTGCCTCCCTAACCTTTCCCCCACAAGGCAGCATCTGTCCCTGCTGTAACCTCAGTGGCTGCAGCTTGCAGTACCAGGTTGTATTAAAGTGTCACATATTAATGTACTAACCTTTTCAGAGTTAAAAGCAATAGGTTAAAAGACAGAGAATGTATGCTTCACAAAACAGATTTTATCAGATTAATCAGTTTATGAAATACGGTTTTGCAAAGTAATCCAGTAGCTGAAGAGAAGTGTGATAATCAGTGCATTAAAAATTTACAGGAAAGATTTTTTAGAGAGATCATCAATCCCAAATCAGAAAAGTTGTTATACATCTTTCCACACCTGCTCCTTTGTATCGTAAATAGCAAGGCTTCCCTTTTGTCTGCTGAGAAGGGACAGACCTGAACCACCTGGTCAGCCTCAGGTTCTCTGATTTTTGAGACAACACTTTTTCCAGAAAATATTCAATACTTTTTCAGGCTGGGATTTCTTTATCCAATTCTTACAATTTGGGGTTCAAATATGTGGTCCGTACAACAAAACCAACAAAGTGACTATTCACTTACCTCGCGCAGTCTGACATGATAAAATTTTAACTCACACTTTCTGTGTTTCAGTCAGTAATAAGAAAATAACAGAAAACAACCCACTGGGCAGTACATAATATAAAAGTACATTGGTAGCATAAGACAACACACAGAAGCAAACCCTGGAGAGAAACGCCAGTAACTCATTCTTGCCATAACAGAACAATATTTCAAATCAATTTACTTCATATCCATGTAACTTTTTATCCTTGTCTGTATTGTGAGGTTGTAAAGACTGTCACTTATTGACATAAAATACGTTGTGGATTCAGTTAAATAGACTGTGGGGATTTAAAAGGTATAAACAGGATACTTTGAAATACTTCCTTTCACTGACAGTTCAGAGTTGATCTAGTAAATGGGGAGACAGAATGTTAATCAAGCAACAATGAAAAATAAGAGCTGACTTTAATAAAAATCAGTAGGTAAAGTTATGAACTAGTTTAATTAACAGAAATGTAATGTTAGCTGATTCAGATAATTTACCATGCTAGTCATTCAAGCTTATTTCAATAAAGGAGAGAAATAATAAAAAAAGGATGCAATACAGCACAAAACTTTAGCATAATTTCGTAATTTTTCCAACCTCCTTTAGCAAATCACAAGTCTTCAAATGAATTTCCATTTTCTGTTCACACAACAGTATTCAAACAGCACAGAAACTTTGAGATTATTGGTGACCTACTTGCATAATGCAAATTCCATAAAAATACACAGGATCTGTAATGAGTAAAATTAAGGATTTGATTTTTCACTGGTACATGTAGGAAACCTGGAAACACCAAGCTATGTTTTTCATGCTTATAATTGCAAACATACATTATTAAATCATCTCATTACACCAAGTAAAGCCTCTCAAACTTTGTAAATCACACATGCCAATGGTTTTTCTAAAGCTCAAGGTTCACGCTGGCTGCCACATTTGCAACCTCCCCAGCATATACCAAGTCATAGGAAATAGCTTGTCAACAAGTTGACAACACAGTTTCTGCCTAAATTTCTGCCTAATATGTGTACAAGCCCCAGAGTGCATGCATGAAATTGTCACACTGAAATAGGGAAATAAGACACTAACTCATGGGTGCCTCATATTTTTGAGACTAGCAGACCACTCAAAAAATTAATTTTTGTATTTCTTTTGTGTTTTTTCTCTTGAAAGAATGCTTAATAGATGTTTTTGAAAAGCTTACATGTACATTCTTTCTCATGGTCTAAGCAGCCTTCAAGTTTTATATAATCCATTTGAATATTCTTATTTGGTCTTTTATTGTTCTTTTGAGCTAATGAAATGAAAATTAAGGCAGTATAAAATGCGAAATTAACAGTGTTGTTCTTGCTTTATTAGTTTTGACCATGCTTCTCATTCAAGGACCAAAGCACTTTTTCTGGCTTTCAGACACATACTTCCTGTTTCATCCCTAGGAATTTCAGTATCTCAAAGCCTTCTAGAAATTCTCCTTGCAGCTGCTGCTCAGGGACACTCATGACTCTACTGTCCACGTTCAAAAGCAGAGCATTATTAGCTGGCATAATGGATTTTCATTCTTCAGCGCATTTGCAGTCCAGCCGACATGGGTAGTGACACGTACCCAGGAATGTCTGGCAACATCAGGATTGTCAGGGAGAGTTTACTGAAGGTCTAACCTGCCTTGGTTACTGTGCTGCTATGTACTATCCTGCAGCAACCTTAAGTCTTGAAACAGGACAAAACTCAGAAAGCATTGTAATTTAGCATTAAAGAAATCCAAGCCAAAACTACATGACTAAGATATTCATAGTTCCTCCAAGCAGTCATGGAGCTGGGATTTGGTTGGATATTTTCATTGGAGTTTTTTTGTTTGTTTGTTTGTTTCTTGGTTTGTTTTCTCTTTCTTCAAATAGTATTATTTAAAAATCATGACAAATGTAGAATTTTTCCTTTTTGTGCTTTATTTTAGCATATAATGTAGAAGGTGATAAAAAAATGTAAATTTCTAATAAACTAAGCCATGATTAAAACTAATGTTAAAAATAATAGGAAAAGATTAATCTTATTGAAGGTAAATCTTATTCTGCCCTGTTGGTATTTGACAATACACTATTCATCTTCTTCTTCTGGATTCAGATGCTTTGGCTTTTTTCCCCTTGTAGTCCAGGCTAAAGCTTCACAGAGGTACTTGTGGGTTAGGAATGGCATTCTCCAACTTAGTAGACCTGCTAAAAAAAAACCCTCACTACCATTTGCTTCCTCTATTGCTCCAGCTGGAAACACAAAATGCAAAGATCACAGGTTGAAATAAGAAGAGTTTACTGGAAACAGCAATAAGATAGGAAAACAAACAGTAACAGCAGCAATATTAATAACAAAAGTGTACAAAAGAAAGGGTGTGGAGCTCGTCCCTGCCACAGCCACGCCACCCAAACCACTCTCTGCAGTCAAGACCAGTGTTACCCTGCTGCTTGATTCTCGCTGCCTGCTTCACCAGGAAGGAATGCTCTTCTTCTTGGAAGGGACAGAGAGTGCCTTTCCTCAGGCCCTGGCAATGACATAAGGTGGTACTAAATAACAATAGGGTCTCAGCCATTCTCACATGGCTCCAGTGTCCGCCCCCTCCCAGCTACTGCAAAAAATTCACTCTGTCCTTGGCTGAAATCAGGACACTACTTAAGACATGAGACAAGTGAAAGACCAATAAGTAAGCTGAGACAATTCTCCAGAGATAAGTCTTAACACAACAGATGAATGTAAAATATATCTGCTGTATGAAAAGGCATTGCTTATTAATAAAGCAAATCTTAGGACATCTTAAAATCCTCGCTGCAGTTTTATTCCAATAAAACAATCCCTATTCTAAACCAAAGCAATTTTAGCTTTTTTTTCATTCAACATTAAACTAAATGAAAAATCATTAGTAAATTATACCAATAAGACAAGATAATAGCTTCTTTATAAACATGGAGCTATTCCACAATTCCACATGGAAAAATTATTAACTAGAAAACTGGTTTATTTGCAAGATAATTGCCAAAACCTGATCATTCTTCCATCACGTCCTACCCCTCTGAGTATTAGTCCATCAGAAACAATGCAGCATACCTATTAATTCAGGGACCTGAAACTTGTCTCCTCACTTTTCTTCTGAAAAAATGCCAGCAAAAGGAAGCAGTCTGAGAAAATCTGGGACAAGGGAAGAAAAAACAGATAGAAGAGCACAGCACCTCTGAAGGACCAAGACTGAAATATCATGGTACTCTACATGGTATTGGAGGGACCCTATGGAATTTTCAGGAAAACAACAGGAATTATAAACTGCAGGTTGAGAAAAGCTGTATAGAAAAACACATTTGATGTTTTTAAAGACAAGGAAAAAGGTCAAAGACTGAGATGATTCATGCTTAATTGTCTGGAATGCCATATGAACTAGACTGGGCAAAAAAGTACGTTGTCTAAAGAATAAGTGCACTTTAGGGAAAGATAAGGTAGACATGCACATTTGCCTTCTTTCACATCCTTAGAAAACCTTGTTTCTGCTGGCATTAGGAAAGTTGCCTCATCAGTTTGCTCCAGCATCCTTTTGGAATCTCAGGGGCCAGACCCAGACCATCACAGTAACCACGAGGATGTACAGTACAGTACCAGAGATGGTACAGAAGGTCTGACCCAAAAATAACAGAACGGTGACATCTTGTCCAGGTAGGCAAAAACAGGAAACTTGATACTAAGGGGTGTATACCTGGTGCCACTGCAAACAGTGGCATGCAACTAACTTAGCCCTGTGCAACTAACTGTTCCATCTCTGCAGCATGATAAAATTGCTAGGTTTTTTGTATCTGTGAGATGTAGCAATAGCCAAAAATCAGGAAATGTTACTTATTCAGACATAGTGATTCGATTATACCTGGGAAAGCAGTGAGAGATCCCATAAACCCACAAGACAATGTGACCTGTGTGCCAATGGAAAAAGGTTGCACCGCATGTAACAGAAGAAGTGAGTTTTATTTGCACCCACAATTTTAATCCAAGTAACTACACACAGAAAATCTATAGAAACTCTGTCCTTGCCATTTTCCCTTCAATTTACATGTCAATAGGAGAATACAGCAAAGTAGGCTGTTATTCCTTTTTTGTTATTTTATTGACACATCAAATCCCCTGAAAAAAAATCCTTTGCTGTTTTAATGTTTAATAGTTGTAAATAATTTATGTACTCTTTTTTATTTTTGTTTTTGTTTTCATATGTGTTGCCTGAGGACAGAACTGAGGGTTATTATTGCTAATACTGGGAGAAGCAATCCTTTGGGTATGATCTTTGTTTGCACTCTCTCGGAAACCCTCTAGCTCATGGACTGCAGTGATGCTGAATGTGAAGAAGGTACCTGTCAATCACCAGGGATTTGAATCTATCAAACTCTGCTTTTTCACTCACACAAATTTTAATAAAGCCTTGCACTTCCTTTTTGACAAACATGAATATAGAGATATCCAAAGCACAAAAGTAGGGAAAAAAAAATGAGAAATTCAGTTTTCAAAGGCAAACACAGCAGTGGGGTTAACCTGTTCCACAAATTTCTCATTTACGAGCCTGTGAGAATATAGGACCAAGAGGAGGCTATTTATAGTGCTGAGAGTGCTCCAAGATTTCATTTTCATCTAAATGGGTGCCTCATATCTGTCAATATCCAGGGAATATAATCACAGAATAATCCATTTTGAGGGAATTGAGACCTATCTTTGAACACTTCAAACAACAATGCTTATTAGAACACAATTCTGTAAGGGTACAGTGTGAATCTTAAAAAAAAAAAAAAAAAGAAAAAAACCAACCTTTTACTATGGGTAAAAAAAAGGAAAAAATAGAAAATACACTCAGGTAACTATCTTTATTCTCATGCAAATTAGATTAATTAGTATTTTTGTAATCTGTTGGGAAAAGTTGATAATAGGAGCTACATTGTTTATGCAAATAGTATCCAAATATGCAAAATGGACATCACCATATTATAAATTAAACTTCAGCAAGCTGATTAGACTGATTCTATCTTTAGAAAGCAGAAAACATCATTAAAAACATTCACTCTATGTTTTTCTTGTAATATGTGGGGATGGTATGTACAGAAAAGTAATCTTAACACAATTTTAAATCTTTGTTTTTTCTCCCATTTGGAATTGATTTTGAATCATTGAAAATTCTTTGACAAAACCCATCTTCCAAAGGATAAGCACTGTTTAGTCTTTAAGTAAAATAAACCAAATCTTTACAGCAGCTAGAAGTCATATGAATTCTGAGTTCAGTATGTAGTAATATTCTCCTTTTTGAAGAAAAACATGAAAAAATATCTATCTTGAAATATTTCAAAGGTTTAGCAGAACAAACTCATCAGGAAATATTCACAGAAGTTTGTCAGCTTGTTTACTCTCTCATTGCCTTTAGGTAGAAGAGCAGAAAAACTGGCAGATAACATTTTACTCAACCATGAATTTTTGTACATATGTGAGTTAAATTGTGTAAAGAGTAATGGTCTTGGCTGCTGAATCTTGAACTTTGTATAAACCGACTGCCCTTCAGCAATGACAAAATCAGTACAAAATCTTCATTCCTTTCAAGATTTGAATCAAAACCTCAAAATTAAGACATATTACTGAAAATTGAAATGACCATATGATTGACCTTCAAAATCAAACTTACTCTCCTGCTTTCTTAGGTCTATTATTTTAGTTTTATAAATTCCCTATCATCCTAATTCATAAAATTAAAAAAAAAGGTGAAATGCACAGGAATAAATTCATCATGTCATTATTTGAAGGAGCTGGGAAAAAATCAGTGTGACCAATTAAGTTTAACACAGGGAACAATCAATGAGCCACGCAAACTTGCATCAGCAGTGTGCCACAATGAATTGCAAAATTCAGTCTGAGCGCCAGGAGCTGGTTTTGGAAAAATTGTTGATCCTAACTGTGAGAATTGCCAAAACTCTTCAGCAAGAAAAGTGCAAAGCACAGCTTGATCCCCTTCATGTCAAAAGTGTAATCTCATGGATGTAACCTAGGAATTTTATTTTCATTTTTTCTATGAGCAAATAGAATGAGTTTTTCAGCTGTAAAGCTATAAATAGAAGGAATGATAAACCAGTACACCAACAAGAAAGTTGTTCCTTCCTATATCTGAAACTTTTATATTTCCAAATAGACCGCTAGTGGTATCAGTGGATACCATTTTCTTGTCCAAAAAGTTACTTCAAAAAATATTAAGGTTAAAAACAAAAAAGTACTCTGCTGTAATAATTCTGCAAGCTTCTAAGGTTAGCAGGTTTATTATAGAGTGGAAAAGTTGTGCATTTCAGTAAAAGGAAAATAATAAAAAAAATTAAAACCAAATTTGTACCTATGATAAGCTACACCTTATTTCAGTTTTCCATTTTCCTCAGCTCTGGAAAACAAATTAGTTCTGAGTTTCTAGGGTTTTGCTACTCACAGTCCAGCATAGATTTTACCCCTAACTAATACTTAAACAATTTTGGCTTGAGAATGACTTATTTTCAGTTTGTCAACCTAACAAGAATTTAAATCATGGGTTTGTTTTTTATTTGTGCAGTCTGCATATGCACATTCTATTTTTAGAGCAAGAGTGTTTTATTTAGACATCCATGAAATGTTGTTATTTCAGACATTATTTTTTTTTTCATCTTGAACTGCAGAATAATTTCAGGCTACCTGCCCCAAGTCAAATTGGGGGTGGCAGAGATCTTTCCCTATCTAAACATGCTTCTTAGAATGATTATGGTAGTTAAGAATTTGGAACAGAGGTTCAATATCACTGCCATTATATTTGCATATGTCTTTGGAAAGCATAGCTGCTTTGAAAGACATGATAGGAAAAAAGAGAATAAAGAAGAGAATTAGATCTGAATAGGCTTCCTTTAGTGATTATAGGATGTAAGCATTAGGAACTTATGTTCAATGATGCTAACCATTTCACTACTCTCTACCAATAAAACAACAAATAGCTGTTAAAAAGACACCATGGCAAATAATAGTAATGCAGCAATTAAAACTCTCAGATGTAAGAATATCCAAGTGTTTCTCAACATAAATACAAGATATATTTTCAGATTTACAGCTGGATCACTTGGGATGAGAGTAGTTGACTGCCTTTCAATAACTCAAGTACTCTACAGTCATACAGTCCAACTCACATAGTAAGTAGTAGTATAAACAGGGAAAGCATATCAAAAGCAAAGATCAGCTTTGTGAGTGGAAAGAAAGCTAAACCAAATAAATTGCTGTTTATCCATAATATGCAAAACCAGCAAGAATCAATAACTCCATTATAGTTAGAGTTAGAGGCATGGAAATAAATGCCAGACCCAGAGTCCACTGGCAGCTTTCTGAAGTTCACAGTGTCAAAGAGTCCAAGCACTAGACCAGCTGTATCCAATGTTACTAACTTCAGTTATGTTCCAGAAAAACAAAAAATGTACAAATGCTTACTAATAATTCCCTTATGACACAGCTTCTGGTTTCTTCAGGCAACATTTCTGATCTGCATCTCTCTCCCATTCTGTCCAGTCTAGCATACTCTATGATTTTTGATAGTGGGTTTTTAGATAGTCTTGAGGCTACCTGCCCTGTCTGCCTGCCTGACTTGGTAATGAGGCTCAGTAGCCCTCTATAAATGTGTACCAGCTAAGGAGAGATTGAAAAAATTGATCATCTCATGTGAGGTGCTAAAATGTTTCTCTTGAGAGCCTGACATCAGTCACAAATCTCTACAACTGATAGCACCTGAGGACTTCATCCAGGCAGTAGAAGGAGTGCCTTCCTTCCTGTTGGAGATGACCAGATTAACCTGGCAAATCCAAAAGATCTTTTACATCACTCATGGGAAAGACAGAACCAGTCCCCATTTCTTAAGAAAAGAAAGCATTGACACATACAAATACAGGATAATCTAAGCATTGTGGCTTTTAGTGTTTTGGATGCTCCTCCAAGTGCATTTGTGAGGAGCAATTAAGAGAGTAACATACAGGTTCTCTCAGCCCATCTGTAGGACAGGTAGCTTTCACTGAAAGTTAGGGGCTTTATGTTTACGTATAGCATCTCAGGGTATAGGGACTTGAATTTTTGGTTGTTGATTGGATTTTTTGGTTTGGTTTGGTTTTTTTAATCAGTTTTTTGTAAAGGTCCTGGCTAGACTTCTTGTTGGCAGACTGAAAGACTCCAGTGAGCTGATGAAGAATCAGGAGAACATGGCAGTGTCACACTTTTCAGGACTCTTATTCACAAAATGAGGAAACCATTCAACCACAAAATAAAAAGCCGGGATTCTATTCCCTGCTCAGATAAAACTAACTCAGAATATCATCTCGCAGTGAATACATTGATTAACTTGTTTTCTGGCCCCTGCAACTTTATATTCTTCAACTTCCACTGCTTCTTCAACCTTATATTCTATACTGCCACAGCCTCATTGTAAAGAATGAAAACTAGTTTCCATCTTGATGCTTTAATAGTAGCTTTAAGATGTGGATTTACTGCTCCTTAGTTTGAAGACGGGACAGGAAACTAGATCACCTACATCTCTTTGGTAAGCTAGTGGGTCTATTCATCCTTAGAATTTCTAAAAGAAAGTAATATGGTGAGATCTGTGTACAAGATATGTTTAAAGCACAACTTCTTTATCAGGCTTGAAGGGATCCAAAGTGCTGTTGCTGCTGCTGCAAAGCCAACTTGATGGTGAAACCATCAGACGTAGACAAAGTAGTGCCCAGCTGTAAGCGTTTGCAGAGGTGGCCAACTCTTAATTTTGCACCTAGGGATTTAAATTTGCCTTTTACTGATTTAAGAAGAATAAGCCTTTCTTGGTGCTACTCTAGATCTATCTTCTTACTCAACTGTTTCTAGTCCAGCACATCTTTGTAAAAGACAAATACATAAGGAACAAATAGGCCAGTGCTTTGTTTGACTGTCACAAGATCATTTTACACTACTTCAGATTTGCCAATGGAGCAGTAAAAAGGGAAGATTTTCTTGGCTATGTAAATTCCTTAAAAGCTTACTGGAATTGTGTATAAGATCCAATGAGAATAGTTTCAAATATGCAGAAATAAACAGAGTTAACGTGCCTTAGAAAATTTTACTGTTTCTTTGGGAATAATCTGCATAGAAAGAAAGAATTACAATCTGCAGAAAGTGCTCATCATGCAATTTCTAGCCAGTTAAGTCAGAGTAGAGGCAGTGGTGTTAAGAGATAGGTAGTCAGAGATAGTCAGTTACTCATAGTCATTTATTTTTCCCAGTTTCATGATAACTAACGCATCAAATGGAATGGAAAAGATGCTCAGTCTTTTAGTTTTCAGATTCTGATGGGAAGAAGTTTTCATCTGAAAACTAACTTCAGAAGTATTTATCAATAGTATAAAAAATACTATAAAAATAGTATAAAAAATAGTATAAAAAAATCATACACGTTATTTTTAAGGAATCATGAGGGGAATTCCTACTAACTTACAAGTTTTATTACAAATGGAGTTCCATCTTTGATGAAAATTGAGATCAAGTCCAAATTAATAACTTGTACCTTCCAGTGTTTTTTATTACATCTGAAATAATTTTATAACTGGCATCAGGGAGAGTATGTGCTAATCTAGTACATGTTCTGCCTTTGACAACATGTCTTCTAAGTCCTCAGCCACAAAGGAAATGTGAACTTTCACATGTAAGTTAAATGCATACATGAAATTCATATCTACTGTAAGGTTCTCACATAAAAAACACTGTAAATGCAAAAATATTTTCTTCTTTTTTTCATTGCAGTCCCCTTTCTGTCTTTCCTTTTCCCAAAAGAGAGAGAAGTAAAGAACATCCCCACAGATAAAATTTTACCAAGCTTCCTCTAGGCTGTCCATTTCTTGCTAATTAAAAATCTCAGGGGTCTCACTGACAGGTCCAGAGGCTCCACTAAGTAAAAGTGAAGCAATTGATTATTATACTATTATAATAAGTTATTATGATATTTAAAAAGAACATCAGAGCCAAGTGATGCAGACTGTCTTGCCTCCAGACTTCTTGATTCTATCTGTCTCTACAGCAGTTTTGTCTTGGAAACAGCTAGCTGGAGCAGTCCATAAAAGACATGAAAGAATGGTTTAAAACATAAGTGCCTCAGCTGATCAAGGGTTAAGTTATAAATTTTGTCCTGACAGTGTTTGTTGGCATTGCCCAGAACTTTGACCAGTGTGACATTCAGAATGGTGCCAAACTTAAAAGCACCAACTTTCTATCCAAATTTGGACTCTGGACAATGATAGGGCCTAAACCTGATAGAATGTACAATGTTAGATGACTTAGCACCTCATTTTCAAATATCTGGCATATTCAGTGGGATCCACATCCTCCTACATAAGCAACCCTTCCAGAAACATAACTAAAGGACTCTCAAAGGGCATGGGGCTGCAGAGAGTTTCTGTTCAGCTATCCAGAATTTCAAAAATCTGGTTTGTCTTACTGGGCCTCTGATGAAGAAGAGTGATAGTATTCTGCCTGATATTAGCCATGTGTTGTATCTGTATACAGCATGAGAATTGGAGAAAATGAGTGTGGCTGTGACACTTACAGAGTGTCTGCATTTCTCAGTTGGGTCTTTGATGCACTGTCCTAAGGGGTCTTTGGAGCTGAAACTCTCCTCTCTCCAACACACTCCATGTTTTGGTGCTTGCTCAAAGCCTGGATACAAGACTAATTTAAACTTGAGTGCAGGTAGTTATAACAACAGAATATGAAAACTAAGCTGTGGCTTCTTGGCAGATTATTTTAACCATTTTCCTCCCTTTTTTCTTGAGCTCTTATGGTTATATGGCCAGATAAGCAATTTCTTCAGGCAACTGATTTGGCTTAAAAAAATATTTTTTTCCGGGTTACCTTTTGACTGGCCATGACAATCAGATGGCAAGAGTCCCAAGGATGAACTTTGTTTCACTGAGTTGACTGCCAAAAAGAGTATAACTGTTCTGTATGTGCAGGCAGTCTCTGGACAGAGAGATCTGTTTATTGCATCGAACTTTCTTGAAAGCTAATTTTGAGGTAACAGACCTAGGAAAATGAAAGCATCAGTTTTGACATCTGAAGGTAAATTGTTAAAATACCAATATATGGAAGACTATGCAGCTAATTAACTTTTACAGCCAATATATAGGCAATTAACTTTTTCACATTTACCATATGTTTATCCTCCTGCAGGGAGTATTTCCAGGAGGAAATCATAATGGGAAATAGTTCTGCTTTTATATGGGAATAAGATCTGTTGATGATAGCTACAAATTCTTACGTAGCTCATGGTATTTTCAAGAGGTGCTGTTGAAATCTAAGAATGAAATTCAGCAATTAATTTCATTTTTTCACAGTGTTCATTTCCATAGGTGGCTAACTATAAATGGTCCTTTGTTTTTTCCTTAGAACAACTCAAAGCAGTCAGTATCAGCAGTACTCAGGAAAGAACAGCACATCAATTCAACAAGACTCTGGCTGAATTAATTGCCACACAGAGGTACACTGTGTTTCTAAGCTCCCAGATTACTCGTCTCAGGAATAGCCACATATTTCCTGTCTGTTATACAGTAAATGTACAGTCCTAGGTCATGGCTAAGCCTTTGTTGTTGCCATGAAGACCTGTACTCGGGTCTTTTTTGTTTGTGTTAGGACTTTTTTTTTGTTAGGACTTGTCTCTTAAAATATTGATAAATATCTGCTCTTACCACACAACTAATTGTGACAAATATTTCTTTTACAGATAATTGTTGTACTGATGCCTTAAGTTTTAGCTTTATTATTTTCCAGATTCTGTACTACATTAATATATAATTCTGAACTTCATATAAAGTGTTAGCATGTTCTCTTCACAATTTAGTTGGAACAATTCTTTTCCAGCCTGAGAACCGAGGACACCATTGCAGCTTTGGGCCCGAAAAGTGTAAACAGCAAATTAAGGGGAGTAATCTGGGAGGATGGGACTTCATAACCTGAAGCTGTAATTGGACAATTAACCCCAACATGTAAATGGACCAAAACTTATAAAAGTGTAAAAACTCATGATCCAGGGTCCATCTTGGATGGAGGCATGGCCAGGCTCTTTTACTGCCCGAGGTGCATCCTTTGAAGGCCTTTTAATAAATATCTACTTTATTCCTTTAACACTGTCTAGCCTCTGTTCTAGCCAGCCTCTTAAGGCATCAATACTACTGGCTAGTTCTTCTTCAGTCCTCCTCTCTTCACTGTACCCGGATGACTGCAATCATCTTGCAAACATCTGAAACTATTAAACACAGAAAAACTTTGCTGCCAGTTCATAATACTGTCTTGAAATCATAAATTAAAATGCATAGATTAATGCATTGACTGCATTGTCTGTGGCCACTTTTGACCCACATGTAGCTCTCTAGGTTAATTTTGCAGTCCTCATCTCTAACCAAAAGAACTGTTAGAACACACTGAAGTCTCCTTTTTTGCACCTGTGATAGCAAAATGTGGTTGCACAATGGCAATTGTAAGGGCCATGAATGTGCCTAACACTTTCTCAGACGTGCAGCTGGAAGATGCTGGACTCCTGGGTCTCACAGTGGGATTGTCACCTGCATGCCTGTGTCACTGCTCTGACAGGGCTTGTGGGAGGGGAAGGTTCTGTTGCCATTTGCCAAAGAGCCATCACTTCTCCCATGGTGATTGAGGAAGGAGAGATATTTGCTTGGATGTTCAGGCAAGTTCTCAGACCAAAGCAAATGGAATGAAAGAAACAGATGATAAGGAATTAGCTACTGCTCTGGTGAATTTGTTGTTGTTTATCACTATGCCAAACTGAACAGTCAGTCCATAATTAAATCAGACTTGCCAAAAAAGGTGCAGCAGTGTTTGCACACTGGCCTAATTTTATTATATTGTTTTTCAATTTATTCCAATAAAATCACTTATACATTTATTTGACTAACAATGACATTTATCTTGAGGTAGCAGTAGCAGAATACTTATTGGGAGAACAGAGAAGAAGAAAGTGTAGGATTATCTTAGTTATGTCTGTCTTAATCTTTGATCCTGGAATAGAACTGTATTATTAAAAATGATATTATTAAAATATCTGACATGGTTTCTGACCATGTATATAATTTAAAAAATATTAATTTTACTATTACCGGTATTTAAAAAATGTGAATGGAAATTTTCTGATTTCAACACCATGATATGACAATGAAAATATAATATCTAAGATAAATAAGATAGGATTTTTAAGTGTTTATTTAATACAAAATTTTTCTCCAAAAAGCTTTAGGAAATATGTTTTCCATGGGTCCAAGTGCTGTGCCTGCTCCCTTTTCATTTTGAAAATTGATAACTATGCTAATCTGACTAATTTATATTTTCTTTTTGTCATATGAACATATTAGTTTCATTTTCAAGTTATTGAGCTCTTTCTGGTTTTAATGGAGATAAATATTCAAAAGAAACAATGTGTTGAAATTCTTTATTTAAAATATGACATATATTGGTACGAAGATAGAACAACTCATTCTGAAAATATCTCTTTTAATGTTTTTATTTAATTTGGTCTAAATTAGCAAATTATTTTGACTACTCTGAAGTGTCACTTCTTGCAGAATTAATTGAGCATTGACATTGATCACATATCAACATATTAATTCTCTGTTTCAGAAGGTTCTTTTATATCTCCTTTATTTAGAATATTGTCTAAATATTTCATTTTAGAAAAATAAATTCTCGTTAATAAGTGTTTAAATTTGAATGTCTTGAAAGACTTCATGATAGAGGAGAATATGGCTTTATCATCTAGGAGTTTCTCAAAGCACACTGTTGCATAAGATTTAAACCCATAATTTTCTTGATAAACTGCATAAATAATCTGGAAACTGATCCTGAATTCAAAGAGGGCACAGTTCTCCAAATTCTGCATTACTTCACCAAGATAAGAATAGTAGCCTTGGTAGCATTATGCACAAATATATTAGGATCAAAGCTACACAACAGTGACTAATGTAATGCAATTGCAAAAAATGTAATTATTGTTATTTTCAGAAAATATAAATAGAAACATTGTCCCAATGGCACAGGATGTACCCATTTCTGCTTTTTTGGTAGACCTCCTTTCTGTGTGGTCGTGGCAGAAATGCTTTCATCTTCATGTGGAGTAGATAAACACCAGGTTCAGAGAGTCCAGAAGGCTGCAGTTGTAATGATCCTTCAATGAAATGCTGCTGTAATGCAGTGCAAGATGCTAAGGTACAATTGTGAGTGCTAGATGTGAAGAAAAACATTTTCCATCTGTTTAATACATAGACTGTGTGGGGTTTCATTTTAATTTAAGAGATTTATTTACAATATGAAAATGTCTCAATTTAAACACTGAGGAAATGACAGAATCTGCATTCTGGAACTTTTAAAGAACATGTATTGGTCAGGGATTTTAGGTAGGGTTTATGGAAACAACTTATTTTAATGGAAATCAAGAACAAACCCAGAAATATTTCTAGATACTTGTAAGCAAATTTATTGCCTCAATTTTTGTCTGTGAATGTCTTTTCAAAGGTAGAACATTAATCACATTAACAAAACTAGGCATTTAAAACTGCCTTGAGACACACTGAGAATAATTTTTGACATTTAAGTATGTGCTTACCCTTTTGTTCCATAACATTTACAATAAGCTTATGGTTTTCTCCTCAAGTTTCATATCTACAGTAACATAAAAGCAAATGCATTTGTTAATTATGCATTTTTTATGTGTGTTTGTTAATTAATCTTCAAAATAAAATGGCAAGGAAACTGAAGGTCTGCAATAAAGATGTTTGCAAATTGGAATTGGAGCTATCAGAGGACAGCTGTCTATATGACAGTCAAAAGCACTCTCTTTTTCAATTTTCCAAGTTGATTTTAATGGCTGTGTCAGAATAAAACTTATTCATCTATCAAGAGGGACTGTAAGAGAACTGAATTAGTCTTTTGTCATGAATTTTCTGAAATGAACTGAATGAGCACTCAGCAGTCATGGATGTTAAGGCCTAGACAGAAAATGCAATACTCGAGTTCCAAGTTCAGAAGTTAGCTCTTGCTCACTTGTCAAATAACTTTCTGCAATCTTGCTTTAATCCTACATACACTTTTTCATTATGGAATTAACTCTTGCAGTTCTCTGAAATGGCAATTTGTTTGGCTCAAACATTCTTGATGTTTGTTGTATCAAATAGCAATTCAAGACTTTCCACTAATAAAGCAAATCTTAAAAAATTTCTTTTTCTACTTGTGTTTAGGCAGAAAAATATTTTGCAAAAGATAGGAATACAGCTGCAGGTGAGTCTGTTTTATTTTCACTGACATAATACTCAGTCTTTCAGAACAAAATCATCTGTTGCATAGAATGTGCGACAAGGGAAAATTCATTTTACATATTTAGCAAATATCCACATTCTTGCTGTCAAAGTGTCCTTAATGGACACTTAGCTTCCTGAAATAATTCTTCCACTTCACTTTGAGATTGTGTCCAGCCCTAAGTGCTCAGTTGCATCAAGAGCTTATTCCTGTGCTCATTTATTTAAAAACAACTGCTAATGATGAAGTACTCTAATTGCTGACAGCCTTTCTCACTACATTGCTTTAGGGAAAAATGCATAAAACTGATCACTGAATATGTTTGTTAATCACAAACTGATCACAAAAAATGTTTTTTAATAATAATGAAACACACCAGGAAAGTGCATTTTGGTCTTCTGTTATGTGGAAGATACACCAAACACCAACTTTATTTACAACCACTTTATTTAGGAAAGCAAATGGCTAAGTTAACTTCAGAATAAAATTAAATAGAATCCCCAAATATCATAAAATCCCCAAAAGTCATAGAATCCACAGGGGAATCCTGATGTTGGGTTTCTTTCTTGATACATGTAGCTGAAGTACGCATCTACTTTGATATTTTACTCATTTGCACTTGGATTGACAAAACTAAGAGATTTTAAGTGTTGTTGAATATCCTGTTTTCTTCAATCCACAACATTGTAAGATTTGATGACAGAACTGCCTCTCTTTACGTTTGTTTCTGAAATTCTTCCATTGACATGTCACTCTCTTCATACGACTTCTGCGGAAAACATTCCTCAAAACCTAACAGCTTGATTTAGTATTTATTACCTTCTGTTGCTTCATTCACAGAATCACAAAAGCACGGGGGTTTTTGGGTTGAAAAGGACTTTGGGAGATCATCTAGACCAATCTCCCTACCAAGCAGGTTACACAGGGATGTGTCCAGGTGGGTTTTGACTGTATTCAGAGAGGGTCTCTGGGATCCCCCTTGACAGCCTGTCCAGTGCTCTGCCACCCTGAAGTTCTTCTTCATTTGAGGTGAAACTTCCTGTGGTTTAGTTCATGGCCATTGCTCCTTATCCTGTCTCTGGGCACCACTGAAAAGAGTCTGGCACCATCCTTTTGTCACACACCTTTGAGATATTTATGTGCATTGATGAGATCTCTCTCAGTCTTCTCTTCTCTAGACTAAACAGACCCAGATTCAGCAGTGTCTTCTCATAAGAGAAATGCTCCAGACTTCTCAGCATCTTGGTGGCCTCCAACTCCAGGAGTTCCTTGTCTTTTTTGAACTTTCATTCCCATGAGTTTGCAGATTAGGCAGGACTGTAGAGAGGAGTCTTTAAAAAAGGATAGATGTGCATGGCTTTCCCACCCATATTTTACCAACTATTTTTTGTTATACTAGGGGCAATAATTGTTTCAAATCTGTGCATATTGTATTTATAAATTTAAATTAAGAACTAATGAACCTAGATGTAGTATATTTAATCCTTTTTTTAATCTTATATTTATCTCTTTTCCATACTTCATTTTTACTTATTAGCTGGATCATTGTTTCTATTCTATGACCTTATAGCAGTTCACTACTTAGAGACTTAATAAATCAGAATTTTTTCATATTAAATTTAATATAAATTTAAGTTCATTATTTATAGGTGTATTATTATTAAAGTTGTGGTGCAATTAGTTCAAATAATTTTACACCAAGGGCTTTTTTTAATGTAAAGAAGGCATGTCAGTGTTTGTTTTTAAAATAGGTAATAAGCAACAGGAGACAAATCTTGGAATTGGATTTTTCTTCAGCTCTATTGTGCACCAGCTTTCCTTTATTTCTATCATTCATTTTCTAATTAGTTGTATTTCAACCCTAATTAACAGTTATAGGCATTTTGAAACAAACATTCCTAATAACGCTAAGAAACAGAGATGTTTTGGTCAATCAGTTTAGTGGGTGTTGCCTGGATGTATTGATGGCTAGGTATTCAAGATAGCATAAAATGCAGTTCAATGTACATATGTAGTTCCTCTGAAAGAAAAATAGCTTATATTTGAGCTAAGAATGGGCAGGCAGATAAGGAACTCAGAGAAGCATGGAATTTGCAAGAGCACTTAGAATGAATATTTTTGGCCAATACTGCCATTTTCAAGGCAAAAAAAAAGGTCGTTAATGAAAGTCGAGAGATGAAAAAATGTAATCAAGTTGTTTACTTGTTTTCTCTTGCAGATGGATAAGAAAGGCATCAGCTAAGAAACATTATGCATAAGAAATCTGTAAGTAATAAAGGCAACCGTCTATTTATTAGCTATAGCTGACACTATATCCACTTCTCTGGCAAAAGTTGTGTCAGTTATTTCCTGTCATACGATTGTATTGCTTTCTTCCGCTGCCTATTTGTACATTTAGGCTTCATTATTCACTTCTGATCTTTTTATTGACCAAGTGACCTTCAAGGCTCATGGAACTGGCGGAGGCAGTTGGGCTGAAGTGGGAGCTGAAGATGAAATGCCGGCAGGGGCAGACCTTGGAGGCACGACTGGAGCCTTAATGGGCCGGTGCCAGGGTGGACTGTGCTGGCTGCATGACAATTGCCAAGGAGCCATGCAGAATGCACAGTCTCAACATTTTCCTCGAGGTGAACCAGGAAAGTCATTTGAAAGCAGCCTGGGAAGAGATATGGCTTAGAGTAGAAATGCAGCCTAAATCTGGTCCAGGGCGTGGATTAATGCGAGGAAGAATGCATTGCTTCAAGGCTGACTGGACTGTCCCAGGGATCAAATGCCAGTCAGGGCTGTAGTTAGGCAGCTGAAGCTACATCTACAATGCTCAAGAGAGAGATTAAAGATAAGTAAAGTCTGATTTATGAATTCAGTTAGGGACATGGTTATTTATAATACAACATTCTTGTTTGATGCTCCTGTCTACATTTAATTTTATTTCTGATAGTGATATCTCTTGTTGCTGTTATTCTTCCAAGACCTGCTCATTTTTCCTTTCCTAGTCATATATAACATATTTTTGTGAGGTTCTGCTTAGACATAAATATTTTCATTTGGTCCATGTCCATTTTACTTAAAGGAACAGCTACAGAAATATTCTACAGAGGTAACACTGAAGTGCTGCTGTCTCCTAAAAATATTTTTAGATATAATAACAGGAAGTAGTTTAAATAATGCATTTTTAAAGTATAGCTAGCTTAATTCTAAATCAGAACATAATTAGTTTGGCTTTGTTGGGAAAATTCCAAACTTCTTCGGGTAGTTAATAGATGCCAGGTAAGGATTATTGCAGAGAGAATGCCCTTTCACAGTATGATCTGAAGATGATTTGCATCTCGATTGAGGGATACTAAGAGGAGGGGGCCATATGTTGTAAATTTTCAGATGCAGTAGTTTGGCAGAGAAAAGAAAAAGAGACTACATTTATGGAAGAAGAAAGCAAAGCTATAGAGATCAGTATAAAAGATAACTGGATGACTTGTCTAAATAAATGATAAAAATTATAAAATCAATGGGCTATTTAAAGTACTGAGACTATATAAATTATATAATGCTTACCCCTGAAGATCTCTTAAGGTATTGGGAGGCAGCAATGAGGTCTCTCTCTCCTTTTCTTCATGCTGAACAGCCATAGCTCTCTCAATCTGTTTTCATAAGACAAGTGCTTCATCCCTCTGATCATCTTCATGGCCCTTCTCTGGACCAGCAAGAGTGGGTCCACATCTTTCTTCTGCTGATGACCCCAGAACTGTACATAGTTCAGTGTCACAAGAGAACAGCAGGGGAGAAATCCCCTTACTCAGCCGGGTGCCCACACTTCTTTTGATGCAGCTCAGGTTGTGATTTTCCTTCTGGGTTGTGAGCGCACACTGTCAGCTCATGTTCAGCTTTTTCATCCATGACAACCCCCAAAACCTTCTCCACAGGGCTGCTCTCAATCCCTTATTCTCCCAATCTGTACCCATATCTGGGACTGTACAAACTCAGGTGCAGCATCTTGTATTTAGACACATTGGACTTCATGAGATTCTTGTGGACTCACCTCTCAAGTTTGTCCCTCTAGACAGCATCCTGTCCTGTTGTATCCTCGAAGAGGGCTTTGTAAGGTGAAGGAGTTTTAACCATTTTAGAGACCACTGCTCTTAACAAGATATCCCTTGGTTTAATGAAATATGTGCAGCATATTTTCACTTTCTTTGTCATATGGTTTGATTATTTTCCTCAGATAAACAGAAAATTGTGGGATCCCATGAGTTCTTCATTCCATCAGTACAGCTTAAAATATTGTTCATGTTTTTAAATCTGGGTAAGCTTTTGTAACTCTCTGTGATGTTTCAGTGCTGTGCATTAATCTGAAAGTCAGGTGTCAGGAGAAAGTTCAGATACATGAAAAAAGTTCCCACTGTGTACAAAGTTAGTGAAACAAGGCTAAGCCAGCTAGAGTTACTTCAGCATAAGCTAAGAGCCTCTATAAAAGCAGCTACCACAAATCAGATGAGGTGGGTGAAACTGTCGCACCTCAACTTATTCATTTATATAAGCCCTTTACTGTGCTTTGAAATCTGCTGTTTTGATATAGTAAGCATCATAGGTTGTAAATGCATAATTAATACACTATTTCCCTGCTATGTTTTACTGTTCAATTTTCTCTGCCTGAACTGCATTAAACTACTGCATTTATAAAAACCCCACTCGTATTCATGGTTGAGTTATGTTGATTTAATTTTAAGTTCTTAACTGATTTATATTATTTTGTTCAGTATTAGATTAGTAATGTATATGTACAGTGATACATAGTAGTGATATAACACTGAGTATTAATAATAAGTCAGCCTAGAAGTAGTTAATTTAATACTCTTGACATTGTATACAACCCACGTTTTCAATTCATACTTTCTTTAGCACACAGCCTGCTGAAATTTCACATATAAGTTTTATGTAACTAGTCACTTGTGGTCGAGTGCAGTATTCCTTAACTCCAAGCTTACTACCTGAACAAAGTTTAGATCTTTAGGACATGTCTTCTTCACACTGCTCTGATGCTGTTTACTCAGTGTCCCTTGTGTATTTTGTGCTCCCGGCTGTGTTAGACTTCATGTGTAGATGCTTTGAGCTTGCCAGTTTTACCCGTAGCACCAGAGGCTGAAAAGCAATTTCAGCTCCTCCACTTCCACCACTGAACTGCAACATAGCTCAAGCAAGATAATTTTCCTTAAGTGCAGCATGATTAGTTTGTTATAAATGTCCTGGGCATGGGGAGTGTAATGGAAGGGAAAACTAGACTGCCCTATAAGGTATGGTCCTACAGTTTACATACAGTCTACACCTAGAGCCTGCACTGCCCACCCTTCTGTTTCCACTAGGAGTGTCTGAATCAATGTAGGACTGGGAGGCAGCTCACCAAAGTGGTGTCTTAGTGAGAAACTAAAGGTTTTGGTCGCATGCCTGGGGAAGGGATAAGAGCTCCCAGGTAGGTTTGAGACTGCAAGGTGTCCTTGGATTGTGTTGGAGGATGTGAATAGGGGAGGAAAGCAATCCTAGTATAGGTTTGTCCTTATGTTTTTGGGAATTGAAACATAATATATTTGAGAATTGATCTCCAGCTCAGGTTTAATCTTAGAAAAAAGCTGGCTGGTACTGTTGAATAGTGAGCTAGTGGGGTGTTTTGATTATGTGGTGGGATAGTCAGGAGTGAGTGCTTGAGTTTGCTCCCCAGCCTCTTGTGCTTTCCAACATAGACAACATGTAGTTCTTTTTTAGGATTCAGGTAAAAATAGGTAGCCTGAATCATGCTATTAACCTACTAACTATTTGTAAAAAGGTCTTAGCTTTGCCTTTTAGGCAAATATAATGATTCCCTGGTAGCTTTGACATGCACTTTCACATTGTTACAGAGATTATTTCCTTCATCCCTCTGAGGGCCCACCTGAGACGCAATGCTGCTTGCCATGAACCAAAAAGTGACAGATCCCAAGCAAGAGTGGCCACAGTTTGTTTACCATTTGGTAAAACACTCTGATATTTAATAGACTTCAAGGAGCTCAGGATCCTATTCTCCTGCCAGAGCTGGTATTGAAAGAACAAGCCTCTCTCTTCCGCTTTCTTCTTCTCTTTCTCTTTCTTTTTCTCTGTGAGTTTTCCGGAAGATATTAACAATTCTGTTAGTTTGTCAAACCCTGGGAGATTTTCTCCAAACCGCCACACCTACAAAGAAGCTGGAGGAAGCTGCTCTGCCTAATTTCAACCAGAATAGCTTATCATTAAAATTAGACTGGCATTGTCCTTGTCTAGTAAATACAGAACTGACAGCCTGTGGTGTATTACACTTTGTGCTGCTGCCTTCTCCTGTAAAACAGATGGTTTTTAAACACCAAATGAACAAATAGCCTTTCAAAGGCAGATTCCCTTCACAATGCAGTGTTTGTTGCCCTCATTAGCCTCTCTGATATTGCTTCACCGAGATACGGATATATAATGTATTTAAGTTGCAGTAAAAAATTATTTCAAAATTTTAGTTATGAACCATAGGTTATACCAGTAAATTCAGCAGACTCTGGGAACTCCCAGGAGAGGCTGAGGTCAGCTGTAGAGCACAGCATTAGGAAGGATGAATCACTCTTATCCTCCCATTTATCAAGGCTGATGCCCATGACAGGCTGAAGGAGAACCAACGGTTGCAGGAGAGTATTTAGCCTCCGAATTAAATGAGCATTTTGCATGTTTGCCACTAGTGTCAAAGCTTTACAAAACTGCCTTTCTCTCATTATTTATTTGGTCAATACTAAGAAAGCACCAGCCCAAGTCTGTAGCACCAGTCTGGGTTTGTTTCGGCATTACAAACTTGCTTTCTGTTTAGATATTTGGGAATCTTTTATTTACTCTCAGAATTGCATGTTAGGTACATTTGTAAACCTTAGACTTCATAGATGAGGAAGACTTGAGCTTAAATACTGCAATGAAAGGAATTTTGTTCTGTCCTGTCCAGTGCAAATAAGACCAAGTGATCAAATTCTAAAATACAGTTACACTTGATCTTGACAGAACACAGGATTATGGATACTGCTGCTCATGGAGTGCTGCCTGGAACAGCTGTAAGCATTCAACTGCTTGGCAAGGAAATACCTTGTATCATTAAAACTGTGGAGTCATGATATGTATGAACTTTAAAAAAAAATCCACAGAGCAGGAAAAAATATTTCAGATTTGAATTTCAAAATCCTGTTGTAATACAGGCTGGTTTGAATATTATGCAGGTGCAGGTGGATAAGGCAAGAGGGAAATAATTAACAGATTCTTTGTTTCTTTTGACCTCAGCTTCCCTGATGCTGATTAGGGAAGTTTCTTCTAGGGTAGCAGGCCAAGAGTTGTCAGATGAAAAAATATTATACACAAACATGGCATAATTATTATGTTACCAGTCACACAGTAACATGCCCTCAAAGGAGAATATATTGCAGTATTCATTTACAAGATCTTTTAACAGTCATGTATGATAAATGTCATTTTGATTTGGTCTGGTATACTGTTTTGTCCTGATGATAATTCTTTGCAGTTTAATTTTATTAATGTAGCAAGTTAGAAGATGGTGTTCTGGATCCACATAGTGAATTATTCATTGCATTTCAAATATTAAGTTGCCATCAAATGCTTTCTGATCTGCGTTACATAAAGTTATGCTGAATCCCTAATGTCTGGACTGCCTGTGTAATGAAGAACCTCTCAGACAGTGTTCAATCAAAATACACTTGAGAGAAAGCAGACACACTATTTTGATAAGCATCACAAGTACCCTATAGTGTTATTTTGTTTAGGTTTTTTTATTTCTTAAGCAGGAAGAATCCAGAGTTCATCACATTTCTTCTTCTTGGAACTCCCCTCCCAAGCAGAAGAGTTTTTATTTTAAAGTTATTACAATGAAATCATTAGGTGAGTTTCTAGGGCTGCTATTACTGGTAAAGCTGTCAAAATAGTTATTTAAACATCTCTAATTTTATCAAAAAAACCCCATACTCTCACTATTCTTTGTAAGAAATGTGATAATGTGTTCAAAAACCAAAATATATCTGTAACATGGTCTTAGATTGCAATCAGGAAGAGGTGCTCTTCTCCGCTTTTTGTGTTCTCTGTGAATGTAAAAATAAAAAAACCCCAACATTCATATGGCTAAACATATGACTTTTAAAAGTTTAAAATATATGGAGATAAATAAGAAAGTTAACTAAAATGTTTAGGAAGTCTAAGTCATAAGGAAATGTTTGTTATTTTTAGACATTGGCTGAATTTATTCTTGTTGTTTATGCTGTCTTGCTTTTTTGTTGTTATTGTTGCTGTTATTTTAATGTCTGAATGACCTGATCTCTCTTTTAGTGCTCCACAGGCACAAGTATTGGAAGACAAAAATTTGCATCATTCAGGTACACCAAATTTTTTTGTTTTGCTTGTTCGTCCTTAGTAGTATGGAAGAGAAGTAGCTCTCAGAGTAAGCTGTGCTTCATGCTCTGCATTTAGCTGTTTCCGTGTCCGGTTTTACATTGTTAAGCATTCAGAAGCCAGCACATGCCCTCGTGGCACGCTGTAATTCTCAGTGTTACTAGCTTTAAAGCTGTGGTTGAGTGTTAAGTCGCTAGATGGCATGTGGCAATGAAGGAGAAGGAAGTCGATACTGGGAGCTCTGGTGAGCACAGCTGGCGCTGGGCGCCTTGGAACAAACACGTTAGAGTTAATGCATTGCCATCTGCCTCTATTTTATTCACTTGTTGGACCACAGACCACAGTTGTCTATTGCTCAACATGCTTTTACTCATAAATGATGCCAAAATCTGTTCAAATATTTCCTTTTGATGACTTCATGAAAAATCATTCTGTGTGCATGTTTCTTGTAGAAATAGAGTCTTTTCCTCCTCTCCTATCCTCTGCCTAAAAAATCAGACACAGTCTGCATCTTCTTAACAAAATAACTAAAGTATATTAAAGAAAGGGATAGATTAGGGAGATACTGGGTGTGAGGGAGAGGGAGTAGAAGGAGATATCGGTACTCTAGTGCATACATGGCCGTGTTATTCTGTGAAACTGGTATGATTCAAATAACACATTTTTATTCCAAGCATTAAGCCTACAAAAGAAAAGTTTCTGTCCCATCTGTACGTGCCATTGAAGGAAAATTGATCTGCCAGTTATGGGAGTTCTCTATCACAGAAATCAGTGTAAAGGCAGTAGTTCTGCAGATGGAGGCACAGCTAGGATACATCTCCCTGTACAAAGAAGTAATAGGAGCAGTAGAAAGGTACAAAACATTGTATCTGTTCTATCTGTCAACCTCTAAAAGTTTCTACCTATGTTCTAGAATAACATTGATTATAGGAAGATCGGAGACAAAAGTTGGATTTTTGTAATGTTGCCTTAGTACATTTTAAAGTGTCAGAGGCTGTGGCAATCTATGCCAAAATATGTGGGGAAGCTGTGGACTAAAATTTTTTGTCATGTATGCCATCTCTTGTCTTAAGAAAAACAGCCTTATTTCTAAATTTTAAGCAGTATCAGTTTGCAGGTAGCCTATGGATGCCAGTTGTTGAGCGATAATGTCATTATCTCCTGTGAAATGTGTTCCCTTCTCCAACTACACCTGAATTTCCTCTGTGGAAAGCTTTAAGGACATGAGAATCTCGGGTGGTGCATGGGTGGAAAGACAGAGATACTTTTCCTGATTTTTGTTTCTTCATTTGCTTCCGCACCCATTTGCAGGTGTAGAAGATACAAGGCTGTGAGGAGATCTGAATTTGGAGAAGTGAAATTTTGAGGTACTGAATGCAGAGTCATGATCAATTCCAAAAATTCCCTAGAGTAAAGATGTTCAGGGGAGACCTTATCACTCCGTAAAACAACCTGAAGAAGTTATACTGATACAGGTGTCAGTCTCTTTTCCCAAGTCTCAAGTGATAGAATGAGAGGAAACAGCTCCAGATTACACCAGGGGAGATTTAGATTGGATATTAGGAAAAACAACTTCTCTGAAAGGTTTGTCAAGCATTGGAACAGGCTGCCCAGGGAAGTCACCATCCCTGGAGGTATTTAAAAGATGTGGAGATGTTGCACTTTGAGACATGGTTTCAGAATAAACTTGGCAGTGTTATGCTAACAGTTGGATTTGATCTTGGAGGTCTTTTTCAATGTAAATGATTCTATGATTCTATGATTCTATGATTCTATGATTCTATGATTCTGTGATCTTGTATCTTCTCTCTGCAGAAGTTCTCAGCCCTTGAGGGAGGCTCAGGCAGACTAAGAGGCAAAGACCTGCCAATGATCCCCAGCTGATCAGCTGGGAGTTGAATTTCCGGTGCATCCTCTGAGATCTAATCCTTTCCTTTGGACCATTAGAATCAAGGAGGATGCTGTCTGGGCAGCTGTGACTTTCATGTTAGCCCCTACAGCCAGCCCTTATCAAGGTATTACTAATGCACAAAAGAATTAAGAACAAAGAAAATGTCAGGGTTTTTCCAGTTTCATGGTACACAAATTCTTACTCATCATTTAGTGTTTGCTTTTTAAGCACAAAATAGGGTTCATTAAAAAGTTGTTGTTGGGAGCCACCTGTGTGTCAGAGGCAGCAAAATGTCATATGAACTTGGTATCATTAAAGAAACATATCAGATGATGTCTGAAGATATTAAAAAAAAAAAAAAATTAACTTCCATTACTCAGAGAGAAAGAAAATACTTGAAATTTAAGCAGTCAACTGAAGTAACTGATTATGTCTCAGTACAAGCCTTGTCATTAGCATAGCAGAAAAACCATTCCCTCTTATAATGAATTAAATGTTCTTCCTTTCTGGATAATTTAATTGCAGAGCAAAGAGGTCACTTAAAGTTAAGCAAGAGATTCATAAAACATAGTCTTGCTCTGCTTGTGCTGAGACATAAATTACCCCTGTGTCTGTGCTTTTTACTTTTATTTGGGCTGTTTGTGTGTAGTTATTTCTGTTTATGCTTGAATTGATGCATTTCATTCTGACCGTGACCTTGATGGCTGCCCTGGGTTTTTATTCTATACTATGTCCCAGTTTTTGGAGATGGCTAAAATTAAAGTTCTCTTTAATAAGGTAAAATGTCTTAGCAGACATTGATTATCTACTTAAACTAGTATTTAATCACTCTTAATAGGACTGCAAAGTATCTTCATAATATAGTGAGGAATAAGAATTTGTGAAGAGAGAGAAAAAGGAAAGAAAGATGTCTTTGTTTGTCACTGCAAACATTGTATCTGCAATCAGGAATGTATTTCAAATCCAAATAAGTGAATTAGGATGTCTACATTTGATTATTTGTCCAGACTGTCTTCATAGGCAATGAGTCTGATTCAAGATGCCTATTTATCTCTATTAACTCTTAAGTAAGCATTGCAAACTGCTTCAATTGCAGTTGTCTTAACTTAAGTGAGACATATCCTACCCACGAGGACAAAATGTTTCATGACTGAAAAAAACTTCCTTGTTGGTAGATACTCAGCAAGAGGAGCAGCCTAAACAGAACTTGTTTCTAACTCACACAGGATAAGATATGTACTTCTTCATTTTGGATGTCTCAGTTCAATCTGAACACATTTAGGAAGAATTAATCTGGTTTTGCCACTTATATAGGATGAGTTGAATCACAGCACAGAGATGAGAACAGAGAGATATGTGCCATTTTATTGTCTTCCCTTATAAGAACCTTATTCAGTGTTTACTACAATACTTGCCTTCAAGGGGTTTATCTTCAGGTGAACAACAGTCCTGATTGTTTTGACTTCAATTGTATGAGAATTGATACCCAGCAGCAGTACCAAAGAGAGTATTTCTGATATTGAGCCCCCCAAGATTTAAGCCCCTAAATATTTGGATCAAACTTTGCAAGTGTTTTTTATTTGTTAATCAGGAGCTATAGATGAGCAGATATGATAAAACAATTGCACTGTGAACACTGTATGCCTGGCTAATCTTTTGTTTTGGGGAAGAATGAAGGCAATCCCAAGATGAATGGGCTGTCTGGATGAGAGCCACCAGGAGTGTGTGGTGCAGTGTGGAGCAGAACTAATCAGTAGCCGGGGGTAAGGTCAGCTTGGAAAGGTGAGTTTGTAACCACTGACTTATTGACTACCATCTCAAAATGGACCCTGGACTCAAATGGAAGAAAGAACTGCACATGAGGACTAATTAGCACGAGAAGTGAGAGATACAGCTGGCAAACTGGAGTTTGAGTACTCATTAATAACTGTTTTGTACCCTGCAACCAATAAATGTTGATGCGTTTGTTAAAGTGTGTAAATAGTTTAAGGATGATAGATGAGTTAGCCATTTGTTGGTTACCACCCACCTTTGTGGCAACTAGAATGAAAAACAGAAATACCTCTCCTTGGTGTGTGAATTAGTGCTGCCCACATTTGGGACAATGTCTCCACCATTGTCATGGGTAGTTCAAAGAGACTGAAATATGGAAATAGTTCAGTGGAGACTGAAGTACTTCTTGTGCATATTTTCAAGTGTTTCCAGCATGCAATGACTTGAATTTGTACTTAGTTCAGTGTAGTGTTTGTTGTATTAGCTTAACTTTTATTCATCTCCACTGAGATGTGCTCAGGTTTTATTATATTTATTTTCATTTCTGCTGATAAATTCTTTAAAAGCATGCCTTTCAGCTGTAGTGAAAAGAAAAGATATTTCAGAAAGAGCCTTGATATACGGTCTTTTTAAAGTTTCTTAAAATATTAAATGTAACTTAATATTTAGAAATAAAGTGATTGTCTCCAATATAAATGTTAACATAGGAATTTACAAATGGGACAGACTACTTTTAATATGTTCATTTTCACAGCTCTTGTTTTGACTTAGGGATATAGCTGAAAAAACAGCCAAGAATTATATATCACATTATATTTCTACTTTCCATATACATTATTCTTAACTTTGTTGTCTTATTTTTTCCCAGTTACAGTCATATAAATATATGCAGAGAATTTAGTCCATTGTTTTTCTTTTAATAATCTAAAAATTCCTTTCTTTGTTCAAATGTTGTTTAATTACTTAGAAGCTGACTGGGCATTAGATGTTTGAAGCCACTAAACAAATCAATGTTCATTAATAAACAGAGAAAATGTCATTGTGCTATATTTCAGTTAATTGACCTTAGTTTCTCATGAGCATTATCTCTTTAGAGAAAGACTATTTTTCAATATTTAAGGCTTCCCAGTATTATCCATCGTTACACACTCAGATTAACAGATTAACTCCAGTCAAATTGAGACATTAATAAAGTTCACAATGCTGTCATAAAATATAAGCATTAGTAATAAGTGAAATTTTCACTCAAGATTCTTCATAAGAGTATGTTTACTGTTGGGCTAAATCACACACACACACACACACACACACACACACACTCATCCCCCCTCCCCCCCACACGTCCCCCCCATTTAAAGAACCATTTTGGAACAGAATTATGTCTGTCTTAGCATTCCTGACAAAAAAAAAATCATTTTAAAATCATGGTTTTGTTGCTTACTACAATGTTCTCCTACTGGTAAAGGTGCAAACATCCTATTGCAAACAAATTGAGGAACATAAAGAGCTGCATAATGTAAGAAGTTCTACACCAATGAAATAATTGTAATTAACTTTTAACACCATTAATTATATCCTTTACATGTCTTAAGACTGAAGTATGATTTACTTGGTATTTTATTAGATTATATCAAAAGGATCATAATTTTGTAATGTATATAATTTCCTGTGCAATTAAGAGTTTAAATAGGTATAAATGTGTTCTAAATAGAATAGAATTTATATTGTAAGAGTTTATTCTGTTGGCACAAAATGACCTTGCTAATAGAGCTGAGCAAAAATGTGCAATAGGAGCACTTCAGGATGTCAGAATGCAATCCTGTTTCCAGTCAGAAAGAGAAGCTCACTTCTGGGCAGCAGGGAGTCCTAGCTGATGCAGAACCAAGAGCTTAAAGCTAAGTCCTTGACTGCTGCAGGCTTGACATTTTGCTTCTGCTTCCCACAGCAGATGGCTGGAAGCCATAGCCTGATGTGGTGGGACACATGATTATAACCTGCCTGCTTAGGCTGCCTGTCTGGCAAGCAAAACTGCCCAAATGTTGCCAGTAATGCTACAATTCCACAGGACAGCAATTTTGGTTGGTGAATCATGGATACAGTGACCTGGTGAATTTGTTGTGTATTGCAGCTTGCCTGCAGGAGCATAGGTATGACCAAATATGAAAAAATCTATGCAAGTGACCTTGCTGTTAGTGAAATGCTTATTTTCTGAAAGTAATTAGTGTCTTGACAGGATATACCAGCAGGGAAAAATATGTATAAAATCTTTGCATCTGTATCAGATGTGGATTATTAAGACTGCCTTTAGACATCATACATTCAACCCTGTATTTTCATATAAATACAGAATTGAGTGCCACTAGAGAAAAATCACTTCCATCTGAAAGCAGTCTTCACCTCTCTATGTGCAATGGAACGCGTTTTCAGTGCAGCCCCAAATACCTGTATCACTGACTAGAAATGCATCTTATTCTAACTTTCTGAGAAGAAAACAACATCCAAAGCAGAGCTTTTCAATCTTTCCAATCATGAAGGAAAACATTAAATGCAGCTCCAAGTTAATAAAATCATGTTGAACACAAATTTTAGGTTATCAGCTGTCTTGAAAATATTTTCCATAAATATATGCAATTAATTCATGTTTGATTGGATCCCCTGGAAATGGAATCTGTGTATTTTTTCAGAAACTTGTTATTTAGAAAAAATACGTTCACAGTCCTGTTTCTCTCTACACATCTAGAATAAAATTGCAGAAAGGCTTGACAAGCTGAAGCAAGAAAATCCCTGTGCTTCTGAATGAGCCCTGTGTTCCAAAGCACTCTGTTCTCATAATTTTGAAATACCCTGCATTTATCCTTACCTTTCAGTCCATGATAAAACCTGTTACCTTCTCCCTTTACCCCATCCCTTTGCAGCTCTGTCCCTAGAACCATCTGTCACACAGGACTGCCTGCATTAAGGATCCACTGAAAAACCATCCTGTGATGTGACATCATCTAGAGGCATGATTCAATTAAGTGAAAGGTCTTCTTAAGGATTAATTTGTGCTTAGAGACACTGATCTTTATTTCTTCTTTAATAGTCAATGAAGAGAGACAAAGGCTTCCTAGCTGCTAATTTAGTCTATAAAGCTGGGTTTTTCCAGAGGATGATTCAAAGCAGGACCCTGCCTTTCTCTCAATCAATTATACAAGGGACTGGACTTCATTAGCACTGTTGAGATATTCCCTGAAGACTTGCGTTTTAACAAAAGTGAACACACAGTAAAATATGTAAGACTTGTCAAAAATCTTCCCTTGATTCCAGTCTTTACGTACATTTCAAGCTTTTCTCTCTTCACCTCTTATTCTGTAAGATATTACCTCCAGGTCAGACAGTAAAAGTTGCTTGTATCTTTGCTGCACATATTCATTCTTTTTCTACAAAAAGGTGTTAACTTTTTACTGGACATAATCATTCAAATTAAGGGCAATTAAGGGAAAAAAACATTTAAGGGAGGAAAAGAAGCAGTCTATACTGGAAAATTATCAACCATCATAGCCCACTCCCTTCTCTCTTGTATTGGCAAAAGGATTTTCATACAGTAGGAACAGCTAACCATGTAAGCAATCTTGTATTACTAAACCATCTTGGGTTCATCCCCTTGTCCATGTTTATCTTCTCTCTCTGTTTTTTTTTTTTTTTTTTTTTTGGTCAAGTCTAAAAGCAGAGTACTTAGACACAATTTCTCATTTAAAATTACTGTAGAGTCAAAACTTATGGTTTTAATTCAAACCAGATGTCAATTCCTTAGTCCCAAAGTATTTTGCCACATTTTTATTTCTGGTCTTCCCAATAATCAGAGGAATGCAATTATTTTATAAATGTCAGAAGTTTATAGCATTCTGCCCCTACAATTGATGAAAATACATAATTGTTTTTAATCTAAAAATGTATGGTGCTTTTAAAAGATCATATTATATTAGATTATTTGTATTTTTCAGCCTGGTAGTAGCATTTGAATCACTTAGACTAAAAGCTGACACAGTATACATACACAAAAAAATTAAAGATACGGAGAGCTAAAAGTTTTAATTTCAAGGAAACACATTAATCACTTTGAAATAAGGCAGAGATTTTTCAGAAGTGTTCAACATTTATTTTAAATGTCCATAATATTTTTTCGAAATAGTTCACCATATTTCACTGTCAACAGAGTCACTTCAGAAAATAAGGATTCTTTCAGAGTTGTTAGCCTATGCACCTCTCTTGTAACTACCAGTTATGCACAGCATGAAAAAAAATGACACTTTTTTATTATCATGTTGTTTTTCTTAAGATAACAAGGTGATAAGTTCAAAGGTGTTCTAAGTGAACAGCTAATTGCATATCAACTCCTCTCTGCCAGCAGAGACTGTGTAAATGGAGATTAAAGGGAAAATAAATGATCTAAAGTTTCACTAGAGTCCATTGAATAGCTTTTATCTGAAAGAAAGAAGCACACTTAACATACCAGTCTCATGTAACTGGCATATCACACCAAACATAGATTTTGAACGAGCACCTTATGAGTATTATTGTTTAATTAAATTACTAGATTTTTTGCCTTAAGAAGAAATATTTTCCATCAAAACTGTGAAAGCTGTATGATTTAATAATTCATTGTTCATTGGAACATTTTTTTGGTGGAAATAAAACCAACTCCAAGACTTCAAATCAACCTTTAAAACAATTTCTCTCATTTAGTAAATCACTAAATTAAAAAAATAAAGATTAAGCTATTCTGCTTCTGAGGAGGTAACCATGCAAAGGAAATAATCTCTTTGAAGGCTCTAGTAGAGTCAGTGTCACAATCACTGAGTGTCAGTAGAACCTTTAGAAGGGAGATGGGTTAGATAACTTAAAAGAAAAATTAGTAACATTTATTTTATGAGTAATTCACGGTGGGAAAAAAATGGGTCAAATTAAAATATATGGAAAATGAATGTTAAAAGGGTATAATTTTAGGATTAAGACAAGGATTGAAGAGGGTTAAAATCTGACAGTAAAGAGGAAATCTTTCAGATTACATCGATGATCTCATCTTTCCCCTACATTTGCTCAAATAAAACTAATGAAGACAGGAAAACCTTTCAGTTTTCCAAACAAGTGTATTTTCAGATTAAGAAAATGATTTGGTGCTTTTATTTTTGGTTTTTTTTGGCTTTATCTGGAGTTTGGTATTGTGGGGTTTTTTGGTGCCTTTGCAGATTTTTAAATATATTTTTAGTAAATAAGTGGGTTACAGGTTATGAAAAACCTTCTACAGATGGCATCATCTGATTCTTAATTTTCTTTGAAAGAAATAAATCAAGATACATTGTTTTAAGCACCATGAAAAACTGTTAATATAAATGTAAAAGAGAATTGGAAAAATTTACAAATATCAAATTAATCAGTCGAGGTGAAATCTATCTCACTCAGTTTAAACCCCCTGAAAATGGGAGTTTATTTAAACTGTATATGAAGGCTTAACTTCATAAGCGAGGCACAGAGAGATCATCCAGATTTAAGTACTCCCCCTATTATAGCTGAAAATCATTGAATCAGGAAGATTTTCATGTTGTTATGAATATATTTGGTCTCCTTATAATAAATATAAAGGAAGAATTATTTCAGGTGTCTGGATGCCAGGTGCTCACCAAAGCAGCACTATCACTTTCCTCCTCAACTGGAAAGGGGAAATAAAACATAACACAAAGCTCATGGATTGAGATAAGGACAAGGAGAGATCACTCACCAATTACTGTAACAGACAAAGAGGACTTGACTTGGAGAAATTAGTTTAATTTGCTTCAATTAAATCAGAGTATGGTAATGAAATGGGCTGCTGGGGCACAGCTGCTTCACCATGGTCTGCACCACAGGCTGTGGGGGAATCAGCTCCACCTCCTGGAGCACCTCCTGCCCAGCCTGTTTCTCTGACCTTGGTGTCTGCAGGGCTGTTGCTCTCACATGTTCTCACTCCTCTGTCTGAATTGCACAGGGGTTTTTCCCCTTCTTAGGAAAGCATTGCTGATGGGCTCGGCCTTGGCCAGCAGTGGGTCTGCCTTGGAGCTGGTTGACATTGGTTCTGTCAAATGCAGGGGAAGCTTCAAGCAGCTTCTCACAGAAGCCACCCTGCTACCAAAACCCTACCTCAAAACCCAAATACATTCCACCCTATGCTTCCGCCTCATTTTAAATTCCTCATGTCCCTGTTTGTAAGCCAAAAAGGACTGTGGTGTGTCGATTTTGGCTGGACCACTAACATGCACCATCACTGCCTTCCTCATCAGGGCAGGGCGGAGGAGAAAATAACATGGGAAAAACCTCATGGTTCAAGATAAAGGCAGATTAATGAAGAAAAAAAAAACAGCTGTGTGTGCAAGCAAAAAAAAAAAAAAAAAAACAGAAAAAGAAAAGAAAAAAAAGAAAAACACAAATTATTTATTCTCTACTTCCCAACAGCAAGCAGGTGATGTTCAGACACTTGCCTGGAAGCCTGGAAGCAGGGCTTCAGTGCATATAACATTTGTACTGGAGGTCAATTGTCATAATAGCAAATGCCACCCCCCTGCCTCCCAATTTCTCTATTCCTAGTTTTTATTGCTGAGCAGACACCATATGGTATAGAATAACTCTTTGGCCAGTTGGGATCAGATATCCTGACTGCATCCCCTCCTAAGATCTTGTCCACTCCCAGCCTCCTGGAGAGAGAGTAAGGTTGGAGATACAGCCTTGATGCTGTGCAAGCACTGCTCAGCCAAAGCCAAAACACCGGTGCGTGTTACCAACAGCCTTCCAGCTACCACTCCAAAGCACAGCAGGGTGTGGGCTGCTATGGGGAAAACTAATTCTATCTGCCAGACCCAATACACCAGGTAAAGGACAAATTGAAAAAAAAACAACTTACATTTTATTGAAATAAACGTGGGCTTCGTTGCCTAACAGAATGTGGTTTAGACAATTCAAAAGAAGTAATAACTTCATTTATTTTTGGGGTCTAAGCATCCACTGTATTTATAGACATTCTATTTCCTAAAATATATTTTCAGTCTTAAAAATTATCTGTCATTTTGTTGAGGCTGTTGGTTCAAGTATTTCTTAGGTTACTGCAATAAATTTGCACTAATTTCTGTTTTCCAGCCAGATGTCTCCACCAGACTATGGAATCCTTAAAAACCTTCTCATACCTGACTTCAAAGGCTAAGGTAATTGCTTTATCACAGCAGGTTAGGAAATCTACGTCTGACACAGAGGTTGAGTCCTGAAAATAGTACAGGCTTATGTTTTATGCATATTTTGAAGACAAATTAGCTTGTTTCAGGAATTTTGATCTCAAAAGGTTTAGCTCTTGAAAATATGGATGTTCCTTTATCACTCATTCCAATTGATGCTTCTGTTAAACATTTTCTTTTATCAGAAACTCTCTTGCAAGAATCCTACTTGCCTTAGAAGCACTGGCACAAAGAATATGAGAACAGTGGACAATCTTTTGAGGACAAAAGAATAAAAATAGTGAAGGAGATTTTACTGTTTTGTTTTTTGAGTCTGCTCTCATCCATTGAATTGGATATATTACAGTCATTTTGAGACTCTTTTCATCTGTCAAAACAACATTTAAAAGCCCTCCACAACTTAGACATTTTGGAAGTCCCATCCCAAAATGATCCTTTTTAACTGGATGCAGAAGTGCCAAGACTCTGTAACTCATATAAGCCTGAGAGCACACAAAGAAATGAATTAAGCAAAGACTCTCGAGCAGTGTACCAGTCTCCAACTGGAGAATGAGTTCACTGCTTACCAGACACCATGCTTCTTTTACCCATATGATGTTGTCATATCTCAAAAAAATTGCTCTGTGCCTGACAGGAATTAAAAATAAAACATGCCATTATGTTAAAGAAAATATTACAAAAGAAACTTTAAGGCAAGAAAATGCAAAGGCAGATAATCCTTGAAGTACCTCCTGAAGTTCCTCACTGTCTCAGCTAATTTAGGAATGTGTGCTGTCTCATTTTCTTTCTAACATGTTTAAGCTGAAGTATCCAACTTGCTGTTACAAGAATTTCATTCCTACTTCTCTGTTATTGGGCTTTTGGACAACTCTAGTAAGTTTCTTTTTTTTTTAGGCTGTGTCTTCCAGTTTTTTCACCAACATTTCCTGATTTACATTTTGTACGGTAATGTGTGATTTATTTATAATCTTCTCAAAGATTTTAGGCTGTTTTCTCACTCTTATGTTTCTAAGACATATTTGTGAAACTGTATTGATGATGTCTCAAGAAACAGCAATTTTTTAATCACCATAGAAGACTTCAATATTAATTTTGCTCTAAGTGTTGTATAAAGACCTATCATCATTCAACAGATGGTGAATTGGGAACAGTATCATTACAGAAGTATTTAAATTCCTAAATACAGTGTTGGAGAAAAAATGCAACTGATAATGGTATTAATATTGAATGGCCTTGCCTATTCAGATTTCTGACAGCTGGCAGATTTCATTGCTAAGTCATTAAAAATCAACAGTTCTAAGTTTATACTGATCTGGATATCCTTTTAAGGATTTAATAGAGAATAACCTTTAAAAAGTCAATTTAAATTAATTATATGAATAAAAAATGAATTCTGTAAATGTTACCAAATGTTTTTGGTTTGAAGTCATCAGATTTCAGTGAATTCAGGGAATTAGTGAAAGAATGCTAGTGGAGGAACTAAGCATATTGATTCACAGAAATTCTGGGGCTCCTTCACATAAAAAAAAATTATCAGAGTCCTAGAAAAATTTTGTGGTAAAGTGTTATGTCCTTTTCTCACTGAAAAATCAGCTGTAAGGCTGTCAGGAGTACACTTGGAAGGAGGAAGGATGAAAACACTAGCTAGGAAAGAAAAATAGTTGGTGTAAGTATAAATTTTCTGCTGTAAGTCCAAGTTAGACTGTTGTAAATTGAATAAGAATAAAACCCCAAGGCCGTTTTAGTTTTGTAAATATCCATGAATAAAAAAAAAAACCAACAAAAAACGAACAAAAAGAAAACCAGAAACAAAACCCAACAAATCTAACCCAGTTTGAAAGACTGACCTCATACACCAGAAACATTCCACCTGCATTAGCACTGCCCTTGGCCAAAGTCCATATACTGTCCCCCTGTCCCCCTTTGCTCTCAGGAAGACAACATAAAATAGATGTGGAACAGCACATGGAAATGTTAGCATCCATGCACAGTCAACACCAAAGATGCAATGTCTACAGTCAGAAATGCTTGATCATTTTTGTCATGGGACCCTAAAATCATGTATTTATAGGATAAAAAAAAAAAAAAAAGGTATCTATAAGATAAACATGTGAGATATTTGGCAACAGATGACTTGCATTTATCTATAGAGTTAGGAGAGAAATTAGTAAAAAAAGAAATCTAAAAGAAAAAATTACCAATCCCAAATAAAAAGCAAAAAACCAAAACAACCAAGAAAAAAAAACCCCACCCAGTCCCAAAATCCCTCCAAACATCCTGTTGAAGTGCAGGCCTATTCAATGGACTTATGTAACATGCAAGTAATAGAGGAGTCTCAATACAATCATCCAGATGATTATTTGCAACAATGAGCATTACTGCATTTGCTGTACATGTTTTGATCTTGGTTGCTACTAATGTTAACTGTTTACTCATCCAATTTTAATGATGGAAGAGAATTAGGGTAAAATGGAAAGATACTGACACAAAAAGCTTAAACTTGACTTTAGACATGAAGATTTTGGAAAGATACATTTTCTCTGGTTACTTGTAGAAATGGGACAGTTGGTTCTTATTTTATTGTATTCAAACCTCAGTAAGAGTAATTTTCAAAGATTTTTGTCTTGATCAGTAAGGTCCTTCCTGGGTACAGTCCAAACTCAGCATGCATTATACGGAGATTAATGGTTTTCATTTGTATCTACTGTCATCCACTGTTTTTCAAGGAAGTAAATAATTCAAGATATCCAGGTAAAAGAAGAGATTAAATTATCCCTAAACTGTTGTATTGTAACAATGCAACTTCTCTGGTAACAAAAATAAAGAGATCAATAAAAATTGGTCACACAGATTATATTTTTAAAAGTTACAGTGCCAAAAACTTTCTCAATCATATTTAAATCAGGTTGCACTCATTAGAGACTAATCATTGGCTGTATTTGTATTAAGGAAAAAAAGAATTCAAGTATTAGTCAAGTATTAATTGATTAAGAAATAAACATTCCAATCATTTCCCAATTGTATTTCCACATTACTATTATCTTTTAAGTAATTTCTAGACAAAGCCAAATAATTTTTAAAATCCAGAATAAGAAAAAGAAAGTAAAATTCTATAAATTAAAATAAAAGATAACATTTTATAAATAACCCTGATATTCAGCTGCTTTGGATTGTGCAACAGAGAAACACCCCATAGATTACCAGGGCATTGCAGAAATGGGTGCACTGGTGAATCACAATGGGAAGGTCCTCTGTTCTCAGTCCTGTCCCTACTACGTGTGCACTTAGCAGGGACCTCTGCGTCCCCTTTGTTCCCTGAATATTCAAACCCAGATCTCTCAAAACACCCCAGGACACTGGAGTAAAGCTACTACTAAAAATAAAAGATGAGGGAGGAAGAAGTTTCTAGATGTTGTGGGAGACATGCTGTTGACCCTATTAATTTTCCTAGTTCTTTGTGATTAAATAAATGTTTAACTATTTATTTGTTTGTAAAAGCTCAATTAGAGTAACATGAACCTGCATGTTAAATATATGCCTTTATTGTTAAAAAAAAAGAAAACCCAAACCAACAAAAAGAGACTGAATGCTTTGTTCAGGATACCACATTCATAATGGATAATAATGGTGTTCACAAAGTTGTGTAATTGTATCTAGAATATTTGTCCAAGTTTTAAAACCATTTTATGTTTTTCTTTTTATACTGCTCCAGGGAAATAAAACTGATACATTGCACACTTAAAAAATGTAATGGAACCTATCTAACATCTAATTTCTGTGTGTATCTTCTCTTGCTTCCAGACAGACACTTAAAATGCAACTTCTGTTGTACAAACTTCCAGTTTTACATGGAAGACAAAATGTCTTTTTCCGAGACATTTGCCTTGATTGGCAGAGCTGCTGCTAACTCATGTATGAGGCGAGGTAGACAGCAAAAATAGGTTCCCTTGTACCAGCTGGTCTACATAAACGTTGTCCACTCAGGTATTTTGGCTTCAAACTACTTCAGAGAAATACAGAATCATTTACAGTATCAACCCCGAGCTGAATGACAGTGAATAGGAGAGACAAGTACTTCATTGAAAGCTTACTTTTCCTAGAAAATAAAAATAATGTTAACAGTATGACATAGAGGAGATAGGGAAGCATTGTATAACTCTGGGTAAAGGATTTTTCCAAACTTGCTACACCAACAAAGTCCATGAAACCATTACTCAGACTCACCAGATTTCATAAAATCAATTGTTTTCATTTCCTTTGTTTTCATTTCTGTATTATTACCTAAGAATATGAGGTTCTAACCAAAAAGAGGCAAGAGAACATGACATTAAAAAATTTTTGGATAGAAAAGCTTTACTACATAAATCAAGAGGACTGAAGGCAAGAGTAGAACTAACAGAGCTGCTTTTGCCTTGTGATTCAAAATTATTTTTGAATGCCAGAGGATGACAACACCATACCAACAACACTAACACATTGTTTTAGCCTGAGCTGAGAAAACAAGCATAGATCTTCAATAAAGGATAAAGAGAAGAAGTAGTAGTTCTGGTAAACCATTATGGAGGGAAAAGGTGGTCTGCAGTTTTGAACAAGTGATTTAGCTGCCTGCCAGGTAGTCCATTGAGCACTCCTTATTTTGTTTTTCAGGAGCTGCATTTAAGCCTTTCCCCTTCTTCACCTGTGCAAGGAAAACTTCCCCATCCAGGAGACGAGTGGTGAGAGTAGAAGTAGCAGCTCCTCTGAATGTTATTGCCTCTGCTCCCTGCGTTGGTGCCAAATCCAAAAAGAGGTGGATGGAGCAGTGGGCTGTTGCTGGGGAGGAAAGTGCCCAGCAGTATGTAAGCAAACAGAGCAGAGCAGGACCAGTGATTGTCCTCATGGTCAGACAAATCCTGCAGTCACTGTGCTGTCTGCAGGGGTGCAGTCTGAAGTGGACACATGAAGTCAAGTCAGCAGGTTTGCATGGCCATACCTATGGCATAGCTCAGGCAAAGCCATGCCTGTGGGTCTGAGCAGAGGTGCAGCTTCAGCACCGTAGGGTTGGGCCTCCAGCAAGGGCTCCCTGAGGTCCTTCTGCCACCCAGAGTCCCCTCCCAGTGATTTGTTGGAAGATTAGGCAGCTGTACCACATCAACCCTGGCTTTGAGCACAGTTAGCCTGACCTCTAGAAGGGAAGGGGGCTGTAGAGCCCCTGTGCAAATTCAGCCCCGTGGTGCCAATCTTGGCCTTTACCCAATAAGACCATTAATGAAACGATGGCTCATGTTCATGTCAGGGGCAATGAACTCAGGGTAGCATTAAAGCACCCTGAAGCATTAAAGAATGACACTGTGGTTACAGTAAGTGGACAGTACTTGCCTTCTGCACTTATTCTATGAAACCTCTATGAAAAGCCAAGCCAAGGACTAAGAAGAAAACCCCACCCAAACCATTTAGATTAAAAATGCTATGACCTTACGTAAAAACCTAGAAAAATTAATTTTTATTATAGAAATTAGATGCGTCAAGTAAGAATTTGGGCTCTCTGATATATTCATTTTACCTACTCTAAAGGCTGGTTGAAAAGTATTATAAATCTCACATAACTATTGAGAAGTATATAAACTATTCAAAATTATCATTTGTATTAACAAATAAAATAGCTGATATAATGCTATCAAAGCAGATATTCAGCTTTATGTTTCAATTTTAAGTCAGAAGTGTTTCTCTAGCTACCTAAGACGAGAACCTTGTCTATTAGGTGCAAATTTGCTATAAGGATCACCTTTGCTAATTAAGTCTATCTTTGCTATTAGGAATGTAAAAATACTTCAGTGTTTTGACAGCAAATTCTCAAACAGCTGCTAAATTTTACTGGTCTTCATGCTGCAAACCTATTAGTATATAAACTAATTAATTTACGATTGTTTCTATGTGTTTATTTTAATGTTGCTTAATAACTCTTTTTGCTGTTGTGAAGAGTGTTAATTACTCTCCTGAACCTTTCTGTAATGCAGATAGTAGAGATCATGGAATAGTTTAATTACAGACCATTTTTGCAGGTATAAATGGTTTATTTCAGAAGTGTTAAGTGAATGATAAATTTATTTCAGTGCAGAATTGGGACATCAAGATCAAGTCCTGAATTTATTGCAGTAAAGAATTTTTTGTTGTTCTGAGTACTTCATATAATTGCTGGAAGAACTTAATTATAATTATTTAATCCATAATGCACCTTCCAACTAACATTCACAAGAAGGACTTTGTTCTCAGTTGTCCCTGTACAAGCGGAGTTGCACAGGCTTAAATGGTTACTGTTTGATACATAATTTTAATCTCTAATTTTCAAAGGTGTGTACTTTTTTTCAGATGTGTAATTTTACTGCAGAAATAACCTGTGCATGTTTTTCTATGAGATGTCTAATGCATATACTTACACAAGACCCAGCTACAGCTACACATTGCCCTACATATATGAGTGAAATCTGTAGAGAAAAAAAAAAAGTGTTTAATTTAAAATGCCCATAAAATTTCTTTTATGTATGAAATTGCAAAGGATTTAAATTCTTAAACTTGTTTCAAAACTACGGTTATTCTAATATTTTAAGTGCATGGCAAAACAGCAGCTAGGGATTTCTTCAGGTGCTCTAAGGTAGGTCATTTTTATAATCAGGGAGCATGATGCCCAGCCTGTTGTTGCCTCTCCAGAGGCACAGGCCTGCACACATCCTCTACCTTCATATTTGTCTGCCAACTCTGTGCAAATCTTTCAGGTTTTCTCAAGTGATAGCAGTTTTTGATGTTTAGACATATTGAAAGAGATTCACGTTCCTGAAAAATATTAATTTAAAAATAATACTGCATGACATTCCAAAAAACAATTGGGAAACATTTATAAAGGTTTCAGTAGCTGCTAAGCTATTTATTGCCTGAAATTAGCATTCAAAAATCTATTACATGATCATCAGTATCACATTTTTAAATTATGTGTAGAAATTCCAGTTGCTGGAGCAAAAAGTTATGATCTATGTTTCCAACACTAGTGGAATGAGAACAATACTCTGTCAGGATGAAAATAAATCAAAATTCTATAGTTAACCCTAGAAATTGAATGTTTATTTAAGTAATTTTTATAGGAAATGAGAGACAGAATATGGAAGTGAATTGTGAAATTTTACAGTTGCAATTTAAGAAAATATTGACAGACTATCCCATGTACAGAGATTGTAACAAGGACACTTTCCAGAAAATTGTGATTAGAAGATACTAACCAAAACACTCATGCAAGGCTAGCANCATCCAGAAAACTGTGATTAGAATAGATACTAATTAGATACTAATCAAAACACTCATGCAAGGCTAGCATTGTAACTGGTCAGGACAGATAATGGAGTCTAATAAGGTCTATTAAATATTATATAAAATGGGCTGATAGAATGGTGATTTTACAGCTACAGGCACATGATAAGGAAAAAATCTACATATTCTTGAGAAATTACTGAAGCATAATTAAAAATCTGCTTGATTGTATTCATAGGGAAGCTATTAGATGAGATTTTCTTTTCAAATTCTTATTAAACACTCTGGAAACCACACTTGCACTAACAATCCTTGATTTTCAAGATTCTCCTTAATGTGGCACATTAGGGAACCAAGAGCAATGGCCATCCACAGAATTGACATTTCTACTTTCTAGGAAGAAATTGCATTCAGCAATACTATCACACTATGGCATAACATTGTCATTGTAACCAATAGAGGTGTCAAGTGTCTCAGATTAATTGACTTCAGTCCAAGCTTCCCGGGCTTTAAAGACAAGCTTACAAGAAGCAATATCACAGTGTTGTGAACACCTCAGCTAGCTCTAAATGAGCCAATGTGACTGCACAGTGCAGTACCATACTTTGAATGCAGATTTATGCTACGTTAGACCTTGGAAGAAACGTAAGTACACTAGGGTAACCCCTGGCAGGCATAGGCACAGCACAAAGGTGCCTCCAGTTTCAGAACTAGCTGGGACAAATCCTCTGCCTGGCATTGTGCTGTGCTGTGCAAATACAAATTACATATTCTCATGTGAGGAGCTCTTCAGGAAGACACTTTTGTTCAGCTCTGTTTCAGAGGATGAATAATGTATAGTACATACTCTTTGTGCTTATGTGCTTTAAAGCTATAGCAGGAACTTCTAGACTTCAAACACCAGGAGAGGCTGACCTAAGGACAGTCCTCCCCTTTTCCTTTTGTCCCTAGGTTCTAAAATGACTAACTCAGCCCTTGTTGCCTTTTTATGTATTTTCAAATCTGGACCTGAATTGCAGGCCACAGCAACTTAGTGTAAATCTTGGTGCACTTGAGATTTTATTGATGTTAAAATAATTTATAAAGCCAATGAAAAGAAAGTGCCTATATATCTCTGAAGAAAGATTTGAACTTTGTAAGTGCTAAGGCTTTGCTAATTTAAAGTGTTGATAAGCATTCCATAATCCATTATATTATGGAATTATAACATTATCTGGTAATATATTCCATAGTATATTAACAATAAAAGCAGTATTATCTAAACTACTACAATTGTTAAGTATGGAGGAGAACTGAAAAAGTCACATTTTTTAATCTAGAAATACAAAATGAAAAAAAAAAGTAAGAGAAATTACAGACAGAATATTTGCAACAGTAAAATAAAAATTTTACTAAAGATTTCTGTGTATTGTATTCAAGACCATACATTTTTCCTTAAAGGCAATAATTTTTTGACAACAATATATTAATTTAACTGGATGAATATTACAGTTAAGTGCCTCTTTAAATGACTGTCTATTGTATATTCTATCAGCCAAAGGTGAGATTCATTTATCTAACTAGACACATTCATGAGGAATCTGTCACTTGGTGATGATTTAGACCTCAGAGGTTTGGTATTTAGACTGTCATCTTTAGGCCAGGGAGAGATCAGGAAGCTTCCTCAGGAGAATGCTGCAAATCCTCCAGCTGAGGAAGGACCATCCATATCCAACAGAAAGGAGTGGCTGATCCCAGATTAAGTATGAGAGTGGTGAAGCATTGTAACACATTTCCCAGAGAAGCTGTGGATGCCCCATTCCTGGCAGTGATCAAGGCCAGGCCGGATGGGGCTTTGAGCAATCTGATCTAGTGGAAGGTGTCCCTGCCCATGGCAGGGGTGTTAAATCAGATGATCTTAAGGTTCCTTCCAACCCAGCCGGTTTCTATTTCCATTCTAGCTTAGCCTAGTCTAGTCTAGTCTATTGTCTACTATTCATGCTTTAGAGAATGAGTAAGTGTCTGAAATAACTCCCAAAGGTTCCGTTTCCATGTTTGGTATATCAGCTTTCCCTGGAGGAGTCTCAGTCTCTTCTTTCCTTTCCTAAGGCAGTACCCAAAGCAATAGAGTATTTTCAAGGCAGAACTTTCCTTTGAAAAGAGGTACTCTTTTCCTCTGCAACCTGCAATACAAGAGACATTGAGCCAGAGATGAGCAGCATGGAGACAATAACTGGCTGACGGTCTAAATGTAAAAACAACTTCTATACAACTGGACACTGAAACGAAGAGTCCTGAGTGAACAGGCATCAGAAACCAGATCTGCATGTGAATGAACCTGTGGCTGTAGTGTCAGAAGACTCTCAAGAGAATAACAATGAATATAAAAACTACTCAGGCAATAAATATGCAGTCTAGAAGAAAATACTCGAAGAAAAAAACACTCAAGCCAGAAAATCTGTTACTTACTACTCATGTAATACATTCAAGTTCATAAGTTCAATCACCTAATTACAGTAATTAAGTGTACATGAATTGCAGATAAAACAACCATGCCAAGTTAAATAAATACAAATAGTTAATACAAAGCACCTGAAGTCAAAGGCAAACAGGCAGAAAATTGAAAATTGGAATGAATGCTATGAATAAAGCAATGCCTTTTAATAGAACCATTAAATGTGAACTGTAATTGCAGACAATAAGGGCAGAATGCTTGAACTTTGCTAGAATTATTCCAGGGATATGTAAAGACTTAAAGAGCACAGTTGCCTGTCTCAAACCCTGTTACTGTAGGAGGACTTTGCCATGAGATAAGCACAGAATGGAGTGACTGGATGGCACTAACTCCAGGCCTGGTTGGAGCAAGGTCTGGCTGGCATATCCTGGGTAATGCATCGTGGCAAAAATTCCCACTGTGGCAAACTGTGTAAAGCAGCAACTGCTCACATGCATATCACCTGTGAAACAAAGATTATACCAAGTTATGGGACAGATGCCATCTTCAACCACTGAAGCCTCCTCACCTGAATATGGCTCCAGGCTGTCAGTTCAGTCCCCATGACGGGAACTGGAGATAAGATAAAGGTGGTACTACTGTCCGAGTGTTATCTCAGACCTAGGGGAAGGTTAACAAATCTGGGGGAGAAGATTGTATCACTGACAATGGACCTAAAGAATGCAGAATTTATAGGCCACAAGGAAAGCTGACTCAGCAACTGAGTGCTGAAATGAGCTCAGGCTGGGTAAAAGGTAATTCACCAGGAGCAGATCGTGACTGCCAAGCACAGACCACTGACTCAGAAATCCACCAACTCACAAAAACAGAAAAATTGAGCATGGGGTTTAATTAGCAATAGAAGTGAGAGAATAATTCAGCTAATAGAGTAAGACAAATATTTGGCCGTTAATTCCTTTGTTTTCAAAAATGTATAAATAGTGAAAAGTTTTGAACAACCTTACGACCACTGCCACCAGGAAGCCCAGGGTGAAGAATTGCCAACCACCTTCTGCTTGATCTCTCTCTCTCTCCCCCTCTCTCTCTCTCCCCCCACACACCCACTCTACTTATATTTCTTTCTATATCTCTACCTCACATTAGCCATATCATTAGCTTCAGCATATGGCCTCATTTGCCCCTTAATTTGGGCAGAGGTATCTTTCAATTGCATCTTAGCAAGATACTTTACAGGTTTAAAATTAAGTGTTGCATATGAGAAGAAGCTGTTTATGAAGAAATTGAATATATTGGTACAAGGCTATGTATCTGAGGATAATGGTAATTATAAACAAACATTTAACTGACTGACATGCACAAATTTTGTGGATCAGACCTTAGACTATCTCTAATGGCATCAGAATCTGTCACTTAAGGGAGTAGATTATCCAGTTTTTCCAGCAAAATTGCATTTTATGCTTACCCAAATTAGTCTAAAAATTCATCTAAATCTTACCACCTCGAGGCATGAATTAAAGATATTTTTACACATACATATATATATATATATACACACATCTTTACATATACTATGTATATATTATTTGCCTATATTGTCCTGTACCAAATAAAGTACACACTTTTGGTGACAGAATGGAAAGATATGAAATATCTTTCATATATCATTCTTATCTTTCTTATATAATTCATCATAATAATTTATTATTATTCACATAAATTTAATTTATACTGCAGAGCACTGTTACTGACAGTGTACTTAGAGTAACAGCAATAAGCACAGTGGTGTCCTATAGAAAGTAATGAAAAGATTTACATTATATGGACAATTTCCTAAAAAACATCTTTCCAGTATATCAAGGGGCAGAAAAGGGCATCTTGATAACCACATCACAGATTAACATCACTACAGTACCCAAACACTATTTTGATTCTCCCCAAACTCCTTGATATCATCTTTGAATGAGGGTGACGCGACCACATAACTTTACAGCCCCACAAAAAATTCATCTTGATCCTTCTGTGGCTCACAAATCCTGTTCCTTCCATCTCAGCTTTTTCTCCTGACAGATGGAAGGGAGAAAGGGTTCTCAGACATTTTAAGGTTGATTTCTTAGTCTTGCATCTCAGTTGAAATTACACTCAAAATTTTAATCAGTAGGTTTTTCATAGCTGAGGGTGTGAAAAAACTCTCACTCCTTACTGACACTGTTATGTTAGAAAAATACCTTATGCAGAGACATTTATGCTGACAGAGTCTTTGTCATACTTAGTTCATGTCATTGAGAGGATTAGTGAGACTATGATGGCAGAAAAGCACTTTCTGCTGCCATGCTCGTCATGTATGGTGGGGGCTCTGCTGACAAAGCATTTGGTGCAACCAAACCAATGACTGAATGCATCAGCTTGGATTTTTTTGTATCTCTCCTCTGCTCACATTTGGTGTACAGTCAGGACCATGTAAGTTTTAATCTGCTGTGGCTGCTGAAGAGTCACACAGCAAAGGTGAAGCATAGAAACTCACAGGATTTAAAAATTAAGACAGTCTGAGACTTGCTTGCCATCCTAAATCCTGTTATTTTTCAAGGATCTCTTCATTCTCTATGTCCAGATCATTGTGATCATTATACATGACTGTCGCTATATAAAAAGCCAGGAAGATGAAAGAGAAACAAGATACTTTTAAGTCTGTAAAAACACGTTCATGGTACACATTATTGAAAGTGAGAGTTGTCTCTTTTAATGTACTTTAGTCACTAAGAAAACAATGAATCTGATCTCTTTTATCTAAGGATTAAATTGGCAGAGGCATTATAATACATCCTTAGTAGTACCCGAAACACATTCTACTTTGATTACTGCCAGGACTTAGTGCTAAGACCTTCAGCATCTTCATTTATTTGTGTTGAAAACAAGCTTTCAAAATTCTCGCCGTCGCACGATTTAGTTTCAAACGTCTGGCTTCCATCTCCATTTCTGTGGTTTTCTTTTTACTTAAATGAAAACTCTTCATGGTATTCAATACTTGGGCTCTCCAGACTTCTCGGGAAACTATGACTGCTAGCTGCCCACTGCAGTTAAAACACATTATTATTTGCTTTTGACAATCCATTAGAAGAAAACTCTTTCAATAAACTGATTAACTTAAATACTTCCTGCTTGACATATAAGCATCTCCTGCATCTCTAACAAAGATACAGTTGAAATGCATAGGTAAGTAGACATTCCCTTCCATGTGTGTTCCTCCCCAGAAATCTGAACCCAGACAATTCTGCATAATTGTTTTTTTTCTTTTTTATGGAAAACTTTGAGAAAATCAAAGGAATATACATAAATAACATATTTAAGATGTTTTATATATATATATATATATATATAAATTTTATGAGTTCCACAACTCCAAATCACTGTTAGTCCTACATTTATTAAATGAGTTTAGGCATAAAAAATTTTCCGGACATTCAATTTATATTACGTCACAAATACTTTCATAGGGATTATTTAATTGATGAAATTAGTTCCTTTCGAACAAAGTATTAACTGTAGATTTGAACCTCCTAGGTACCTAAATCATCTCAAAATAAAGTTTGGTGATGAAGCTTGAAGAAAATCACTCGAAAGACTTCATATAAGAAGAAGATATTTTTGTCCTAAAGCTGCCAATATGTTCTGCTACTCCTTTCAAACTGGCTTGCAACTAACCCTCAGTACAGCTGAGCAGTAGGGGACTGCGAAAGTTCAAGGGAAAGAAATGACCCAGGGACCCACTGACCAGTCCAAGTTAGGTAAGTTTTCATTTTATGTACAGCTGAATTTAAGAGCTTGTCCTAGCAGACCATACCTTCTTATCTAAATGATCTGAACAAAGTCAATGAAGAACCTCATAGGAAGGGGCCAATAATTTCAGGCAGTTCGTGTCATTTGTGGTCATTAGGTGAGGGAAGTTCAGTACACAAAAGTATTCTCCTCAGACACGGAGTGCTTCAGCGACAATATCAGCTCTACCTATCCCTTTTGCAGTATGTAATGTCTCAACAGGATGAATGTTTTTAAAATCAGTCTATTTCAAGAACCATTTACATTGCTGGGTGTGCAATGGAAACACACCCACACATGCAACAAAATGACAAATACACTGCAGATGTGAATTTTTATTGTTCTCTATTTCACTGGACACTGGCCTTGAAACCACACACTCAATTCTGTCAGTGACAATTTATAATTACTAGTAAGCAGCTAAAGCTGTTGCTGATGATAGGGAATGTCTAACAGAGTTATTTTTTTGTTTTGTGTTTTCTATTCTTAACTATCCAGCCCACCTATACATTACAGATACTTTGTGAGGAAAGGTTGAAAACTGTACCTCTTAGCTGAAGATATTAAAGGGAAATATGTTTCACAGAGAGTAATCAGCAAACTTATTTTCAAAGCTTTGGGCTTTGTTGCTTAGAAGAGATGAGAGGGAGATTTAGATTGCAAGTCAGTCCTAAAAACTGTCTGTTTTTGCTAGACAGCAAAGGTAAACACCTGTGAGCCAGTTCAATGCACAGATGCAAATCAGACTACATATGAATTTCTCTGTTATGATGAGTCTCAAAGGGGATCCATTAGAGCTCAATTAAAAAACAGCTTGATGTAAATTTTCCTCTTCCATTTACTTGCTTATGTTTTTCACATATGCTGCATAGGAGAAAAAGATGTATCTGTGAGTTTTAGAAACTATTCCAGTCTCCATTTCATTTTATACAGCTTTCTGTTTATTTTTCTCTTGTGTATTTTTCTTATAAGGGTGTACTTTACCTAGTAGCTGCTTATGGTAGTTTGTTAAAAAGAAAAAAAATCACAGCCACCAACTTATTCCTAAACTCCTAAACTTGGTGAGGTATGTGAGTATTGCACAGTAAGCAAAAATAAATTATTTGGAAACTTCTTGGAATGCACAGCAACAGACGAATAGAAAGGCTTTTTTTTTTTTTTTTGGTCTTAATTTTAATGGTGAACACAAACATAATTGCAGGTAAAGAAAAGATTTATCAAAGTGAAGTATTATTTGGATGTTTGAGAAGTGTGGTCCTTTTGGTCATTTATCTTTTGTGACCTCTTAAGAAAGCAGCAGCTCAGTGCCTTTAATGCAGAGAGGTGAAAACTGGCTGTAATTACTGGTGACAAGTGTTATTTGCTTTACCTTGTCCTGAAGTATTTGAACTGTAGCTTGCAATTAAAGACACTGAATAGTAATTAACTTTTACCTTGAATGTTGGCGTGAAACATTAAGTCAATATACTACTACAAAAGAATTTAATAAGGTAACAAAAACCTTTCTTTCTTATTACTAAAGCCAAATTAACTTGGGGAAAAAAAGATCAGAAAGTCTTCTATAAAACAGTAAACTGACAACATTGAATATAGTTGTTTCTTTTAAACTTCACAGATTAATTTTCTTTTTCAGAGTTAATTTATATCAGATGGGATATTATTCAGTGTAAATGTAAGAACATTAAGTTGCGATGAGAGTTGATGCATCTGAGGTTAAAGAAAAAGTTCGAGACACAGTTTCATAGTGGGTACAGGACTGCCACAACCTTTTTTTTCCAAAACAAAGCTTTTGGTCTGACACTGCTGATTTGTTATAGTCACGGAGTGAGGAAGTATGGAAATTCTGAGTTTTACACACGAGCATGTAATGATTACAAAAGAATGGTCCCTGAAGTGTGTAGAAAAAAAAAAAAACTCGTCAAAAAAGGCATAAAAACCTTAATCCAAAACTACCACAAATATGTAATTAAAATAAAGGGTGAATACACAGATATACTCTAAGGTGAGTCCAGGAGACCAACAGGAGGAGGTAGACCAGCAACAGCCATATCTCCTGGGCATTCAATTAATCCTGCCTGCTCCATCATTTTCCAGTTCTTATTTAAGCTGCCATAAAAAGCTGAACTTTCCATTAGTGTTGAGGAAGACAGTAGTAATAGAAAGAGATTTATATCCTCAATTTAATATGCTGTATTACTTTCTATAGTCTGTTCATTATTAGAGTGTAGGTAGGTCATCCAATCATTATCATTCAAGTACCCATAACAATTTCAGAGAAACATGTTCAAGTAAGTCATTCAGTCCTACTGAATGAAATTATTTGGTTTACTCTTAACTAGACAGTGATGGGAAGATAAAATGCAAGTAGATCAATGGGGTTTAGTATTGTCGTGCAAGATAGTAAACTATGTCCTGTACATTAGAACATCATAAAAATTATAGATGATTTAAAGGAAAAAAATATTTCTATTACATTCATCATGTTTTGAAATTCCAAGGGCAGATGAAACTTAAACTTAGGTCTTACTTTCTGAGTCTGAAGGATTTTTTAACTGTCCACTTTTCATTAAAGAAGACGAAAGAATGCTATGAAGAGAAGAGAAATAATCTCCCTTTATTATGTCCTGTTTCTAACCCACACAACATTAAAGAAGGTACTGAAAGCATGTACTAAGGCCAGCCAATGCAGTGGTACCTGCTAGAGTACTTACATATTTGGAAGCAGCAGTCTTGAGTTTCAGCAGATTTGTCAGTGAAGTAACAATCCTGACAGCTCTCAGTAGTCCTGTCACAAGACTTTGCACTCAAGTCTGCCTTTCTTTCAACTGTGTATAAGCCCTGAATTAAGAAGGCAACAGTTACGGATATCATTTTCCAGCTGAACAAATTAATCTTACAACTCACTTTCCTTGTAATCATTCTCCCTGATTTGCATGTGAAGACCATTGCCTGATGTAATTTGTCTTGCTTTGCTCTGAACCTTACTTTATTTCCAGGATGGGCCCTTGTGATTTGTGTTCAATTAAACCACAAACTCCTTGCAAGATAAAACAGGCTTTAGAATCACAGATTCATAAGATTATTTACTTGAAAAGGACCTCTCGACATAATTTTCTCAAAAATCCCACTCAAAGAAGGGACACATTTTCCCAAGTGATAGCAAGACAACTGTTTTTTAAAGCAGCTCTTCCTAAATTTATTACAGCAGCTTCCATAATGGAATCCTGATTTTAATTTCTCCCTGTGTTAGGTTAGTTCATCTACTGAGTGGGAGGGGGAGGAATAACTGAATTTTCAAAAAACTTTAAAATTATTGTAAAATTTATTGTTGAAACTAGAGATAAAATTAAGATACACAATTTTACATTCAATTGTGTATAAAACTTAAAAAAAAACAGTTAAAAGGACAATATAGAGTTTTGATAAGCTTTAATTCTCATTACTGATCTACAGCTGACTACAGACTATCTTATAAGAAGGCTGTAGAGCAACATCTCATAATCTGAGTCCCACCTTCCTTCCAAGTGGAATGGGTTTGAATTTGAGTAAGGTAGCTTGGACTAATTTTTCAGTGTTTCAGAGAAAAGAGGTAATTTTTAGATTTACAGTGTGCTTGGAAAAAATCTAAAATGATTATTACCTTCCGGATTCCCAGCTCTTCTCCAAACAAGATTGAAACATCTGTAAGTTTTTTCAAGCTGTGAAATGAAATCTTAAGAATATCAGCATAAGTTCCCTTCAGAGGAGAGGATGTCTGCAGGAGGCACATACAATGCATACAATTTAAAAACTATCAAGCAGAAATCTTGAAAAATAACAATGCCAAAAAATCTTAACTAAGATGAGGAAATAATTCTATGAAGCTATAGGACAATTATAAGGAGAAAGAAGAGAAAATGCAAGCTGTATCTTCTAAAACTGCCTGTTGGGGGGGTTGTATTTTGTTGTTTTTTTATTGTTTGCTTTTTTTTTTTTATAATTGGGCCATTGAATCAAGTACTATGCACTTGCTAGCAGTAAAAAAAAAAATCATGCTGACTATAACCATCTGCTTCAAAACAGCTGCAGGTACTTACCATACTTTAGTTGTGGTGCATATAAAGTTGTGACTATCTGGCATAATGAATAAAAGATTCACTTTCCTATCTAGGTCAAATTGCACAAGAAATTCAAAATATTAATTGATTAATTTCATCTTTTGATAATTTAAAATAAAAACAAAAGAAGTACTTTTGCTTTTACCCAAACAGATACAAGATGCTGTTAAGCACAAATGCCATGAGATACAAATAAGGAGTTCTAGGCAAAGTGACTAGAAGTTTATTGTAATTGAGAAGGTCTCCATGTTTAATGCTTCTTGTAATCTTGGATCTGTAATTAACTGTATTCCAATTTACTTTGCATTACGAAGCTTTTTTAAGCAAAAAGGATGGTTTTTATAACAGTTTTGATTATGTTTTATTTTTCACCCTACTATAATTTTCGTCTTAAGGATAATTTCATACAGTGTGAGCTGATGTTCTGTTTTCAATTCATAGGGACTTGCTAGCCAATGACTGCACAACAGTAATACAAACACTATTCACTGTAGGGACATTAAATGTAATGTCTTCAATTTTGAAACAGCTGTTTTGTGTTCACCTTTACAGAGAAAGTAAGACAACTCCCAATGTGGACATGCTGCAAAGATTTAGACACCTCCATTTAGGTGTCCATTTGCAAGCTAGTATCCAAGATACCACTGTATTTTCAGAAGATTTTAGTTTTGATTCAGATGCCCACTCAAAGGCTCTCAGTGCCTTTTGAGACGTCACATACACTGACAAATCTTACACAAAGTCTCCTATGTCCTTCGCAGGAGTAAAGGATGAATAGAATATAGTTTGGTTTTTCAAATGATGTCAGTCATCAATGTTTTTTCAACTGCTTTACTGCCAATAGTCTACAGAATGATCCAACAGCTCCGTCTGTAATGGAAAGGTAGGTGCTTAAGTGAATAATAACTTTAGATTAAGATTTGAGTGCCTGTACACAGGCACCAAGTACCATTTTGAATATTCATGGGCCTTTCAGCTATCTACACAAGGCCAGCTGATAGAAGATCTATGGATAGCTTTTGTGCTTTCAAAGAAGTGTCTGTAGACAAGGAGGACTATCCCAAAAGACTTCCCAAAGAAGCTCAAATAACACTTAAAGTCTCTGGTCAACTGAATCTGACCCTAAAAAATACGTGGTTTGCATTTACAAAAAATCTTTTAATACTTGTATTTTGGAGTTAGTATCACAGAATCACAGAATCTGAATTCAAAGCAGATCACTGAGTCCAACTCCTTTCCCTGCACACGACACCCCAAAAATCACACCCTGTGCCTGAGAGCATTGTCCAAATGCTGCTTGAACTCTGTCAGGCTGGTGCTGTGACCACTTCCCCGGGGAGTGCCCACACAACTTACCTCTGGGGGAAGAACCTTTTTCTAATACCCAACCTAAACTTCCCCTGACACAGCTCCAGGCCATTCCCTCAGTCCTGTCACTGTCACCACAGAGAAGAGATCAGTGCCTGCCCCTCCCCTTCCCCTCATGAGGAAGGTGTAACTGCAATGGGGTCTGCCCTCAATCTCCTCCAGGCTGAACAGACCAAGTGACCTCAGCTGCTCCTCACAAATCTTCCCCTCCAGGCCCTTCACCATCTTTGTCGCCCTCCTTTCCACTCTTCAAGGGCTTAATGACTTTTTTACGTTGTGGTTCCCAAAGCAATATTCAATTGGCTGTACCACGGCAGAGTAGATTGGGATGATCGCCTCTTTCAACAGGCTGGTGATACTGTGCCTAAATATACTACTGCATTACACAGAATATATTCTTATGTTAATACAAATTGGCCTTATTTATAGCAGTTTTCCATACTGATTAAAGGGAATTAATTTTGATAGGAAATACACTTGGATATAGATATGACTAGGCATAATAAAATCTTCATTCGTAGCCAATTGAGTGTAATGCAGTATAATAACAGAATTTCAAATTAAATTAACAAAGTATTTAAAAGTGAGCAAAATATTCTCATAGTTGATAATTTATGTAAAAATTTTTAACCTTTTTTTACATGGTCATGAAATGCATTTTTATATATATGTATTAACTATGAAACTATCTCAAAAAATCATGATGATAACAGTATGTGAGTTCATTTGGCCTACTAATCTCCTAATATAGATGAAGACAGAAGAGGGTCATGGTTGCCTTCCGAAGGTCTTATGAATGGATTGTAGGACTGTTTTTTGTCTCTCCTACATCAAAGCGATTCAGGAATCACTTTATGTAAAAGTCATTATAAGGGTTTGAAGCAAGGGAATGTGACAGGGAAATTCTAGACCTCATAACCATTTTTACTTCTTTGAGCAATACTTCATATTTTGCTGAGGTGAAAATTTTCCTACAAACTCCTTTTTTTATGGAATTGAAAGACATCTTCACAATGAGGCCAGCTACATGCCCCAGCTACTCACATTTTTCTGAAGAAACAGAGTGAATGACACAAATTAAAAAAAAATTCCCTCTGAATTGTCCTTACAGTTAACTAAAGAGAAAAAAAAAAAACCAAAAAATATAGTTCATTGACTTGAGTCAAACACAAATGTGGTTAATGTTCTTAGCCACAGAATCACAGAAATGCTGAGATTGCAAGGGGCCTCTGAAGGTGATCTTGTGTAAACCCCCTGCTCAATCAGGGTGACCTAGAGCCAATTGTCCAAGACTTCATAACCAAAGTCACAAACAGAAATAAAAACCTTATAAACATTTTGCTCTTTCTTCCTAAGATCTCATTTTGTATTTGGAAAATTCTGTAGAATTTTCATTTTTGTAGCTTTTTTTCCTCATATTTTGACATTGTCACGGCAGTAAGGTTCATATTTTATAGAATTACCAAATAACAGTTTCACTGAAAAGCAACATGAAAATCCACTTTCTTCCAAAACATCAGTTCAACTCTTTGAGTTCCATAACACTTCTCTCAGGCTTTCTTCTGTTTCACAAATGTTGTCTGGCATCGCAAATAAATTTTTAGTGATGACCAAGTAACAGAAATGTCAAAATACAAAGAAACAAAAGCATATTAAAAAGAAGCCCTAAAACATAAGGCCTAACCCATGTGATATTCACTTTTGTTTCCAGATTAATTTTTCATTCTTTTTTCAGTATTATAATCACTTCATCTTTATAATGAGCTCTATGGGGATTTTAACAGGGAGTATTTCCCTCCTGTCATGCTATTTCTTGCACAATGGTTCAAACAATACAAAAGTCCATCTCATAATATATTGAGTATAGAATGAAATAATTATTAGTTTCCAGTAATCTATGAACTCACGTGAATATCAATCTTTCTGCTAACCCTCCTTACTTTGATATAAGAATACAGTTCAGTTTCCATGAAGTCTGTAAGAAAAATCACAGATTTCATGGTTGCAGAAATGCACTTCTAAACATGGGATCAGGTGTGATACGATATGAATGCATTTTACACCTTTTAAACCCTTAGCACCTTAGACCATTAATGTCTTAGGACCAAGTCACAAAGAGCACCTATTTAAGTGATCAGCTTCCATCAAACCTCAAGATGAAACATTGTGAAATATCTGCATGTGCATTTGTGTATCTGTGTGAAGATGAGCGGTATACAATAACAATTTAGAAGAACATTGATCTTGGTCCCTTGCTTCATCAGACAGCTTCTAACAAAACCCAGAATAATTCCTATAGGTTTATAGCAGTCAGTGTTGCTTGTGACACCTCATTTGGGTAGGGCTAATCAAAGGAGGTGCAGGAGTAGCCAAATCTTAGGCTATTTCTCAGCTCTTGGTCTCTGTATTATCAGTGAGCTGTAGGATCTGCGCAGGTGGTTCACGCAACAGTATGTGTTCACATACAGGCAATGAAACAATTGAAATGGAAAAATGCAAAAATAAAATTTGAGTATCCCATGCTAGATAGATAAAAACCATTTGTAGATAAAAACCATTTTTCCAACATTTTACAACATAAAAAATGCTGTGCTTGAGAGGCACTGGTCTAGCAATGTTAGTGTAATGTTTCTCTTGTGCCATCTTCTAATCTCTTATGACCTTTCTGTTGAGAGAATTGCATCATGAAATTTTCATATTGTGAATCCCTTGATGTATAGCTTTTATAGGAAAGATCTTGCATTTCTGTACAGTTTTTGCATGTTTAGGTTACTAGAGACTCTGTTTTGTTCATAACCTCTGCTCAGATGATAGCAGCTCTTCGACAGTTGCACTTCTTTCTGCAGACTCCCTTACCTACTCTGATTTGTCTACAGGAGTGTAAGGAGCATACTGAATTATTCAAAAAGTACAATCTAACACATAGGAGCAAGCTGAATAAATGTCAAGTGTGCATACCTTCATTCATTACCTGAGAAACAACAGATGAAAATATGCTGTATGCTGTGAAGCTACTTTCCTCCCATGTTACCTAAGACAAAGAGAGAAAAAACATCCAGCAGAATACATATCTTGACTGAGTAGAAAAGGAAGTCAGCTAAACAACCAAGGAAAATATATCTGGAATTTTTATGTATTATATTACATCCTCTTCCCCATCCCTGCATGTCCTTGTGAATCAAGGTCCTGCAGAATACTGACTAAAATTACTTTATAAAAGTTATAATCATGAGTGCTGAGCTAAGGGGAAAATGAAATGAATTGCGTGATGATAACAAAGATTATGACTATCATAAATTGTTTTCTCAATAGGACTGAGCCCTGTAGGATCCAAATTTAAAACCTAAAGAACCTATATTGTTATTTAACAACAGTCCCAGAATACTTCACTGCCCCTCTTCATAACTAAAGGCCCCAAAGTATTATTAATTGTCCTAATGGCTATGAAACCCAGATGGGAGACACTCCTTTAAACTACTATGGATGTTTTAAAATCAATGACTCTTAAATGTAGAACAAAAACAGGGAACATAATCCGGGACTCCACAGCCTGGCAAAGTGTTTTAAGCACTACACTGTCAACTGAAGATCCCTTTTACCTTGCAAATCTCTTCTACTTAGCATTTGAATGCCCCATTTTCGATAGGAACTCATCTCTATGCTTGCTCTTCCTTTACAATCTTTCAAATTGAGTGTGGGGTCGAGGAAAGAGGATATTATTTGGGTGAATTCGGGTTTCCCAAGTACACAAGAAATCCTGTCTCAAGTCAAACCAATGGTTCATTTTGCCATGTGTTTCAATCCAAGAGCAGTAGGAGTTGTCATTTAGAAAGACAGTACAAATCAGTCCATTTTTTGCAACTAGTGGATTCCCTTGTACTCCTCCAGGATCCCTCTGTTGAATTAAAGGTGCTGGAGAACCCTTCCTCACCTAAATGCTGCAAAGAGTAGCTGTTGTTGATGAAGGCCACTTGGTTCAGGAACTCTAGAAACACACTCTGACATTACTAAAGCCAGCCTCAGTGTTGTCTTAGATATGATCTAGCAGACACCTCTGTGACAGATCCTTTTTTCAAGAACTAAAAACTCTGAAACAGTAATGTGGAATATTCAGGTAGAACACCATTAGTGTCAATACAACTGCAGTATGGACCCTCCTATGTTTTGCACTATATTCTCCTTTGTTTTCTTTTGTTACCTTTTAATATAATGTGAGTAGTAGCAGTGAGTTCCAAAGCATTTTAGACTCAGATTATTCAAGCCAGCATATTCAAGTTAAGGAATGTAAATACTGAAAGAACCCTTTGTCTGAAATGTCACATCAGGAGGTTAAAAAGATGGAGAAATATAAGGGAGATGGAAAGGAGAATAGAAAATTCAGACATATTTTTGTAAATTCAACAACAAAACTAAAGTATTCCTTCTGCAGCCATTTAAAGTGATTCGCAAGTACATCAAAAACAATTATAATACAATGAAGTTGGTTGAAATAATGAGATGTACCTTCGCTTTGTAACCTGTTCTAAAGTGGGCAGATGTATTGTGCCATTGTCATGCAATCATCTCGGGTTTTGTTTCATTTTCAGCATTAATTTCATTAAGTGATACCCTCCAGTATAGTGTTCCACGCATAATGAGACGTGAGGACAGGGTAGCAGTTCTAACAAAATGTGACACTTCTGCAGGCTGCTCAGCAAAACTTGCTCTGTGAAGACACTTACCAGTATCCTCTTCTAATAGAGTCTGTCACATTCCTGACAAATCAAGGATGCATTCTGTTGGAAAAAGAAGTGTTTGAGCACTGGAATGTTGTACTTCATATGACAGGGCAACTCTGTGGGCAATGTGACTGCTTTCATTTACCAAGTCCCTTGCCTCAAACTGACCTTCAAGTTCTTCAACAAGTTAGTTTTAGTTCATTTTTAGAAACATTGGTTTCTCATTATAGATATAATGGTGCATATTGTCAAGCATTTACCTTTTTATTAAACACAGTCAAGAATTTTTGTTATTTTTATTTCTGTCAAACCTGTCATAAATGCTAGTAGGCTTGGGACTTTGTTCTTCTGGCTGGAAAGTCACTATATTTACAAAAAAGTTTATTTGAGATATATCTGGGATTTTGGTTCAGAGCAATCATTAATTTGAATGAAACCAGTGTGGAGGATGCACTTCATTTTTTAATGCATAATTCACTGGATGTTTTTAAACTGTTCAAGAAAAAAAATTTAGAGGTTCAAAAAAATTTTTTTTCCCAAGGAATGGGAAGAAGCAAAATTAACAAATTCTTCATATTTTGTTCATGATTTTCATATTTTCTCTAGCTCTGAGGAACTATAATAATGTTTTCTGAATTTTTATTATTCTCCTGAGTGATCCAGTTATTGTGAGGATACTCTTCTAACTCTTTCTGATTGCACTGGTAGTAGATGTTTTGCTAATTCAGTGTATGTGTGTCTGTAACTGTATTTGAGACACATATATACAAAAGAAAGAGTCTGTTTAAAATTGAGGTTAGATAAACCCTTAAATATAACTTACTAAAAACAAAGTAACTTTAAGGATAAAATGAAAACAAGTTTCTACAGTTAATGTTGCATTTGTGTTTCGGTCTACTTTGCTATGGCTGAAATATGAATATTGGTCTCAGACACTCTTAATTTGTAGCAAGCATTGATGTAAACATAAAATATTATTTTAAACTGTTCCAATTTCCAACTGTTTAATTTCAGATACTCATAAGGAAAACATTTATGAACTGAGGATCAGAACACAAACCACTAAGTACAAAAATGCCAATTATTTGGTTTTGGGGATGTTTTATCTTGATTTAGTGCAAATATTTTTACTACTTTTTCTTCCTGTAAATAACAAAGAAAGGTCCAATAGCTAATTTCCTTGTGTATTCAAATTTTGTTCTTAATAATATCAAATTATGGATAGATATGACATCTAAATTCAGAGTAGCACTCTTCAGAAGCATTTACCTTTTCTCCTTTATTCCTGTCGATTTTTCCTCTTACTTTGTAAAGAATAATACTGTGTAATGTTAATGTTCCATTTGCATGTCCTACTCATCAAAATCTGGGATCAAAATAATGAAGTATTTAAAAACAATCAAACAGCTGAAACATTCTTATAACTTGATCAGAGTAGAAATAGATAACCTTTATGCAAATTCCCTTGTTTATTTAGCATTAAGGAGGGTGGAACTTTACACTTGATTTCTGAGAAGAAGCAAACAAAAGTCAGAAGAAGTGGCATAGTTGTATGCAAAGATGTGTTTACATATGTTCATAAAGTGATTTTGTTTTACCAGGTTTGAAAAAGCAGGATTCAGTTTCCTAAATGTAGACTTGCAGAGCTCTTTCAAGTACCCATCTGCTCCTCTTCTCCTCAAATGATTCTAGCTCCACGCAACTATCTGGAAAAATATTAAAGCATCTATAATAACATCAGTCGCCCACTTTTAAAGAACCAAATTGCTTTTTTCTGAGTTGGAAATAAACACTGAATATATGAGAAATATGTCATAATGAAAGTGCAAGAACGAAAAACATCTGTAAAGATTAATCAAAACATTCTGCTTCAATGATTACTAAAACATTTCTTCTCAGTTTTGGCTTTTATTTCTCACTTTATAAATTCATTTTTGTTTTGATATTAAAAGTATTTTTCTTCTGAAGAACAGAAAATAGATTTTAACAAGCTATAAAGCTTTAACAGTCATAAATTTATTTATACCCAGAAAATTCAGTGACAATTTCACTAAGAGATTGTTTCAATAAATCATGACTTTCTAAATTGAAAAATTTCACATGAAGGTTTGTGACTAGTTCCATTTATGGTATTTCTTTCAGATGTCACAATATACAGTGCTTCTATGAGATGCAAAGAAAGAACTTCTATGTCATTGAGTTGGCATTTGCTATATTAACATAGACATCAGCTGCTTCTCATAAATCTCAGTGTAGTATGTGGAAAGTATCCACTGGCAACATGATTTTTTTTTTTAAATGATTTATTACTTATTTAATTATAAAAAGAAAATGTTTTTGTTTGTTTGTTGTTTGGTTTGTTTTCCCTAGAGATAGGTGCTTTCTTCCTGGCTCCTGCAGTGCTTTTCTAACTGCTGTGGGGAGAGGAACACTCTGATGCCTAGACAATTTTCTTTTTTTGTTATTTGCCTTCTATAGTTCTCTATAAAAAGTTGTTTGATCTTTCCTGGTAGGAAATAATTTCCTGCAGTGTACCAGGAAGTGAGTCCTTGAAATAAATCCTTGTGTTCTCAGAACACACCACAATTGTCATAGTTCCTTTGAAAGTCTTGGTGTTTTCAAGACTTAGGTTAAGGATTATCTCGCTTCCTATCTTTTCTTTTGCACTAGCTAGGGGAAGAAAACCGAAATTGTGGAGCCCAGCCTCACAACGGCTATGGCCTTCTCCCCAAAATATCTCGAAGCTGAGCCATATGATTATCCACTACAGTGTTCTAAGCTCCTCAATTTTTCTAAGTTCTCAGTGGAGAGATTTTCCCAGTTCCAAATCCATTGACATTCTGGGTGGTCATATGTATTTACCAAAACTCCACTGTCTCATGCTGTTTTTCACACAGAAACCAAACATGCAGACAGAGAAGGAGACACAGGACTTAATGTACCTGAGACCCAAATAGCTTTGACAATCCAGTTAAGGAAACACTCTTCAGCATTAGAAACACTTTCTTCTTTTGTTACAATAGCGGCATGATTTCCAAGTATCTATCAGATATTTTACATTTTTCAAACCTTTATAGTGCAATATTATTGTTTCCATTTTTCAGACTGAGGTCTGGGGTCAAGAAGACTTAAATGCATCCTTTCAGACAGTTGTACTAGCTGTGGCAATCTCTGTCACCTTCTTCATGTGTCCCAGGAAGCCATCCTCATCCTCTGAGTCCCTTGGTTCAGAGAATTTTGCTTCAATTCTTTTCCTTTTAGGTCCTCTCTAAAAAGAGCTAGACATTTCTTCACGGGAATTGCTCGTACCTCACAGCTGAGACACCAGCCCTTCCTGCTCTCCAGCCTCCCAAGAATATTCCTCAGTACCCTGAGTGCCCTGTGCCTCCACTGTGACCAAGTAATCTTCCAAGTTTTAGAATTGCAGTGCTGCTCGGACTATGTGTGGTTGTGGTACCAGCACAGGCACCAAGGCTTGGTGAGGAGCGAAGGAGCAATGACAGGCCAAGGACCCCAGTGACCCCTCAAAGGCTCTGCTTGGCCCTGAAGCTGAGGAGAATGGCAGCAGTCCCCATAAGAGCATGCTGCTGGTGTGCAACCACCCCATAAAATATCAGAGATGTGACACATGTTCAGAGTACCACGCACCAAGCAGAGTCTGGAGGCAGGAAACATCTCACAGGAAGACACGAGATACAGGAAACATTCAGATATTAATTTGTCTCTGGTGTCTAACTTGAGATGTTCTGTTTGTATGAAGTAAGTCAACTTTATTTTCCAATCTAAAAATGTGCAGAAGGAAAAACCTACCAGAGGAGTTGCTACAAGACATAACATTTTTCATACCTGAAATATACTGAGATGTATAGTCAAACTAAATATTTTTGGTATTTAGATGAATAAAGTGCCAAAAAATCAAATATATGGAGAGAAGACAAAGTCTACACGTAATACCACTTTCTTAAAAATTAGGTCTATATATGACTGCGTTGCTGAGCTACATATGATTAAAAAAATTTGTTTTCTTTTAATGCATTATGCAGAGTACATATAAAATTTCATAAATTGTTACATAAGTATACACATTTTAGTGCATTTAGCTCCTTGGAAATTATGAAAGAGATTTCTCCAAGATTGCTTCGTTCTGGAGGTGAGGAGGCTCTTGAAATGAGCTGAGGTACTGACACATCTTCAGATGTCTAAATTATTATTAATGATTTTATTCCTAAAGTCCATTTGAAAAATACCTCTAGATAGATAAGACTGTCTTTTCTTACCAATATCTCAATTTTTTTTAGTTACCTATGGCATACAATGAACAGAATTTAACTGCCTTTTGTTCTGATCACCTGTTCCAAAATTACTTGAAAAGGCTCATTCACAGAACAAAGTGGAACTTTCTGAAACACCAGTTTTGCTTTTGCGGTAGCTCTGAAGATCAGACAAAATGTGTCAGGAATTCCTGCTGTATTGAAACCTATAAACTACAGGGACTAAAGATGAAACCAAGAAGTTAATGATGCTCACTGATAAGAATTTTCTCCATTTTAATTCTAGTTCAAACCCATGCTTAATCTTGAAAGATGATGAAAAGGACTTTCTTTTGCATTTTTCCACAAAATGTTTCTACATAAGTGGTTTTCATCAAGATTAGCATATTGTAGGAGACTTTGTAGCATGAAGCAGAAAAAAGACAGGCTTTTCTTTCAGCTTTACTATCTACTTCAGGAAAAAAGAGAGGGAAATCAACCTTTTATATTTTTATTATTTCCTAGCTTGAAAAAGTTTTTGATAGGACTTTGTTCTTGAATCTGAAATACCTCCTGAACTTTTAGCAGGTTTTAATAAGAGAGAAATTCGTCGTATCAGTGCAGTGACCAATATAAGGGATTGAAGTAATCCCACATACATTCTCAAACAGCTTAAATATGACCTCGGTTGTTACTGGGTCTTGTAAACCAGAAATATAAACTTGCAAATCAAGTTTCTATTTCTCTCTCTCTTATGGTAACATACAGTATCATGCTAAAAGTTAAATTATTTTACATATAATAAAAGGCAATTGGCTGTCATCTTAGCCCCTCGGAAGGCTCTCACACAGACTTCACCTTGTTTGTAGGGGAGCAGCAGGAGGTCTAGAGTTTTTACTGATCCCACCCCTGCCCAACAGACACTTAGGTGTGGTTTGCCCATTTAAAGCCATATGAGTTGCTCTTCTTTGTCATGTGCCTTGCCAAGGTTTCCTAGAGAATTCAGCCCGTAATCTTTCCAGGTCCTGAAGTGAGTCTGCCATCTTGTCTGCCCTAAAAAGCATGTGAGTGCTGTCTGCCTTTTTTTTTTTCCAGGTAGGCAAGGCAGACGTCACTGATGTTTCTGCTTTTGAATGTCTTAGATTGTTAGAGTTTTGCTTTTGAAAGATAAATCAGTGTCTTAGACTCATCTTGCATGAAACTGCGATTCTTTTTCTGTAGATGTAACAATGATAACTTGTAAGAAGGGCAATCAGAGCTATGATTAAATGTTCAGATCACTCATTGCCATGAACGATGCTTTCAAGAATTGAAGAATTGCCAATACTTGAAGAGAAGGAAACATAATAGGAGAGGAAAAGTAACTATAACAATATCTTCAAATATTTGATTGAATGATGTTTTCTTAGATGCTTACAGTATTGAAGATGGGAAAATATATGAACACATAATGTATATATTATTTTTAATAATTTTTAATATGTCAATCAAATTAATAGTTCTATATTGGCCTCTTGTTTCCTTATCAGGTATCTCTCAGACAGCTTCATATATGTTCACTCCTGAATTACACTTGAAACTGAATTTATGTGTAAAACATGTTGTTGCTGCACATATTCATTTGCACCTAAGTCACATGCTGTAAATAGGTCAAGTTGGAATCGATAGGGCATGTCTCAGCATGTACAGTTGTACATAAGTGTAAAACTGAGATTAGTATGTGTGTTAAAATGGATGAAAAGATGCAGTGTTACATGAACTACTTGCATTATTTTAAAGCAAAAAAGATTCTATTAGTGACTCTTCTCTCCAAACCTAGCCACTGAGGCGTAAATTCTTGAAAGGGCCTGTTCAGTTGGAAACTATTGACTAATACTTATTTGAATGAATTAGCCTAGAATTAATTTGAATTAATTTAATTTGAAATCATGAACTTTGAGTTCATACTATCTTCAGTTACAGAGAGATTTATTTTGCAAGATTTCAATATTCCAGTAAGAGATACTTGCTTAGAGAGCCTCATGCAAACCCTTAGAAGGGGTAGATAGTATGTCTATATGATAATTCTGGAAGCTGCCTTGTTGTTCCTCCCACAAATGTGGGATTTTAACTGGTGCTATTTGCAGTCTACAGCAGACTATCACATGACAGCAGCTCAAATGAAAGATTTCTGTCCTATTTATTTGTTTCACTCTAAGACTGAGTAAACCAAGAGCAAACAAGTAGTGTGGTGAGTTAGAATGCTCTGAAAAACAGAGATATTTATAGAAACAGAAAAGGGAATAAAACCCAAACAACTACTTTATTTGCCTAATTACTTTTTACAAATTTCCTTCTTAGTACTAATCTTTCTTGATTTATATTTTCCCTGAAAATTATAAGATGCCAGTTTCTGCAGGATAGCAGTCCATAGAATACTAGTAATTTTAAAGGCTTTATTTTTCTTTTTACTGTTATATCTCAAAATACACTTGTCAATAAAGGTAAAAGCACTGAAATTCCATGAAACCTCTGAAACAGAGAAAAGGGCACAAAGAGATTTATCATAAATAAAGCAATTTGATTAATTGAATGGTTTTGGCTATCTTTTATTAGTAATTGGATATATAAATTATAATTTATGTATGAATATTAATTATTTAAGCACCATCATAGCAACAGTTATCATAGATTTTATAGGTATAATATATAGAGCATAATATTTATTTAATTAAATATATATTTTCAACCATGAATCATTAACTCAATATTCAGCATTCACCTTTCTCATTGGCTTCAATTAACTAAGGTCTTCTAAGATTAAATATTGAGCTTTAGTACTGTGCAACTAGCTTTAGCTATTTCTCTGGTGGTAGTAACTGCAATATAATCCCTATGGAATATTTGCAATGCAATGTCTTCCTTCTGTACTTGATGACCTGTCCTTTCAAAATCTGAGATGAAGAAACAGGTGATTTAAAAAATGAAGTTTGCTTCTCTCCAAGGGAATTCTGACTCATGCCTGAGAATTACTGCTTTGAAACTGCTGTGTAACCAAAAGTTTCCATTATTTATTATGTCTTTAATTTCTTGGTCTTATGAAATATTGGTTTGTCTTTGAGTTTGAGCTTTTTAATTTCGACCTTAACAGCCGGCAGAACATTTGAAGATGTATCATTTTCCTATATGAACTACACTCTTGAAACAATTTTTTGAGGAAAAGTTGAGTTGTACTTTAATATTCAAGTTCATCAAGCTCTTGTGCCAGAACACTAAACTTAGATTATATTTATTTTTTCACTTCATATTGGTTTTCTAAATTAATTTCCTAGAAATTGATCTCTCTTGGCCAAGCCTTGCCTACAGATCATATCATTGTGTATTTAGTGCTCTAGGCTCCCTCTTTCTGTCCAGAGAGCTGAAGAAGAGCCAAAGGCAGTATTTTCTCTTAGCATCAGGTTTGTGTTCCCTTCAGGCATAGTCTTGGAAAGAATCATCATCAGCTAAACAAGGAGCACCTTGAGTATCTGCCCAAAATTACATGGGATGTCTCTCAGCCTAGCCATCTGAAATGACTGGATAGACATTTCATTTGCATTAAATGACCAAGTTATCACCTGGCAGTGCCTTGAGTGAAGGCACTTTACTGTCCAGTAAAGAGTGTAACTCAGGAAAAAGAAATGTTGCCATTAGAGATTATAAAAAGCTCGATCAAGTATACAAAAGTTTTTGGTAGGAATCAGATGTAGTAAACAATGTTGTGAGCATTGTTAACTTTTTTTCATATTTTGTTTTGTTGATGAAACGTGTTTGTTACCTATTACTGAAGAGTAAAACCTTGCACCCTCAAATAATATTAAGATTAAAATTAAATTAAATTAAATTAAATAAATAAAACTTTTCAATTTTCTACAATTGTCTGAGCTCTTCGCAGATCTTCTGATATGACAGATGATATATTTAGTATTATAAATACAATACTTAATTCAGAATCAATACTTAGTGGTTTGCATTATAAGCACTGTTCAAATTGGAGTATCATCTGGGATATAGAATTGTTAGCAGATTTTACCAAAATGTTGGGGGTTTTATATTTTTAAATTTTACTTTAATGGAGTTAACAATTACAGAGGTAGCACCAGTTAAAATAAATGAGACAACAGAAACTGTATAGTTAATTATTATGATTATGAGGGTCTATAGTCCAGATATGATTTTAAAAAACATCAATAAATTATTTTATAAACTCCCTAATTTCTTGCTGCATTTCTCTGGAGTAATAGACAACTGTGATATTGTTCACAGGAAAGTTATACAAATCCTATATATACAGGAAGACTAGATGAGCAGATGGATTTTTTAACTGTGTAAGAATATGGCTCACTTAAGTTGTCACAAGAACAAGAGGTCATAGAATGGCCTGGATTAGAAGTGGCCTCAAAACCAATCTTTGTGCCACTCCTCTGCCATGGGCAGGGACACCTTTCAGTAGACCACATTGCTAAAAGTTGTCCTTGTTCATAGCAGGCAATATTGAAACAGACAATATTCAAAGTCTCTTCCAACACAAATCATTCTGTGATTATACGATTCCATTCTAAAATTTATGAAGTCTCATACCTTGTTAAATACACCAAACATTCACAATCCAGAAATCTTACAAAATAGGAGTAATTTTGATTTAAAGAAACATGGCTTATAAAATTTAATCTGATTTGTAAAAGGGAGCCTTTGTTTGTTGTTTTCTGTTTTGCATTGTGTGTAGACTCGTACAAATAATTTATTTAGTAATAGTTAAGATATGATGCTATAAAAAAACCCATTGCTTCAATGTTTAATACTAGAGCTAAATTTAGAAATAATGAAACTGGCCTAAACTATAGCACTTCATTAAACTTTGGCTCCAAAGAGTCTGAGCTATTCCAGCTTACTTGTACTTAAATTAAAGGAAAATTCAAATTAAAGTTGTTCATACATGTATGTTTGTAGGCAATCATTAATTCTGGTCTATGTAGCAATCAGAAGAATAAAATACAATATTCCAAGTAGTTATTAACTCAGCATAATTTGTTCAAAGTACTTTGTGGGACAATTTCTCCAAGAGTTTCTTTGACATATGTTCATTGTGTAATAATCAAACATGCTTAACCCCTGTTCTGTTAGAGGGAGTGGTGGGCAGAATGTCTTTCTGATAAACAATCCAAGACTTAGATGAAAAGACTAAATATTTTTTTATTTGAATTATGAACTGCAGATGCATACACAGAATAGGCCAAGACATGAAGTGAAGACATTTTGGGGTGAGATCAGCAGGGAGATACCAAGATTGTTGAGGAGATTGATCCATGAACCATGGGGGGAAATGCTAAAAGAATGGAGAGTGCATCTTCAGAGATATTTAAAAAACAACTGGGCATGGCCAGCTAGATGTCTTGTGAATGAGTTTGGACTACCTGACCTCTGGAGATCTTTTCTGATGTATATGAGGGTAATTCATCTTCCATGTAAGAAGAATCCTTGAGACACATGGGAGATTTTAATTTTATTCCCTTTCCTCTTGCAGCAGGTAAGGAAAACAACTGTAGAAGCGTCAGGCCAAAACAAAACTTTGACTATGTTTTTGCTTATGCTTCCAGTCTCACAAAAGGTAAACAATACAAATCAGATTCCATGTAAGTTGCTGAAGATCTTACAAAAAGGTTCAGAGCAACTCCAGATTAGCAGAAGAATTCTGAACTGTTGTTTTGTTAAAAAATGGATTAATTCCAGTAGGCTAGATCCAGGCAAAATAGTTCTGACTGCACTGAGGTCAAATGTAGAAGGTTCAGCCCCAGGTAACAACACAGACTGTCTACCCTTGAGACATAGCCTGATCTCCTTTAAAATCCTCTCATTGCTGCAGGCACTTTAAGAAGTGCTCAAGGATACTGAAGCATAGATTTTTTTAGGTGATGACATGACTAGCAGTCTGTAGACCAATGGAATTAACAGAGTATCCCTTATATGCCATGCACTGAAGCATCACACCCACAACATAGAACTTGCAGTGTCAAGGAGAGACCAAGATGCAGACCTTGATGAAGCAATAATATGTCCCCCACTGATGCTTTACCTCTTAAGTAATATGAAAGAATCTCTTTTACAACCATAAAGAAGCAAACAAGCTTTTTTCCACCCAAAATATATTATTTCAGTTAGAGATCTAATAAATTCTGGGATTTCTGAATTTTAATCTCTTAGAGGTGTTTGCCCAGATTATTCCATTTGACTAATCTAATTTAGGTGCTTAACTCCCAAAACATTTAAACATCACAGCTATTTTTTCTCTATACTGACCTTATGAAAAATCTAGGCAGAAGAGTTAGATTATCAGAATCACCATGGTTCACATTAATATCTCACATTTCAAATATGGTAATACCTAATTTAGGAACATAAAATGGACTGCATAAAGTTTTCATCACCTTGGCCCATTCTTATAAGTAGACAAAAAATGATTCAATAAGGAGCATTATTACCAATGGCTTGCACAGAAATCTACAGATTCTACTAGACAGAAAGTGTAAATATGCAACTCACTTGCAAATCATATCTTTGTCTTGATTTTGAGGTTGAACGCCAAATTAAGCTCAGATAATCCTGTGTAAAATCTGAATGAGATATTTTTTCATGCTTTTCATAGTTATTAGGTAGTTTTAAGCACTTTCGTAAGATAGTTCTCTCTACTTTTAGAGTTTGGTTTTACAAGTTGTGCTTAATAACAATGGTGCTTCTACTGTGATTGTGTCCTGTGTAAGACTTTTCTGCCCATAGCCACATTTCCTTCTGTCTTCTAGCAATAGCTATTGCAAAACTTTGCAAGACATGGGAACAGTACGCCCATTGAATCCATCTTCTTTCAGAAAAAAGAAAAAAATTTTTGTGATTTTGAATAAGCTCAGCTGCTTGTGAATCTACTGCCTAAAATGTGTCTCTTAAAATGTAACAACTTCATTCCCATTAAAGCTTTTCCAAAAGAAAAATATAAATGAGATTGGTAGCATGATTAACACTATGGCCTGAGGTATACTTTGATGTTTATTTCTGTGTTTCTGAAGTTACTGTTCAGTCTCAAATTACCCAGAAGTTTGTATCCAGGCCAAACTTTTGCAGCAGGGTTTCATGGGAGTGTTGGTTTTGGCTCTTTTTTTGGTAAATTATTTCCTTATTGCTAGCAAACCATTTCTTTCTCTTTTTCTTCTGTCTTCTTGAGCAGCATCTGGGGAAAACAAGAGTCTGAGCAACTTCCAAATTTTTTTCCCATGTGTTTCTTCTTCATGGCATAAGTAAATGTAAAATCAAAGAACCAAAAATTTCTATATTGGATCAGATACTCAGGCACTGGAAATCAACCAAATTTCTAAAAGCAATCTCTTTTGCATTTGCCATATTGCATTTAAAGGGAATAGTTTCTCTTTAATTTAATGTTGTGAATGGCATTTCTGGGAGATAAAATTTAACATAAAAACAACATTCCTGAAGAGAAGTAAAGTACACAGTACGCAAAAAAATGTTGGTTTTTTTTCAGGAACAGTGATTAGTCTACACAAATTAATAATATTGACTGTTGTAAGTGAATCTCGAAGTCCTTTCCAGAAGAAAAGTTTGGAACTCCTCTTTCAGCATCTTGAAACTGTACATATGAATGGTTTTAAAGAAAAGTTTGGAAGAGAGAGGGAGAGTCCTGATATAAAATAGCACCTGGGATGTCACTTATATTCTTTACCATTACAAAATTCAGTTTACTTGCTTTCTTCCTTATTTCATTCTACAGTGCACTTCTGAGATATGCATACCTTGTCAGGTTTTCCTTCTGTACTGTAACTTTTACTAATAATTGTCTTTAGTGATGTAAATATCTTCCACATGACATCTATTTTCATTAATAAATGCATTTTCTAAGTTTGTAATTAATAAAAAGACATATACATTTGAATATAATTAGTCACCACCTCTACCTTGCTTATCAGAACATTCAATGATTCATAACATAGGATTCAGAATCCTGTATTCATATACAGCTGCTGCAGTATATAGATAATTCCTCAGAAATTAATGTGGAAATAAAGTCTTCAGGTTCAGCTTTTTTCTGTCCCTTTAAAATTGTAACTGGCACGCTTAACTTCCCATTTGACTATAATACCTGCAGTTTGAATTATATTGCTAAAATGATATTCCATCCATGTTATGCAGTATAGCATCTGCTACAGTTTTCTTAACCTTGAAATGCACCATACAGATGTCTTATTCCTGATTTTCCTCTTTAATGAGGTCAGTGTCTTCTATAGTCTCAAACAGTACATGAAATAACATTATCATATGTATGCTGTTATTTGCAGAATTAGAAACTGAATTAGAAAGCAGAATTAGAAAGACTCCTTCCCTTTCCTCCTCTTCTTCTTCCCTCCTCCCCCTACTCCCCACGCTCCCTCTCCCCTCTCCCTCTCTTCTCTTCCTCTCTTTATCTTGCCTCACCTCACCTCTTGCTTTAGTCATATTCCCAGGGCACAGTTTCTCATTACTTGTCCGTCATTTCAATATTTTAAATGACATTTATTTTTAGGACATGAAATGTAGCATAAAAACTACATTACCAAAGAATAGACAATACATAGCTTTTTGCCTTATTACCTTTTTCTCCTGTCTGTCTCTGTCCTTAGCCCTTTATCTTTTGATTGTTTTGATATGCACGAGCCTTCTTAAAGGTAATGCAAGTTGTTCTACAAATTGTTGGTTCTGTCAATTTTAGCCTCAGGTTCAAAATGCCCTCACAGAATGTGATGGGAAGATGAGATCAGAAATTGATTTGAATTTAATTTGAACTCCATGACAAGAAATGAATGATGTTTTGAATCAAGTTCATCCAACTGTTTTTTTCTTTTCTATTCTGTTAAACCTCTCCAAAAACGATTTGGATTTTATCTTCATTGGAGGTTGCTGAGTTTTGAATTTTGTGCATGCATGTTTGTATTGTGTTCAGTATATTGTTCCAAAATGTTTAGGTATAGAGTGCTTGTGACTTCTGTTTTATGGTTTTGGAGGACTTTAGATTGAAGCCTGGATTTTATCATTCAGTTGCTAGCAAAAATAATAAAAACCATGTGGTGCATTTCATCTTCTGACAGGGTGATCTGCACGGAGCAAATTGTACTTGAGAAGATTAAATTATTTTCTTCCACTTGTATAATAATGAACCTTACTCTTGAAATGACCCTTTCAATTGCAAGAAATAGCTTAAGGGTTGAACAGAAGATTTTAAGACAACCATCAGCAATCAGTGTGCATTGTACCAAAAGCTGAGTATGTTATTTAAGGTGATTCATTGAAGAAAACGCCATAAATGGTAATGTAACCTGAAATGTGGGACTGTGTTCTGAGTATCATGCAAGCACAAATATCAGGAAGTCAGAATGCTCAACAAGAAGATAACCTGACTTGGCAGCTTATTTCCCGTGGCAAGTAACCTGCGACAGATGTGTGAAAGAATGGCTGCACATTCAATATCTTGCTACCTCCTCAGTTGCTTACAAATCTGTGATTTGGAAGTTCTGGGATTTCTGGGTACTGCTGCACTTACCAGGTATTTTTGCTGCCATTTCGTGACTCCCTCTTGGAGTTGTCATGTTTATTTTCTGACACTCATCATCTTGCCCTGCATGTTCTTGAAGCCAGAGAACATAAACATCACTGGAAAGCAATTTTCAATATTATTTTAGACACTCACATCTGCCACTTCCAGAGTTCATCCTTTCTAAACTGTTTCCCTAATCTAGTCCTTCTGCAAAAACAAATAGTCTGTCTGCTTCTTTTCAAATAATCTTTGGATTCCAAGAAGAGGAAATCAGTCAACTACTGAAGCAGAAAGACTGTTAGACTGGAAAGATTTTGCAAGTAATTAGACATTGTTTAATTGCAGCTTTGCTATGGTAAATTTGAAACTGTAGACAACATCACTGTCTTGTGCTGCTTCTGTACAAAAATCTTTAATATTTTCATGGAAGAAATCTTGGCTGCATAAAGGTCTGTTTGAACTGTATTTCCCATTAAAAAATCAACTGTACATGTAAAAGGATCTTTCAAAGAATACAAACCTTGGCACTATTAGTAAGCAAACAGGAAAGTCTCTTGCATAATTTTTTATAAAACACAAAATCTCAGCTTCAAACTCCCTGGTTATATTCTTTTCTTAGTTGACTATGAGATGACTTATCTGTCCATTTTTGATGTGCTGATTGTAAAACTGCATTCCCTCAGTATAATGCAATTCTGGGATGGCTTCCCAGAATTGCATTATACTGAGACATTGTGGCTCAGTTGTCATATACTTGCATGTTCCAAAATATGGGCTGGTGTGTTGGGAAGCAAAAACTTATGAATTGAGGTATTAAGATGGTTGAGTATCATTTTTATTATTTCAACAAAAGCAAGAATGAAACAATTAGTTTCATTCTTTCTTGCTGTAAAATTCGTGTCAGGATTATCTAAATAGTTTTACATATGTTAATGACTTATAAAAAATCTCCCCAACATTATCAGTTGTGTAGCAGAAAAAAGGATGCTCATTAGGTTTCCCTAACCAGGTTTGACGATGAACAAAGAAGTTAATAAGTCTGAAATACTTAGCTACTGGTAGGTTGTGACAACAGTCCCTATGCATGGTGTACAGTCAAAAGTTGTGTTCTGCTAATGCAGCATTATATTTGCCCCTGCTATGCAGTGATGTGTTGGTGTTGGCCACCAAACTCTCGTTTGGCTAGAGTTAGTTGTCTTCACAGTAGCTTGTATGGGGCTTTGTTTTGGATTTATGTTGAAAAAGTGTTGATAAGCCAATTCTGCTCTAGATATTGCTAAGCAGTGCTTATACAGAGTCACGGCCTTTTCTGTTTCCCATGCAGCCATGCAGTGAGAAGGCTGGGGGTTCACAAGAAGATGGGAAGAAAACAGCTGGGACAGCTGACCCCAACTGACCCAAGGGATAATCCATACCATTGGATGCCATGTTATTAAATCAAAGGAATATTAGTACAAAAAAGTAACAGAAGTGTTTTGGCATCTGATATTAAACAGCAGATAAATGTTAGGGTAAAAATTATGATAACTGTGCTTCATTGAACAGGAAAAATTTGGGCCTGGACACAATTATTTTTCGACTAATGTCATTACAGCAAAACTAGGGATATAGATATGACATTGACACACTGTGTCTTTAAAATGTTTTCTTATTTAATAAAAAACATCTGAATATTTTCCACTTTTATGCATACGGAAGACTTTCCCTAGGGAAGCCTGCACTGCAGAAATATCACAGAAATTTTTGAAGCAGTCCAAATCATTAGTTTATTAATAGGATACAACCCTTGGACTACAGTTCTTAACTGCATTGTAGCACAGATTGATTTCTGCACTTTGTCACCCTATATACATTACTTGTTTGTTTTCAAACTGAAAGTAATTAAATCTGGAGTTCTGAAGTGCTCCTGCTCTCACTTTCTCTTACATTAGACTCAAAGTGTGTATGCAGAGAAATGTGAAAGCTTTGGCTTTTTTTTGGCACTGGTCATTGTCTTTAGCTGTTGCATTCCTAAGCCTTGTATCCTGGACAAGCAGGCCTTTAACAGATGATGGCTCCTGTCCTCCAAAGATTCACTTTGTTGTAACTGGGAGTACAGGAGAAGGCTTTTACATACTGATAACTTGTCCTAATACGTGGCTGGGGTGTGGCTTGGGTGTTCACCAAGACACAAGAACCAGAGAAAAGCTGTCCTTTGCAGTAGGGTAGATATGGCTTTTATTTGCTTGAAAGACATGGAATTTGATGATGAAATAAATGAAAAGTTTTTAAATCAAATCTTTTATCACTATAACATGAGCAGAGGTAATTAGGATACAAATAACAAGGGTAATGTGATCTCAACCTTAAATCAGAGAAGAAAATTTTAAAAAATATCCCATCATATGATTTAGCTTTTTGCTTTTCTTTTGTGATTACCATCAATAGTGTCAGTTGTGTTTGTTACTTTATAACACATAATTTTTTGGGTTATTTAGATCATGATAGATCTCACAGATCACAGCTCCATTAATTCCCAACTCCTTCCTTAGAGTTTTCCCCGTTGAATGTCAACTATAACCTTCTGCTGTTTCAGTAGGACTGCCTTGTGTGTATTTCACTCAAGAATTCTTTGTCTTCAGCACATTCTGCATGACACTGACCAATTTGTGTTGAGCAAATTAGCTAATGGATTCAACAGATGAAGGAAAACAAATACGCAATTTTCAGAGGCATTCAATATTGAGCATGAGACACTGATTCCTTACATACAGGCTTGTCATAGTTCTGTGAAAAAAAGCTAACACAACTAGAAAAATTTAAGATGTACACATTCAGCAACAAAATCACAGGTGAACAACACAGTCTGAATTTATTCTCCATATTGTGGCTTTGTTGGGTTTTGTTTGTTTGCTTGTTTGGGTGGTTGTGGGTTTTTTTGTTGTTTGTTTGGGGTTTTTTTACTGGAAAACTTATCTTAGAAGCAATAAAATATTGGTTAGGGGAAATGAATGGAAAAAAGCCATACCAGGTGAACTTGCACAAGCGTTTCCATAAAAGAAATAAAAAAATACGTGTTTGTCCTTCACGTTAGGAAAACTCTCTTTTCACCTTTCTGTCCCCAAATGCAGTTTCACAGGTCATTCTGATCTCTATCATAGTAGATATAATCAGTTTTCAAGGTGATTTACAGAGATCACAAGTATTTATGAAATCCTTTTTGCTGTGCAATATGAATTATTGACAGGCCCAAGGCCCACCATGCTGGTTCTTTCATTCAGAGTAAATAGGTGATGATGTGCTTATGTGTGTAGAGAGCAGACTGACACAAATGGGAACAAAAGGATGAGGACAGTGAGAGTGTGGTTATAAATATTGAAATAGAAAATTAAATGACAGAGGGAAGACTGTCAGACACAATAAGCAAAAAAAAAAAAAGAACTATGCTGTAAACCAAACATTAAATGCTTTTGTTTTTTGTTTTTAAAGTATGTTACAGTTTATGAAAAATAACACAAAAACTGCTTTAAAATTTTTAACTTTAGAGAGTTTCAGTGTGAGAGGGTCCCTGTCAGGGCTGGATACATAAGGCTTATGGGGTGCCAGGCAAAATCCAGCCTGTACATACAAAGCTTTATCAGACTTTTTCTTTGGCTTTTACTGGAGTTGTTTCTATGATGACCAAGTTAGGTGCCATTCACTTTGGTTGGTGTACCAGCATTTTCAGCCATTCTATCTGGTACTCAATAAACTGGGCTGTTATAATTACATCTCCTAATGAAATAAATCTGTATTCATTTTATTCCTCCCTTTCCCTGTTATTGATGCACAGTAAAAGAGAGGAACTTTACTGGTGGTAACGGAAAACATCACAAAACACTATAACCATCTTATTTCGCAAGAAGCAAGTTTGAGTGTTCTAATTTTGCATCTTACGCGTGTTTTAGAGATTGTTTCCCTTCCACTGATTGCCTACCATGACAGATGTTTAAAATGCACATTGGTATTCTTGTTTTCCATTTCATGCCAAAAAAGCCAGTGTGTCTTTAATGAAACAACATACAAAAAAATACAAAGCTCTATTTTGCAAATACTATGTCATCATAATTCAGTTCTTCAGACATTTCTTAGTGCTGCTCATTAAGTTTATTATCGCAAATGAAATTTGTACAATCCCTGTTTTGACTGCTGTGTTGACTCACGCATAATAGAGTAAGAAATGTCTAATAGTAATGTAATCCCATGGGGAACATCTTTTTATTTTTGAAGTAATGCAAATAATATTCTGTGTTGCATTAAATTAGCATGAGGCTGATAAAGGGTAAAACCTATCAGCTGTATCCTTCTCAATTTTGCTGTTCACTGGTAGTGCTAGCAGTTGCTGCAGCAAGTTCAGAATGATAAACCTGATGTAAAAGTCCTTTAATAGAACCTCTACATCTAACAATTGTCATGTCATGCCAAAGAAAATATAAATCATTCAAAAAGTGTTTTATGTATTCCTCTTGATTAATATTAAATATAGAAATACTGTCAATCTTTAAACAATATCTGTTATAAACCATGTATATCATTGATCAGCTTTTACAAAGCTGATTTTACGAACTACTTATTTTGGGTATTTTTGCATAGGCTGTACAAATTTGCTTTTGTAAGTTCTTTGCGGCAGGCTTTTTCTTTTTGTTGTGATTGTTTGTTTTTAATTTTTTTCTTTTATTTTAAGGTAAGTTGCATTGGCTGAGGGACGAGATACACTAAAGGATGTCCATAGATTAAAAAAATTAATTACATGTAAGGGTTACAACCAGTTGTCCATGTTGGGAGAAGGAAACATCTATACCCCGATGTCACGGTTTAACGTGGCAGGCAGCTGAACACCACATAATAATTTTCTTACATCCTGGCCTCAAAGAATCAGAAAAAAAAAGGTAAGATTTGTGGGTTGAGATAGAAAGGACAGAAAATTACTACTACTGCTCCTACTGCTACTCCAACTAACAACAACGAAAGAATTATAATATAAAAAAGAAGTGATGAACAGCACAATTCCTCACCACCTGCTGACCAGTACCCATCCTGACCCTGAGAAGCAGCTTCTCGCCAACTTTCCCCCTAGTCTAAATGCTGTCATTTCTAGGGAATGCTCCTTTCACCCATTTTTTTTCACCATTTTTCACCCATTGGGGTCAGCTGTCCTGGCTANCATCCTGACCCTGAGAAGCAGCTTCTGGCCAACTTTCCCCCTAGTCTAAATGCTGTCATTTCTAGGGAATGCTCCTTTCACCCATTAGGGCCAGCTGTCCTGGCTATGGATCCTCCCAACTTCTTATGTCCAGCTGCCTCTTTACCAGCAGGGCTATACAAGAACCTGAAGAGCCCTTGCCTTAGAGTTAGCACTACTTAGCAACAACTAAAAAATGAGTGTGTCATTGTTGTCATCATAATAAACACAGCACTGTACAAGTTACTGGGAGGAAAATTACTTGTATCTGTACTGACACCAGGACACACGGCTAAATAAAATCGATCATCCAGTTATTCTTGACTTGTATTGAATGATCATGAACTAGTTGTTCAAGTAGGCTTTTTATTTATACATTTTTTCCTTTACTGTCTGTCTGGTATAAAGTATCAAGGACTGTTCTTCCTGGTTTTCCCATGTTTTGGGTAAGGATAAATGAGGATGTACTTTCCTGAACTGTTTAACTTTCTGTAAAAAGTGTACCATCTACACCTTCTAGCATTCATAAGGTTGGTTCCCGGCCCCTTTGCATCCATTCCCTGTCAAATTTACATCATCTTCCTCACAGCAGAAACAAGAGAACTATTTCTTGAATATACCAGACCAAACCAGGAAGCATAAACAAGGCCTCCTTGCCCTAAATATCCATAAGAAAACGTATGCTTACTCCTACATGCGTCTGTAAATGCATGAAAAAATGGTATTTAATGTTATCAATATTAGTAATATCATCACTGTGGATAAACAACTACAGTAGTTTCACTGTGCTTGTCACTTCCTCTCGACTGTTATAATCACAGAATCAAAGAATCACAAAGAATGTGCTGAGTTGGAAGGCATCCTCTAGGATCATCGAGTACAATTCTTGCCCTGCATAGCACCATCCCAAAGAACCACACCATGTGCCTGAGACCATCATCCAAACACTTCTTGAACTCTTTCAGGCCTGTCTTTCAATTCAGCACTTCAGGAGCCCAGAAATTTTCTCTTTATATCCAAAACCAAATCATACAATATGTTAAGTCTCTTTATGTCTAATAAAATAATGGAATGAATTAGGGTTGTTTCCAAATAGCACAATTGTACTATTTCCCAACTAGTCATTTGATAATAACAAAACATCCCATCTGCTTTCAAAACTTGGTGAACAGTTTGGCAGAAGGTCAAATTTACCTCTAATTTACCTGACACTAGCAATATTTCAAATAAAATCACATGAAATGCCTCCTTTCTTTCATGTGACTTGTAAAATTTAAGAGTAGTTTATTTTTTCATTCTCCTATTATTTAATTTTTTCTGCTCATATAATCTGAAAGGTGTTGAGTTGTTTATCATTCACTTACTATGTCTGTGTTGTGGGAGCTAGAGGGAACTTTTTTCGTAATAAAATGGAAAAGTGTATTGGATTGGTTTAGATTGGATAGATGACATGCACCTGACTGTGTACAGAATAATTTGGTTATGACTTTATTTGATCTAAATGAAGTGAATATACTTACCTTGATCAATCAGACTGAATAATGATGATGCACTTTACAGTGACTAAAATCAGTTTTCCCAGAACACACCATGTGGTTTCATCCTCCAAACCAGACTGGAAAAAATGCTCCACTGCTCTTACACCTGACAACTTTATTTTCCCATGTATTCCTTTTGTAAAGCTCAACAGGAATACTGAAAGTTGCCTATCTCATAAAACTTTAACTAGGTCTCTCTCCAGGAAAATTTTTCCACTATAATGTTTCAAAAGAGTGCAAAATATAATGCACAAGGAAAACACAGTGATTTGAATAAACAATCATATTCACTAGAGATTGCTTATAGGCACACAGGGTACAATAAATTTTACTTTACACTCAATTTAAATAAATGTTAGCTGCTGTAAAGGAGGAAGAAACTGTCCTACAATATTGACCTAATGCATAAGCCTGATCTTAAATTGCTCTGAATTTAAATAGAGTTCACTTTGGGGCTTACTTTAAACTATATTCTGAAAAAATACTGAATAAAATCACGTATTCTAGTAAGAAAAGTTTCAAGGAAGGAAGGTTTACCAAGTGCCAGCTCAAGTCTTGTTAAAATATGGGTATGAAAACAAGCAAACTCATAATATTAAATTTACCTTTCTCCAAAATGAAAACATTTAAAACATTTATGAATATTAAAAATTGATGATATATGTTAGAAATTGATACCTGGCACAACTCCATATTTTTTAGACAATTCTAGGTGATGTAAGTTGGAATTGTTACAGCTAAAATCATGATGTTGATTAAATTACTCATTTAAGTAATTATTTAGTTATTATTTAATAACATTTTTATTAACAATTCTTTCCCTTTCCTGTTTCTTTCTCCTTTCACCTTTTTCCTGTTGAGAAAGCTCTCTTTTTCATGGGGAAAAATTACAAACAAGAGCACTTAGAGCAATACTATCAGCATCAACACTTAAAAGAGCAGTATTACTTAAAGAACAGCTGAAGAGACCCCATGGTAGCAGACTGGTATATCAATAAGATGCTTACCTTTTACAGAACAGTTTTCTCCTAAAGTGTTCTTAAGTTCTGTGGTGTTAAAGCTGTTCAGTGACTGTGTTTACTGAGCATGCAGCCCTTTTTTATATTCTTTAAGACCTTTATAAGTATCTTGTAAGTACATCCATTTCTTTACCAGGGTTTCACGCAAAATGTGGAGAGAATTGTTCCCCTCTTTTTCCTTCTCCTCTACTGAGATGACCTACCCTACCCCATAGGTGACATGCCCAGTGTCTAATAGCATATTGAGTGCAAATGTCATATCCAAAATACAAAGTCACTGTTCATGGAAAGTAAAAAAAAAAATCTAATTCAAAACTTACTGAGGCACTGAAATCCCTGGAGAAAAAAAAAAATAAGAAGAAAACCCCTGATTTCAATGACCATGGAGAAAGCCAAGACATGCAAAATAATGTATTCATTATAATACAGCTCTATAGAACGTTAAGGTGCATTCATCGCAATGAATGCAAGTAATGGACAATAGAAGCCCATAACAATACACTTAGCAGGGAGAACAGTTCTCACAGTGTAAGTGGGGTTGAGGGAGCAATTTGACAAAGGAGAAGGTCACATAGCAGATTATTATCAGCTTGCTCTTGCAACACAGAATGTTATTTAATAGAACGTGCACAGTGGATTGTGTCAGGACAAAGATTCTCTGATTTTAACAGAAAGAAATAAAAATGAGAGATGGCAGAGAAGGTGGAGTTATACAGAGTGCTTCAAAAAGGGTGAATGTGAAATTAAATTAGTCAGTGACCATATTGCAGAAATATAAAAAATAAGTTCCAAATGACAAAACAGAAGATAATTTTACTTTCAACATTTCAGACTTCCAAAGATATACGCTGATGGAAAGATCACAGCTCTAAAGACAGAAAGTAGGTATACTATTTAGAGCCTTAGGTGTGATGCATTTTCGTCCCTCTGGTTTTGAATGAGCTTTAAAAGAAAATTGTGCTTCATTCAACTAAGGGACTGATATGATGAATGACAAATAAAAAGAAATTATAAGTAACACCAAGTTCTTGATTCTTGGAGTAAAATATTCCAATAGGGATTTAAAAGTTTTCTCCAAGGCCTGATATTTAAGACTACGGATTTTGTTGCTAATTTCCCTATGTAACATAAATGAAGGCCTCAATTTCCACACATTGTGCAAGAAATTTCCCTCCAGGTGAAGGTAGAGAGATATATCAGAAATCCCAATGTACTGTAGGGATGTCAGTGTAAATGTTTGTGTATGTGCGTTTTTATGTCTTCAAGAGCCAGAGATGGCAAGTGCTCCGTGGGTACCAGTTGACTGAACAGACTGTGGTGACAGGTGATGTGTTCACTCTTACTTGACAATGAAGCAGTTAGAATAACTGATGTCTGAAGGACTCCTACATCTCCAAGCCATGAGGGTCCAGTTTCACATCTTTTAAGATCTTTTAAGAGTGTCCTCATTAACCTAATTTTTCAAACTACAACCTACCCTATTTTAAGATGGGGGTACTGTGCATTTCTAGGTCTGAAATGCTGCTCCTGCAAGCAGTTGCAGCCAGAGAAAGTGGCATTGAGACAAAAACCTAGTGTTGATTTTTATCTGGTTGAATTTCCAGGGGATCAACAAATTGACCTGACTCACTGCTTGCTTAGCCAAAATGCAGGAGGAGAGCAGATCATACTCCATCACATTGAACAAGTACAGAAGGGAAAAAAAGAGCAAATGTGGTAAATAGTATCACTGAAATAAAACAGCAAAGCAAATTCCAGAAGTTGGTATACTTGAGCAACATATTTAGAAAAAAATTGTGTTATGCTTTATTGAAGAGTAGCTACATGAGGGAGCACATGTATGATGGGTGGATAGTTACCAGGAACAACTTCTATGGCTGCAAATAGAGGCAAGCACAAAAGATAATGTGACACAACTTGAAATTTTTCACTAAGGAAACCTTACAGAGAAAAAAGAACAAAAGGAACAAAATCTATTTTCTTTATGTTTGTACATCAGAAATCGAGATATATGTGCAGTAATACATATCTTGCTATATTCTGATAAGTGAATAAAAGGAAAGGCAGAGAATAGAGATTTCCTGTTACAATGTAATCCAGAAGCAGTGTAGAGGGAATTCATGAATATGAAGATAGACTAGTATTTGTACCAGATCCATGAACTGCTAGTACCTGATTCCCTTGAGTCTTATTATTTGAAAATAAATTGTATTTGATTGACTTTGCTGGACTGGTAACATTTATTTTCTACTAAAGAAACACTTAGAGTGACAAAGATATTAATCTGTAGTTTTTAAATGTAAGACAGGCAATATATAACAGCCTTGGTACCATGTAGTTTTTTTTATGAAACAGGTGCATATACATAATTTGAAAAGATGACAAATTGGAATTCATATTAAAAAGATATTTTTTTAGTATTTTAGTCATATTTTTCAGATGTTATATGGAAGGGGAGCTGTCCTGGAAGTCCTAAATGTGATAGCTGTTTAGTTTTGATAGAAGGCAGTGTACATTCTTTGTAATCATCCATTTCTTTGTATTTTTCCACTTGCTTCTAACTTCTGTCTTTAAAATTGGAATGAAAATTTTCCTTCCAAATGTCACTTGAAAGATAAATATTTAAAACAAAGGGAAAAAAAGGAAGGAAAGCCCACAAACGCTATATACCTTCATTGTTTGCAAACACCATGTTTTGTTTTAAATTTCATTTTTCAGGATTTCATAAAGACATATATGTATCAACAGAAAAATAGAGCAAGCAGAAAAATAGAGTAAGACTGAAAATAAATGTCGATAAGAGAGATCAAGAATGCAAAACCTACACTGTCCTCACTGTTAGACCCAGATGTTTTCAGACTCAGGAAGCTGTATTAGAAAACAAACAAACTGCAACTGACAGAATGAGAGGACACAGTCTTGAGCTGCACCAAGGGAAATACAGGTTGGATATTAGGAAATAGCTTTTTATAGAAAGAGTATTCAAGTGCCCAGGGAGGTGGTGGAGTCACCATCCCTGGATACGCTTAACAAAAAGTCTGGATGTGGCACTCAGTGCCATGGTCTAGTTGAGATGTTAAGGCGTGGGTTGGACGTGATGATCTTGAAGGTCTCTTCCAACCTAGTGATTCTGTGATTCTGTGAAATAGCTTGACAGAAAGGAATTTCTAGCTATATTTATCTAAGATTTATTAGGAATATCTTTAATGTGCCATGTGGTCACTTGGCTCTTCCAAGAAACACAGATCTGTCCCACTGAAGTGTGTACGGAAATGTGCTGAGCAGTTGAAAAACTGATGTCACCCTGGAGAAAGAAATGCTTTCAGTAATTTTTTTCACCAGAGTCACATGTGATGCATTTCCAGGTAGTCCATTTGGGCCAGGTATGCTTTCAGGCAAACGAGTGATCTCCATTTAGCCTGCTATTTAGAGGAATCTCTAGAAATCTTGGTTACACAAAATGGAGAGCACTTATAGGATTCACCGCATTATCTAACACAGCTTGCTTGTCTCAGTATATTCCTTGCAGGAAATACAAACAAAAGGATTCACAAATGTTTTGAAAGCCTTTAATCAAGTCAACAGAAAATAGGGAAAACACACACTGCTTAATGTGTTGGGAAACTCAACAGAAATTTTCATTTTACTTGAAAAAAAGATAATATAGGGGGCTTTTAACCTATTATCCAAAGATAAATGTTTTTATTGCAGCATTTTCTGTTAGAATTTTGTACTTCCCTTTCATTAGGGAACTATAGGATTTTGTGGTTGCTTTTTACAGGAGTTTGGATTATGAACTATAATGCATATCCTAAATTCATCCTTGAAGTATTGAATATAGTCTTACCTGCTCTGTAAAAGCTGTTAGACTTTTTTTTTTTGTATTATTTAAATGTCTCTTTTATTGCAATATGTTCTTTCAGTGCCATGTTAACTGACATCTTGCCACATTAGCCATCCACTGTAGATCCTAAAGGGAAAAATGTAAAATGTGCCAGTGAATTCTTTTTAATAGGATTATCCTGCCTCTGAAGGCAGCAGAGAAAGGGAAAAGGAGGTTTACTCCCTTCTCTGACCGTGTAAATACGTAGAGAAAATTATAGTTGCCTATAAAATGTCATTAGCTTTAAAATCAAGGAAATAATTGTTTTGATCAAGTAAGGATTGGTCTACTTTACCATGTCTCAAGTAAAAGGTCAAGAGGAAATGGCATATGTTGCACCAAGGGAGGTTTAGANTTGCCTCACCTCCTCCTTTCATTTCACCCATCTCTGCCTTTCCCTATTTTGTTCTCTGCCCCATCCATTCTCTCAATTTTCCTCTCTCCTTCTCTCCCTCCCGTCTATCCTCTCTTTCCTGCTCCTGTGCCTCTCANTTTATGGAAGTGTTCAAGAGGTGTCTAGATGTGGCACTTGTGCATAGAGTTTAGGGATGAATAGTGGTGTTAGGTTGATGATTGGAATAGATGACCTTGAAGGTCTCTTCTGNATACATGTCACAAAAAAATTTCCCTGGAGATATGGTAACTTTTATGGTAAGGAAAAAAACACATTGTCAACTGTACTTTTTGGCAGAGACAGGCCTCTAAATTTAGACTTAAAACAAGCTGTTCCATTAAAAAAATCTATTGCTTAGTAGGTATCATTAAATACACATTATGTTTGTTATACAAGCTGATCTTGACTGTTGAACAGAGAGAGCTTTTGGAGATACAGCACAGGGTAATGCAAATAACTCTCTCTGCTCATTTCTACTCTTTCCTAGTACAACAGTTACTTGATATAAAAAAAAAANTGAAATGCACTATCAACCAATAAAATTTATTGTTCATAATAACACCTAGGCAAAATCTTAATGAAATTCAGATAGTGGGATTTTTATATGAACAATATTCTGAAATCGTCAAGAGAA
>VYXF01001425.1:415584-451341 GCA_013397295.1 Polioptila caerulea
GCCTTGCCTCACCTCCTCCTTTCATTTCACCCATCTCTGCCTTTCCTTATTTTGTTCTCTGCCCCATCCATTCTCTCAATTTTCCTCTCTCTCCTTCTCTCCCTCCTGTCTATCCTCTCTTTCCTGCTCCTGTGCCTCTCTCATTTATCAACAGCTGTTAATACATGTCACAAAAAAATTTCCCTGGAGATATGGTAACTTTTATGGTAAGGAAAAAAACACATTGTCAACTGTACTTTTTGGCAGAGACAGGCCTCTAAATTTAGACTTAAAACAAGCTGTTCCATTAAAAAAATCTATTGCTTAGTAGGTATCATTAAATACACATTATGTTTGTTATACAAGCTGATCTTGACTGTTGAACAGAGAGAGCTTTTGGAGATACAGCACAGGGTAATGCAAATAACTCTCTCTGCTCATTTCTACTCTTTCCTAGTACAACAGTTACTTGATATAAAAAAAAACCTTCCTGCCACTAACTTTTATATTCTTTTTAAAGGGTATTATCCTTTCAGTAAGGGTAGTAATAGTTAACAAAAATATGCCTTACAGAAATAAATGTTTTATTTACCCTTTGAGAAGATATTTGTAATAGTGGTGTTTTCAGGAACACTTTTGTATTTAAAGTGTGCAAGCCATTAGCTCTTCTTCCTTCTCTGAAGGATTTAAACTAAAAATCACTTCAAGATATTACAACAGTTTTGGATTACTATGTAGTCTTCTTTATTCTTCATTTCTATATCCAAGCAAACAGTTCTTCTTGACTCAATATTTTGGAAAAATTTAACTTTCGTATCTTCAATGATAAACATAAATTGCAAATATTAATAATCCTGTCACAAAAACACTTAGAGTTATGACACTTTTACATGCCATTTTCATAGCAATTGATATTTCCCTAAAAGCAACACCGCTGGGATTTATGAGCTATTGAATGAAGAAAAATAGCCAGCAAATTAGCAGTAATATAGAATTACTGTTAGTTTTGCCACTGGCAAATAGTGTTTTCAGTACTGGCAACAGGCTCATTAGCCTTTGTATAAAGCATCTGTGATACTGAATCATATCCTGGGGCAGCATTACTTTGTAGTCTTGCTTCAAGCTTAATTTTAAGAGCAAAAACCTTTTATTATTTCTGTTTTGGTTTTGTTGGTTGTGGTGGATTTGGTACTTTTTATATTACATTTTGGAAAACAAGATGAGATACGTTCAGGTCTTCAGATCGTTAGCCAGTCTTACTTGTCAGCTGTAAATAGTGTCTGAAACAAGCAAGAAGCTCATCAATCCTTTGGAAATGGACTGCTAATGTAATATTTAAGCCATTACACATTATAGCTTTGTTCATTAATTTCATTAGCAAAGATCTAAAATGCACCAACCTTTCCTTTTAGATCCAGACCATCTCCATTAATATCCCTTGGAAATGTCTTTGGGTTTTTTTTGAAGTTTACAGTTAGTAGCAGAAAGAGGAATTTATGTGAGCTCCTGTCAAACTGGGTTTGTAGCAAAGCCAATTGTCGGAAGCTGGAAGGCCAGGCCAAGTTTTTCTGAACTTTTTTTCTTTTTCTGTTCCAGTCATGACCTGATGAATATAACCAATCCAAAGTCTTATTCCCAGGTCATTACTTCTGTGGGGCAAACATAGCTGCAGAGTTGGCTGGCTGTAATCGACAGATTGGGAAAACACTGCGTTCATAGATGCAATTAGGTCCATGCTTTTTATTTAGTCTCTATACCCTGGAAAGGCAGCAAAATTTTTAACCTTTAAATTAATCATTAATTTGATTTCCTCATATAATAATAATGTTCAACCTTTCTAAAAACAGTTTTAATAATTATAATTATATTTGGAATTCCTTGTGGTCATTAAGGCAGTGTTACTTCTCTCACTCCTACTGGACACTTGAGGTAGGGATGAGTCTTGTTATTTGCTATCCAAAAATTCCATTACCTTATGTAATTTAGTCATCTCAATTCTTATTTGAGAGAGTTGAAGAAGATGTGCCCCATGGGGCAGTTAATTTTTCCTGTCATATACGTTGATGTTAAAAAAGACATGTACTACAAATGTTTCACAGATGAATAAGAGAATGTTTGGACAAGCTTGGACCAAATAGTTGTTTTTTGGAAAAATGAACTCAAGTGAGGTGACTCCTATATCTTCTCCAAGCTCAATTTATTTTACATTCCCAGAATGGTCTTTGACAAGGTAGTCATTCAAAGATTTAAAAATACAATTTTTATTATGGTAGTTTTCTGTGAATGGTACACTTTCTTTGGGCAAGAAAAAAAAAACAACCAAAAAACAGTCCAAATCACTGATATTTTCATATTTGGTGGAAGAGAAATACAAATTTTCCTTTTAGAATTGATTTCTCAAAGTCTTTGTTCTATAACTCAAATTTTTTATCCATTAAAAAAACTCAGAAATAGGTCTTAACTTCACTGTTAGCTAAGTTATTACTCTCTCTCTGAGAAAAAGAAGGCAGAAACAACCACTCTAATTTAAGATGACATTTCTTTTTTGTAACTATGGACCTTCTCACTCATTCATTTTTCAGACATGACAATGAAAAGTCATATGACTTTGAAGGTTTGTATACACTGGTGCTAGAACAGACAGGCTGTGTCAGTAGGGCTGCACCTCGTGCCTTGGAGGAAGTCCATTTTAATGGTGTCTAGACTTAGTGTGCATGATTTAGTGTGCATAGGCTTGGGAGCCAGAAACCTTTCACACTGATCCTGTTATTCTAAGTCATTTTCAGAGGAAGTAGAGAATAAAGTTTCTTAAAACTTTTACTTCTCAAAAACCTTTTTTGTCATAGTTGGGAGTAGGGGAATATTCTGATATTCTAAATTGCTCATTCATTCACAATACCCTAACATAAATGTAAATTGAAATTCAGAGGTAGAGAGAAACCTTAGCATGCTTTCAAAGTTTTAATTGAAGCATGAAATATAAAACAGATCAGGAGTTAAGGTAAAAATCCTGGCTACCGACTTAATGCACAGAGTGTTAAGGATTAAATATAATTTCCACCATAGACACACAATAAATAACTTCAGTCTTTTCATGGGAGGAACCACCATGTGTTACATACTTGTATTTAAAGACTTAATCAGTTCAATAAAATCCCAGACCCCACACATAACATTTTAGTAACTTCATACATCTTGAAATTTATTGGACTTCATAGAACACATTACAAGTTATGGCTACGATAATTTTTGATCTGTAAAAAAAAAAATTGCTGTTGCATTCTTTGTGACCTCCTAGATGCTGGATTGGAGCAATTTCATGAATGATTCTTTTCATCATCTAAACCTGGGCCATGTGCCTGTATGGCATCAAGGAGTGAAGATAGCTTCTCTTAAAGGTGATAAGAGGGAGTCTTACAGGAATTTTTTATCTACCCAAGGTTGTCAGCACAAGGAACTAGCTATAGCTTACACTGCACTTTGCAATTTCTATTTCAAGTTGAGTCTTTTTACAAAAAAGAGGATATAAGATCTCACAATGCATTTACTGTGTCATAAAGGGTAGGGCAACATTAAAAGGGTTATTTGAATTTGACAAATTCAATTCCATTCAGAGAATCACTGTTTTGAAGCTTTTTTTCAAAAAATGAGATACAGCCTGAAGGGCAGAGCAATAAAGGGCAGAGCTAAGTTTGTTTTTAACCTCACAATCTAAGAGAGTCCTCATGCACATATATCATATAGCAAAGATATGATTTGGTGAAAAACCAGTGTCAGACTTTGATGCAAAGCCATTTCAATGCAATATGCCATAGATCACAAATCCTCAAGAGCATTTTGTTTAAACTATCTAGCTATGTTTGAGAAATGATAATTACTAACCTTTGTGAAATGTAAATTTAATTTTGCCTTAGCATTTGATAGCTTTATGGGTCTTTTCCACAAGCCATTTCTTCTGAAATGTGTCAGTCTAAAAATTGTGAGGATTTAAAGACAAAACACTGTCCTCATAATATAAGCCACCACAATGGAACTTGAAATAAACACATAATGCACGGCAGGAAAGCCTTAATTCCAGGCCTAATGGAGTTAAAAGTTTGGTTAGCATCCAGATAAAAAACTCCCACTGTGGCAGGCTGTTGGGAAAGGAAGAAAGTGCTTATGCACATCCATGTCTGGTTATGGGAATGGCATCTTCACCCCATGGATACCCAGGACCTGGACTGTATAAACACAGTACCTGCAGAAGAATGACTCAGGGACTAGCAGAATGCTGCTTGCGGTGGTGACATATTTACTTAACCTTTCTCTCTACCCTCTCTCCCACCCCCTTCCTGCTTCTTTCTATCTCTCCATCTCACATATACTGTTAAATAAAATCTGTACTGGTGGCTTTGGCATATGGTCTCGTTTGCACCTTAATTCGTGCAGAGGCGTCTCTTCTATTCGTATCCCAATAACAGTAGAATAATATAATGGCTTTTTCTAGACACTGAACAAACACTCACAGCAGCACTGCAGGCTTCTTGACAAAGACTCCCTGTCAAAGACTTTTCTTCAGCTCCATTCTGAGAGAATCGGTGAGCAAGGCTGGTGCAGTTCAGCTGCTGCTTGTTCAAACCTCAGCCTCTTTGCTGAAACTGCCAATCAGACAGTGTACTAGTCAGAGTGCCTAAACCTGCAGTGTTCTTCAATGTAATCCAGCAAAAAGCTATCAAATAAAGCAAATGTTGATGCTCCTTATTTGTCTAAATGTGCTAAAGCTGAAATATCTCATAATCACCTTATCAGTTCCTTGGCTCCTGTGACAACATTCCCTGAAAAATGTTGGCATATAACAGAATTAAATTTGTCCTTCTTTTCTAGAGTCTCTGATAGGATAGAGGCTAGAGACTCTGATAAGATATTTGGTGTTACCTTAATAAATGAAAGTAGAGAGAAAGTGGAAAAGATCACTGTGATGAAGATGATAGTGTATGAAAACAGAAATGCCAAACATTACTGCCTGCAAAAATACATACGATGGTTATATGAAGAGTGTGACCTATCCAGCCACTTAGCAACGGATGAAAATATGTTATTTTCCTTCTGAGACTGAATAGTGTCTGAACTATTTGAAATTCCACAACGTTACTTGACTTATCCTCAAGGGTTTGATACCTATTTAATAATGGGTTTTCTAAACACTTTTGAGCAATAAAGTATCCTCTGACAGTCACTGCAGGAGAATCAGAAATTGCATGTTGGGTGCTGGATCATGGATTTGGAAAGCAGCTGTGAACAGTTGTGGCTGGGAAGGACCTCTGATCCATGACACATAGTTCCCTACTGGCTGAGGCAATCCAAATCATATAATCACTTCCCTAAACATATCCAGGTCTATATGAAAAATATAAAGTTTAGATTTGGAGTTTTAATGTTTTTCCCATTTGCCTCATCAGGAAATCTGATTAATAAGTTCCGTTCTATGAATTTAGATGATTCTTCTAATTTCTCAACTGAAGTCAATTAAAATTACCAATTGATGTTAAATAAAATATCTGTGTGGAAACAAAGTCTGAATTTGGCACACCAACAATATCATCCCATACCTGATGTCATGGATGGCTTTCCCTTATTGTAGTAATTTTTTAAGCATTAATTTTTGAAGTAGACTCTCCAAACCTAATAACTTTGGGATACTCCTTCAGTAGGCCAAGAAGAAACCTACAAAGAAACAGATCTGCTCTGAAATTCTACAGTGAGATTAGAAAACCCCAAAAATTGACAATTATATAAAATAGTAAATAAAATTAACATGCAAAAAGAGCAACAGGGTATAATGTGAGAGAGAAAACAAAATGTTTATGCAGTTATGTGGATGAACTATGCACATACCAGTTAGTGGTTATACATCTGTGCTTTCATCTGTATTGCCAGAAAACAGATAGACCTCATACTTATGAAGGGATTTAAAAAAACATTTAGGGTAACATTGTTTTGCATGTTAATTACTACTTTCACCCGCTGTTGTTTAAGTTTTACTGGGAAAAATCAGAACAATGGATATTAACAACATTGGATCTTTTTCAGAGTCAAATGATGGCCTTCGAAACCAGATGTTTTCATGCACTAGGAAACAATAGTTTTTTTTAAAGACTGGTACATGGGCTCCTGATTTAAATAGTTGTGAAGTATGCTATTGCTTTAGAGGAGAAAATGCAAAAGTAATTATTTTTATAATCTTTCTTTCCTGAGTGTTCAATCAGTTGTATGTTGCCTTTTGTTTCTAAAACAGAAGGATTCTCTTCCAAAATTGTCTTACAACTAAAAGGAAATAAACCATTTGTTAAAAAAACCTTCCAAAACACAAAAAAGTTTGTGCTGCAGATCATTATCCGCTAGTTTACATATAGAGGCAAATGTAGAGATGACACAGAGGATTTCAGACTTTCTGTCCTAACAGGGAATGATCCACAAAATTACACTACATTTGACCTGAGACCCTGGGAAAGGCTTCCTAAACTGAGTGATAGTATTGAGTCTGTGCACTTGTAACTGAATAGAAGTGTGTAATATCACAGGGTGAGAAATTTAGAATTTAAGGTGGCTGGGTAATGTAATATATATGTAACAAGATGGAGGATTTAGGGTGTAGTCTGCTTCTTCTTCTACTCCTTCCTCTCCACAAGTTTGGATGGTTTTGCATGATTGGTTAAGAAATTCCTCAGTGTGGGACATGGGTGGCTGGTTTTTGGGTTTAAAGTTAAAATAAATTTGTTGGCATCTCATTATTGGGTAGTTTAGGCTAAAGGACCTTGAATCTTCTCTCTCTGAGCTCCATTTTTGCCTTATTAACATAGCATGCAGAAGCATCACAGTCAGTGAAGATGTAACTTAGATAACAATAGATAACAAAGTCAGAACACAAACTCAGCCTCTTGTGCTTTTAATGATAACCCTGAAAAGAACCTAGAAGAGCTAAGGGGTTTCCCACATATAGATATCACACAAGTTTATTTTTCTAATTTAAGGTGAAAGCAGTGCTTGGCTAGAGTTTCAACACTCAGAACTCCGATTCCCATTAAAAGAGAGCTTCCACTAGCTCCAGAGTTAGTTGGTTCTTCTATCCAGGAGATTTCTGTCTTTTCAGCAGTGATATGAGTGTTTGTCCTTGCCACAGCAATTTAGACCCTAATGTGTTTCTGCAAATTGCTAGGCTGTAAACTGTGGCAACTCAGGAGCAGACATGATACATTCTAGGGGGACAACAGTAGCTTTTAGAGGCAATAACAAAAAAGCTTCTCCACCATCAGAGCTCAGAGACAGTGAATTTGTTCACAGAGAGTATGAAATCTTACTGTCTTCTCTCTGGACTGTGTCAGGATTTTATCTGGGAACATTTACACCTAAGACACAGAAACCACTTAGAGAACAGGAAGGAGATTTTTCAGGATGTCCATCACAGATTTCTGACTATTGGAATAATGTCATGTTGGAGGATTTTTGTTGTTGTGGTGGTTGTTGTTGTTTTGTTTCGGTTCTGGGTTTGGTTTGGTTTGGTTCAGTTTTTGGCAATTATTTCACTGATCAATCAGTAAATTTATTGTCAATCAGTAAATTTGGCTTCAAGCTTTTGCATTACATTAAGATAAAACTGAAGATAAAGTCTTGTCAGACACAAGCAAATTTCACTTGCCTATGGTACAGAATAGATTCTTTTCTTTGCTATTATATGTCTACATTTGAAACAGAACTGATCATTGCTTAGATGTTCATGGGTTTCTGAACTCTCAGATATGATTTGAAATTCCAGTAGTTTTCCAGGAATGCATGGAGAGTGCCTTTCTCTGGCTTTCTCACATTAAAAAGAAATTAACACTTCCATAATTATTTTTACTTAGTCTCAAGGCTACTTAGTTTCAAGTTTTAGACAGTTTTAGGCCCATGCTACTGTAGAAGGCTATATACAGTAGATCCAGATGATGCCTGAGTATCAGGGACTGTATAGGAGCAGTCCTGCTAGGGTAGGTATTCAAATTCCCTATGCAGGCAATGAAGAGAGGTAACACTTTAGAAGTTTTTGTTCTAGAAGGAAAAGGTTGAAGGATTTAACTGGATTGAATACCATGATAAAAGTAATTTTTTTCTCTTGTAAATTCACATATCAATTATTAGATATCCTTGAACTAATCTCTTCTTTACCAGGGAAGACCTGCATGATCCTAGATTCCTTTCTCAGGATGAGAGGAATCACACTCAAGGCGACCCTTTGATCCTGATGTCTCAGTTGATCTGGCGACGCTGGGGCAGATGTCTCAGGCCATCCTGGTGTAAGTGTGTAGCCTTGGAATGTGGCATTGCCACAGCTAAAGTGGCCATGGTTACTGGCATTGTATGAAGTTTTCAAGCCCTCCAGACTGGCATTCCTGGCAGTCAGCTGTCTAAACCTTTCTTTACTTGCCTGCAGCTTTGTTTGCTCACTTTAGCTGTGACAAGAGAGTTTTTTCCTGACTGACCCGTTGACTATGGCAAATCTGGTTTACTTTCATTTATCTTTGCATGAGACAACAATAGTTTTTGTATAGATAGCAGTAGAAAGCAGTTATTCTGCATAGAATTAGATATTTATTCATATCATTCTATGTTGTAACATAGGGCAATAGAGCCTTAGTGCAAGAGCAGAGAACTGCAGACATAGATTGTGGTGTAGAGGAAGCACAAACATGGGTTGCCAAAAGAAAGGGAACAGGGTTGGTACTGAAGACCCCATAGCTATAAACAACTGACCCATGGCCTTTGGGAAAATACAGCTCTGGAGCAGGAAGAAAAGGGTTTTAAGGGTAAAAAAGAGAACCAAGGGGTAGCTTCTAACTTATGTAAATGACACCATATATGTTAGATTCAGATGTAATCAGGAGCAACAGATGAATGAAGGAAGACCAAAGATATAAAACCATGTTAGCAAACATAATGACAAAGTCAATCCTGAAGTGAGAAAGAATAAAGCATCGATTTCATATTCCTCCCTTCAAAGGACCCCAGATGCTGACAACCCAATATAATCCCTCTTCCTCAGTCTGGAATTGTCAGTTTTACAAGTGGAAAGCTGACTACAAAAAAAAAAGATAAAAAACAATGTAATTTCCTCTTTCCCAAGATATTTAGATTACCGAGACACTGAAATTTTTCACCAAGTTACATATTTCATACTTTTTCCTAAGAGTCACAAAGGTAAAGGTTTGCAATATAAATTTTGTTTTCTAAATTAATTTTTAATTTATTATGGTGTACATATGACCAGGAGAGAGCAGAGAAATACAAATTGCTATTTCCTGTAATTTTGTGATGCTTTTCTAAAACCAGTCTTATTGTGTTAAGTGTATCAATTCAATTTTGCAGGTAGATAATACAAAGTCAAACTGTTTACAGTTATATCCATATGTATGGATATATATCACAAATATCTGGAAGGAACTGGCCCTTGTGCTAACTTCCAGTCTGGTACTGTTCTGAAACTAAAAATAATATATTTTTTATAACTTGCTAAAGATATATGTGACAAGCAACCTCTTTATTCTTCAGTATGATGTTGCTTTTTTACCTTTCTAAAGGTCTGGTATTCCATTTCTATCTTTTTTTTAGTTGATAATTTTTTATTTTTTTTTTTTTTTAATACAGAGGATGTAATACACGGGTTTCATGAATTTTTCTGTTTGCCAAAAAGCAGGGATGTAAACAGACATGAAAAATATTTTTAACAGCCGTCACAAAGGTGTTAGCTATACTTATAAATAAAGTGAACTGAAAGTAAACAGGAAAGCACATTCTATACAGTACTGATTCCCTAAAGACAGATACAGGGGACAAAGAAGAGAAATTACTCATGGTAAGGCACACTGATGTATGTATTTAGAAATATGTTTTTGCCTGTCAGAAAAAGATACCTGTTATACACTTTCACGTGTAGCATGAATAAAATCATGATTTTTTTTAATGGCCATATCCTACTTTAGATACTGAAGTGTGAGTCCTCANCATCAGCAAAAGTTACCTGTTATACACTTTCACACGTGGCATGAAAAAAATGATTTTTTTTAATGGTTGTATCCTACTTTAGATACTGAAGTGTGAGTCCTCACACATAATGCTGTTATGAAAACAACTTTGCAGTGTGTTTTTATGTTATTTAACTGTTTTTTTTGTCCCTAACGTGCCCACCTGCTATAAATATGTGCCTGAAATTCTATGAGCACTATGACCACACCATCCATTGTACCAGTGGCATTGTCTTTGAAGATGCAAGGTGAACTGGATCAAGGAGATCCTTTGAGTCAGAAATACCCTGACCAGTTTCACTGCGTGATCCTGCAAACTCTTGTACCAGCTCGAATGGGACAGTGACATTGAGAGGAGCAGGAAAATCAGAAACTGCCACAAAGACCTCCATGTGACTAACACTCAAGAGACTAACAATTGATTTGGACTGCTTGACAAACCTGGAGAGACTTTGTTGTGACACCTAAATTAGGCATGCACAGCAGGTGATCTTAGCACAGCCCTCTGTGCTGTGAGGGGTGATGAGATGCATCGACCGAGTCCTCCCAGCCACAGAAGCTCAGCATGAGCTTCCTCCTCGATGTGAACTGGAAAAGAGCCTCATGGGGTACCAGGTATACTGTCTGCAGCTTTTCACATTGAAAAGTACTACAATAAATAGAAAGACAAAGTTTCTAACTGTCTGAAATGCAAATATTTTTTCCCAAAATTTGTTCATGCATCACAAGGAAGAAAGAATTAGGAGTTAAAACTTAATTAATTTTTTTCTGAGATTTTCAAGAAGAAAATCTGGATTTTTCTAGAGTTGCTAGCTTTTTTAGTGCAATATAGTTAGAAAAAACTTTTAATTCCTACCATAATCAATTGTGACTCAAAGCACACAGAAAAGCACACAATTTTCTAAATAAGATCAATGCTTACACAATTATTCCAGAGAAGAACTGACGATAGAAGAAAATAGAGATAGCTTCAACTACATATTTTAATTCATTATCCTGAGAAGATGATATGGCAATAATAAGATTAATCTGAAATCTTCAATAGGTTAATCTTAACCCTGTTATAATCTGATCAATAATATTATTTTAGCATATAAATACAGAGTACAGAGTAGTAAAGAAGTTATATGCATATCTATCTATAAGGAGAGACAATTAAAAAGATAACCTTTTACATAGTTGTAATTATGCATAATTTTTTATTAGTCATGAAAGGAACAGTGATATTTGCTTTCCAAGGAAACAGGTGCTTCTTTTTCTCTTTCACCAGCAACCCACAGGAAAAGCTGTCACCTTGAAATGTTTATTTAAAGTGCTAGGACATTAGTTAGGAGGATAAGTACTCCAGTCAGTACCATTTCCCTGGAAATACAAGAACATTTTAAAACACAGGTACATCTACAGGATATAGAAATGGAAAGTCAAGAATTACAGACTCATTTAACATGGAAAAGAACCTTAAAAACCTTGAGTGCAACTGTTGACTCAGCACTGCCAAGGGTGCCACTAAGCCATGTCCCTAAGTACCACATCTACATGTCTTTTAAATATCTCTGGGGACAGTGATTCCACCACTTCATTGGGCGGTCCATTCCGATGCGTAACAACCCTTTCCATGAAGAAATAACTCTTGATACACAATCTCAACCTTTCTTGGCACAGCTTGAGGCTGTGTCCTCTCATTATGTCACTGGTTGCCTGGGCGAAGAGGCTGACCGCCACCTTCATACAACCTCTTCTCTGGTATTTGTAGCGTGATAAGGTCTCCTCTGAGCCTCCTTTCCTCTAGGCCAAACAATCCCAGCTCCCTCAGACACTCCAGACCTGTCACCAGGTCCCTTGCATTTCTCTGGATACACTGTGGCACCCCAATCCTTCTTGACTGACCTTGGGCTTCCTGAAAAAAACAGTTACAGACAATGACCTGAGGGCTGCACCCAGGGAGGCAGCAGGCTTCCTTAACAAATGGGTGTGTGCTACATCCAGGGCCTCTCTTGATCTCAGGGTAGAAAAGGAATATCTTGATTTTACCAAGTAAAAGTATGATGGATTTCTGAAATATTGTCTTTTTTAGAAGAATTCCTTTCTTGGAATTCTATTGTAAGTAACCAGACTGTTCTCTAAGAAATTTTTCCTTACAAAGCTCTCTTATTTTATTGTTGCCATTTAAAATAAAATAAAAAAAAAATGTACCAAGGCCAAGTACATGACTCTAATATTGCAGCTTTAGTATGGTCAGTCCTTGAGTAAATATCTGTCTGAGAAATAGTGCACTTTGAGTAAAGCATTCCTATTTTAGACCACACAAGTTATAAAACATTAAAAGATTATTTAAAAGAAGGCAAAGTAAAGCCAAAATCTTATTTACCAAATATTCTGGGAAATATGGAGAAGATTTAGACTGTTAAAAATGCCTCAGTAAAAACAAAGAAAACAGAGGAAACAAGACCTACATGTCATTTCTGAGGTCATCTGAGGAGCTCAGAGCCAGCCTGTGCAGCCTGTGTGACCTCATGTTGGGAAAAGCTTCAGCATGCCCAGGCAATTGACCCAGATTGACTCACATACAGACTGTGTACAGTCCATCATTTTATGTTGATGCAGGTGGTTTTATACTCCATTACCACAATCTCCAGCTTAACTTTTTTTCCCTTTTTCTTATCCTGGCTTCTCTAAAACATTCTTCATGTTTCTGGTCAGTGTTATTCCTCTTTCCATTGTTTCCTTTAGCATAGCACAGCAACACCAGGTTTTTTTGGTCTTTTTTTTCCACCTGCCTTCCATGGAGCTATACAACATACTGCAAGGCTCCACAGTTTCATGCAATGGTACCTCCCTTGCAAGGTGACCTTGGGACAGATCTGACCGTTTTAATGATTATATGATACTTCTTTAAGAAACTAGAATATTTCTTTGTAGCAAGGTAGATTTAATGAAAGAATTTTGATGCAACCTGGCAGATGTATGAGTCTGAGCAATGATGTGGAGTGTGCGGTGATGCCTAGAGATAGATGGAACAGGAGGGTGAATGAGGTCTCATGGCAGAGTAGTGAGAGAGAAATCTTCATATCTGCCACTATTATTCTTACTGTTACTAGTTTGTTCATATGTGTCTGTGAAGGAGAAACTTAATTTTCCACTTCAAAAGGAATCTTAGAAATTATTCTGTGTAGGTACGGTGTTGAAGATAATGGGAACAGGCCAAGAAAACCAAAAGAAAGGACTAGGAATTCACATGTACCTGAGGAGGTCTTANAGTGTTGAGGATAATGGGAAAAGGCCAAGAAAACCAAAAGAAAGAGAAATTACAGACTAGGAATTCACATGTACCTGAGGAGGTCCTAGGACTGATTACTATCAGTATTTGAAAATGAGGCTTGTGTTTCTAGATTCTGTAGAATAAAACTACTATTCCTGTACTACCTGACTTTGTAAGGTCTTGAACAACACACAATAGTTAGGAACGGAAACAAAGTGCTTCAGGATATAAATAAAATTCTGAGTAATGAGTATTTGTGGATTTTCATTTTTTTCTTGCATTTCTGTGTCTCCTATTCAAAGCTTTATTCCATTTTCATTGAGGTGACTGATACTGGCCATTTAAAAAAAAAAAAAAGTTGCTGAACTGGATTGATTATTAGTGTGAGTTGACATTACAAAGGAAAAGAATTAATTCATGTTTTCTTTCCCTGAATTACCAATGTCATAATTCCAAGTAAACAAGACAAGTGAACTTGAAAGATTGATTTACAAAATATGCAAAGGAAAAAAGAGATCAAGTAAAATGTACATGCTGGCACATATGTCTAATAATGATGTTTATCTGGGCATAAAATTGTTCATAGGAATGTTCACTTGCTTTTCTGAGTGTTATATCTGTTTACCTATATTTTATACCCTATGTTATACTGTGTGTTAATGACTAACATACATGTTTGAGAATAAAAATATTATGTATGTTTCTTTAAAGTAGTCTCATATAAGAGTAACATTTTTTGTCTAGAAAGAGTTCTAGTTACCATATGAGTACATAAAACACCATACAGGTTGCTTTTTTTCCTCTTGTGAAATACTCTGCAGCAGAAATAACAACAAAGTATTCTTAAATACTTCCTGGTTAAAATGGCACAGGAATTAGTCATGACAGGACAATAAAATTTTATTTAAAAATACATAATGTACTATTAGTATTGTGGGGCTCTTTTGCTTGCCTCATTTTATGAAGCATGAGAACTAGAGCTGAGTTTGTTGTGATTCAGGTTTGCATTCATGTGTCATCATTCCACCCAGGTATCTAAGCTGCCAATAAACACCAAGCTGAATTGGTGTATGGTTCATGGGCCCACATGTGAATGTCTATATCTGTCTGAGTTAGGGATGGCCCACTTAGCTGCCAGCTGCCACTCCCCATGGCTCCCATTTATGGAAGTCTCTGCAACATCCCAGAAGTCCTGCATCATGTATGCCTGAGGATGTCTTGGATACTCCAAGAAATCTTAAGTGGCACAAGTCATTTTTTGGGGGGCAGCTGAGTTGTTTGTTTGGGTGTCTGTCTTCATATGAGCTGAAAAACGTGCTGGGCTTCATTGACTGTGTTGACCAAGGGCTGTGCTCACTTCCGCAGAGAAAAGACCTGAGGCCATTCAGAACAGTAGTGGACACAAAGTGGGGTTTTTTTGAGCATCACAATTGGCACTCACTGTTGGTATTTTAGCTGGAATTATTATATATTAGTTGGCATATTAGTTGGAATCCAATGACTATGGTTACAGCTTAAAAAGCACATATGTAAATATCTGTATGTTGAAATATGTGTTAAGATACCTTAACCCAACACTGAATCTTAACCTTGCTGTTATCCCCAAATAAAATGCAGCTATCATACATATGTATAGGATCTAACATATAGGTTTTTCTGAACTATAAAAAATAATTCTGAATTCAGAGGGACCATGCCAGACTGAAGAGTTAGCTTGGTAGGAATCTCAGAAAGTTCAAGAAAGGGAAATGTCAAATTCTTCTCCTGGGAAGGAAAAACTCCATACATCTGTACAGGCTGGTGGCTGATGGGTTAAAAGCAGCTTTGCAGTGAAGGACCTTGTGGACACCAAGCTGAAAAAGAGCCAACACTGTGCCCTCGCAGCAAAGACAACCGACTACCTTCTGGGCTGAATCAGGAAAAATATCAGCGGATCAAAGAAGGTGATCCTTCCCTTCTGTTCTCCACTAATGAGACACATCTACAGTGCAGTGTTCAGGTCTGGGCTCTCAAGGACAATGACAAGAGAGACATGGACATAGTGAATGGATTCCTGCAAAGGGCCACGCAGATTTTTAAAGGGATGGGTACAAATCATATACAAGCAGTGGCTGAGACAGCTGGGTCTGTTTGGCCTGGAGAAGATGCAGAGCGAGATTTTTTGAAAATGTATAAATACCTGATCAAGGGAATGAAGAAGATGGAGACAAACTCTTTTCCATGGTGCCAGGACAGGACCCAGTGGGCACAATGGGCAAGGGGAACAAACTGAAATACCATAGCTGAAAACTATCTACTAGGAGTGTTGAAGCACTGGAACAGTTAGCCCAGGGAGTCAGTAAAGTCTCCCTCCTTGGAGACATTCCAATGTCAACTGAACTTGGTCTTAGGAAACTTTTCAACATAAAATATGTAAAAAGAAAACATGACTTTTTGTGACAATACAGGTGTTTAAAAAAACCACAAGTGAAATATTACACAAAACTCTTTGTTAATATTCAGGACTAAGATCCCTGGCTGATCTTATACAAGACACAATAAATATTGCTATATTCACCAGATCCCTTACTCCAGGCTTGTGAGTATAAAGAGGTGACAATGAGATACATATATCAAACCAGAAACAAGCAGTTACCAAAGACTGGGAAACAGTATTACCAAACTAATCAGCATAAATGTCATATAATCAGCCATTGCTGTACATCCTGCTCCAGTTGTGTCTAAAGTGCTGCCATCGTTGGTTTGATGGATTTGCTTTACGTCACTGAGGTTCGTCTTGTCTGGCATCCCTGCTGAGACAAACAAGAAAATACAGTGTGATGCATGCCTTGTCACTACTGGCAACACATTATAGCTAGAAAAAATTTAAATATCCTCAGCACACAGACTGTCACAGTTTGGTTTCTAATTCTCATGTTACTGCCAAATTCAAATGCTTTATAATTGCATCTAGAAATATGCACTGTACTATATGGCTATTCATCGTTGAAAGCACTTCTGAGGTCTGCCAGCTCTGAACAAAGTTGTTCTTGTCAAAATATATCTCAACAAATATTTGCAGACTGAAGTGAACGGTTTTGAAAGTCCCAGTAGTACGTAAAAGTCCACTGCTCACATCTTTCTTGGATTTGAAGAAAAAAAGTAATAATTTAATGGGAAATTTCTTGCATCTGGGTCCTAATATTATTGCAAAATAATGTATAACTCATGGAAGGTATGCAGAAAAATATAGTTGTTGCTATATATAACCATTCTGGCACAATTTAAACAGACTTTACAACATTGTAAGGGAAAATTCTAAAGCTAACTTAAACAGGAACCCTTTTACTGAGTTCCCAGCTGAATATTTGTACTTTTTTTTTTTTTTTTTCCCCAGGGTAAATATTTCTCCACCTCAAAAGAGTACTCTTATGGAACAAGGCTGTAATCCCCTGCTATATTTCTTCTGTCTGGTTTAACATCGGAAACAGAAGGTCTTGGAGACACACTGAAGTTTGGTAGCATTGTCAGCTGCTTGTGTCTGCTCTGCATGCTTGTAGACTGTCTTATCCCATATAATAACTGGTGACATGCCACTATCAATCAAAATTAACAAGTCTAAATTCAGTGTTATTACATACAACAAATATTGACATTGTAATTACACCAAGACTGAAAAAAGCTTCATATAAAGCAAAGTCAATATTTATGTAATTAGGTCAATACATATATAATTCAGAAGGTAAACTCTACTCCTGGAACAGCAGCATTTGAAAGAAGCTCAGCTCTACTGAGCTGATATATTGATTTTACAGTCTGAGTTTCTGCATCAGTATTCATTGTTTAGGTGCTTCTTCCCTTTCTGTATCATTAGGAAAGATGAATAAACTAGTGAATCTTTTTTTTATTATTATTATTCAAAGTGACAATAACAAAGTATAAATATTTTAGTCATGGTGTTATCTTCTTTGTTAAGCTGGTTTAACATAAGCTACAGAGGACAGACATTCTCAAAAAGAACAAATTTTTTTGGTGCTTGCATCAAAAGTACTCTTTTCTCCAAATGCAGCTTGAAAGCTCTTTTTGTGAACTTCTGTTGTATGTACTCAAACATCCTTCCTGCAGCCTTGAAAAAAAGCATTAAGGGAAGTCAGCTGAAGTCAAACATGCTGTCTGAAAAAACCTGCTGGATGCTTTCTGAAAAAAACTGCTAGAATGAATTAATCTTCTTTGCTGCTGTATTAAGCAGTGTACCCTCCTATTTCGTGTGGATTTATCAATCCCATTCTCTCGCCTGGAATTTGTGAAAATTAGCTGTATGAGTACAAGGCAAGTGGACATACAAGAAGGAAGAGTGACAAAACAGATGTTGAGAAGGAGGGAATACAACTTTCCCTCGTCATGTACTTTCAGTAAGCTGTGTAGAAAAACATGTCAACCAATGCTTCACTGAAAGTATTGTGGACATTTTGATCATCACTATCAAGGCACACCAAGGTTTTTTTTTTAAGGGAAGTTAAGTAGAGCAAAAGAAAAGCAAAATATTTTCATAATTTCTTCAGAGTTTTAGTGAGGTTTTTTCATATTTAAAAAGACTAATTTCAGTAGATAGTGAAAAATTCAACTCTCGCCTCCACAAGAAAGCAGTTCAACAAGTGCTATAGGTATAACAGTCGATTTTTCCAGTGTATTTACAGATATGTTATTGAGTAGTGAAAGATTTGGACTTATGCAGGACATAAATTATAAAATCTAATTAATATAGGAATGAAAAATATACTTAGATCTTGCAGTTGAAATAACCAGCTTCTGCTTAACCAGCTTCTAAAGAAAAGGATTTGAATCTGAAGATAATGTGACTAGATAATAATCAATGACTGGACATTCAGGTGTAATTTCTAGTGAAAATTTAATTTACAATATTACAGAAAATAGAGATTTCTTTGATGAGAATTTTTTTCTTTTCTTTTCAGTCTCAAATGAAAACTGCAGACTTTGGAAGTTCCCATGAAAGCAGTGTTATAAAAAAAAATTAAAAACCTACCTATATATTTCCCTTTGATCAATCAAAATGCCACAAATCATTATGTATAATCTCTGATCTTAAATGAATACACTGTCAGAATTGTAGTGTAATCATACAGCAAACCTTGTCACCTATTCAGCCCCATAAGTCTATGCCACGTTTTGACTTTATTGAAATAAGAAGTCCAAAAAATATGTATAGATATAATCTGGTGAACAAATTATTGGAAAGAAAAACACTCCTTTAAAACAGCCTATTTGAACAGAACTGTGCTATGTTGCTGGGGTTTTTTAGGTATTTCTAGTAAACATAACTATAGATTAAATTCCTGCACCTAGGCTAAACTTTTAATTTAAATTAGTAGGTTCTGTTGTCCATTATGAATCAGGATTTAAACATATATTCCACCTTCCATATATCATAACTTGTTCAGAAATTATCCTTTCCTGTAAATGAATTTAACTTCCACAGTTCACAGCATACTTGCATTGAGAGATATCCAATGCAAACTTGTATGGTTTTAGTCTCCTCACATGTCTGAAACTGGAATAATTTTATAGAAAAGGCATTTAAGTTTCCCAGGTATTTTAAATTATCTCTGATAAATGTCTAGTTTAGTAATAAAATCATACTAGAACAAATATTTTGACTGGAAAAATGGTAAAATTCAGAATTCTCATCTGAGATTCAGAGGGACTTTTTTTTTCTGATGAAATTTATAATTCCAGCAGAGCAGAAGATAAATAGCTTGGGAATTAAAATCCAACTACCATGTTTGCATAAGTCTACATAAAGCAAAGCTGACTAGTATAACAGACATGTCTCCACCATCAGCTCTGAAACCGTGTAAATAGCTGCAATTTAAAGTATTGTCCTGCTCTGGTTTAGAAAAAAATAATCAGCAAAAGAATTTATGCAAACATTGTGATTAATACTACAGCATCTCATTATAGTATAACAGCTACAGAGTATTTCTAAAGTTTTAAAATATGTTCTAAACATATTTAAACATGTGAGAGATAATGTTGCTGGCAGATTTGAGAGCTGACCTGTTGTGCTGTCCAGAATACCAACAGCAACAATACAATTTCCTTCTGATATTCAGCAAGAACACTTAGCCTTGTTTTGAAAAGTCAAACTTATAGTCATGGGAGGTCTTCATTTGACACAGAAGTTTTCTGCTGAGGTTATCAAAATATTAGAAAAATGGGTTATGACTTTGGAGCGGTAGACGCTTGCCTACCATGGGCTATGCTGGGACATTAAGAATTCTAAAATTTTAAATGGAACATCCTCTGACAGTGGCCCTCTTTGAAACCAAACCAGAAAATGTTTGTGTGAGAGTAGTCTAACCTTAACCACCTTCCTGTCTTCTGTCTGCTGAGCAACATAGAACTAACACAGGTTTTCAAGGAAAACTGAAGGTGCCAAATGAGATTCTGTCACTATCACCTTGGACACAAATCCAGACAAGATTTAGAGAAGAAGAAGAACTGGATTGCTCTTTGTGAAACATTCCTATGATGTTCTGGGAGATTGAAAATATGGCCTTTATGGAACCAGATTTTTTTACAAGCCTCAAAAATGAGGGCGAATTTTATTTTTAAAGGATGAGAGAGTGAGAAAAAAATTGAAGATGAAAAATATCGAGACGGGAAAAAAATGGGTATATTTCTTTTAGAAGACAGCACTGTGAAGTTGTAGGCAAAATTCTGCTTGGAAGAAAAATAATTATTTAAGTAATATTTAATAGAAATTTCAGGATCTTTTTAAGCACAAACTGTGGAGTAAAACACTGGTAACTAGATGTAGTTCTGTTCTTAAATTTATGAAAAGGATAATGAAGAAATATTAATTTATTTTAACAAAAAAAAAAAAAAAAGAAAAGGAAAAAAAAAGTATTTACTGTGCATTACCTTGCATTTACTTTGCATTTTCATTTCATAAATTAAAATAACACATTAGTTCCCAGAACTTTTTATTTGATTGGCCAATATTTTGCCATCTGGAATTTTTAAAACTTCTAATGGGTGTCTCCTCCTTTTATTTCACTGGAGTTTTTTCATCAGGTTTTATTCTTAACTACCCAATATCATGAAAATATTTCAAAACATAGCCATGTTAAGTAAATCACAGAGCTGTGCTTAAATACCTCAGAAATATTTCAGTTTATAGACAGTGGTTCCTATGAAAACTTCCATTTGCTACTTTAAAAAATATTTATATATATTCCTCTACAGAACAGGAGCTATATAAGAGAAAAAAAACACTGAGTATATGTCAGATCATTCTCCAGCTAATGTATTTAAGCCATTACTCTAAATATTTCACATAATATTTATGGATATCCAGTGTTTAGAAAGAAAATTAGAAAAATGGACTACCTCTATTATTATTATTCAAAGACTCTTCCATGTGAAGTTCATGTGATGTTGACCATTAAGTCTTAATGAGGAGTGGAAAAGATGTGTGAGAACTCTCTCATGAAGGGGACCTGGAAAAGGACTAATTTCTGGAGGCTGCTTTCATGTTTTTATGACTGCATCTTTACTTGGAAAACCTATGGGATGTCCTTAAAAGGAAAATATATGCTACGTGCCCTTTTTATAGTACACATAGAGCAGTGTATGTATTCACCCTCTCCAGGAAACACGTTTTTATGATTTAATGCAAATTTTTCCCTTTCAGTTGCACAGTTTAGGTGAAATGGAAAAGAGCAGTATCATTGAAATGGATGCCAGCAGAGATTCCTCTCAACCTCAACAATTCTGTGATTTTCTAAGTGATAAATATTTCACAATTCAGCACTAGTCACGAACAAACAATCAAAAAACCCCACTGGATTTCATTAACACATAGTACAGAAGGAAAGAACCTACATTGCTTTGCCATTCTTTGACTACATAGTGAGAAATATGTGAGATATTTCTGCTGAGAATTGAGTCAGGAATCAACCTAATGAGAAGTTTATCCTTCCTTTATTTGGTATAGTTTTCATTTAATGAAGAAGAACTTAACAGTTGATTCACAGAGGCTAAAGAAATGTCACAATTTCCAAGTATTTTTCCAATTAGATTTTGGGGACCTTTATGTTTTAATATTAAATAAAAATAAATTATATAGCATTACATATATGTTGTTTACCACATATGAATTATTAATTAGCTTACTCAGGTGAATTTCTTAATACTTCAAACTTGTCTTTCAGGGAAGCTCCCTTTGCTACAAGATTCATGACAAAAGAAAGATGATTCAACTTTATTAATTTAGAAAAAATGTGACTTTTTCATTGTGCAACCTACTGTTACATGAACATACCCGTAAGAGTTGCCCTATCAATGCCCTGTCAATGAAACCAATGAATTACACAGAAAACAGCCTTCACTGGTAATGAAATTGCATGATGTAAGACGGTGTTTATTCCTATCAACTTGTGTCTTTCTGTTGGGTATAAAGTCTTAATTTGTGTGCGGTATCAGTGTGTCAAAGGTTTGAAACCAAAATTAATAGATTTTGACAAAACAGTAATGTCTCTGCTTCACTATTTGTGTCTACTTGTGACAGTTTCCTGATGTTTTGAGGTGGGAGGAAAATAAGTATAGTGAAAAATTAAAATAATCAGCCCACTGGGGCCTCTAACTTATGACATCCAATGATTACTGTTTGTGTTGGACCACAGGGAAATTGATTATCTTCTTAATGTAGAGTGAATGTTTCTCATAATGTCTTCTACAGCCCCTTTACCTTATGCAAGAATGAATCAAACCAAAAGCAATGAAAAACCAAAATTAAAAGGCAACCCAACAAGCTAAAAATACGCTTACGTTTTCTCAGTTGTATGAGATCATGTTTAAATATGAAGGCCTGAGTCCTTAAAATACATCCATTAAAAACAATTCAGTACACTTTTTTTAAAATCACATATAAGTTCATACTTTGGTAGAACAAAATTTCATCTGTTTGCTGTGTGGTTTACACCGTTCCTTTTGTGCCAGGAATGTTGAACAAGTGTGAGCACCACCGTAAATGCAGCATCAAGTAGCATTATGTTGAAGTGATGAGCTTAAGAAGATTTTAAGGATGGTATGTAAGGGGCAAATAATTCTGCTGAGTTCTTGGAATCTGTAGAGTCAACATTGACACCTTAGTTTTATTTGGTTAAACATAGCTGCCTACAGGCATTTTAGGTGCAGGGAAGAGAGGTATCACATCTGGAATACAGCTGATTGTCCAAAAGCAGCCAGATCCTTATAAAACCCTTTAAGGATGTCTTGGACATCTTAGAGCATGTCCAGTGACTTTTGACCCTTCTATTTAGGCAACTGAATCAAAGTTAGTTACAGCAGCTCGCATTACAGTGAATGCAGAGAAAAAAAGGAAACACAGAAGAAGAAGGTAGAATAATTGTAGATATTTGGTCTGAATTTGAACAGACCAACCCTATACTTAGTTATATAACAGGTTCAACACAGAGTGAGCAGTGAGTGTTTTCCAATATGTCCCCTACCATCATGCTTTATGTTTTTGATGGAAAACTAAAACTAAATATTGAATCATGTAGCTGTGGCAAATGGATTACATTTTAGAAATTCTAGGTAGGAAAATAAATAATACATAATAAAAAAAGTGAGTTATTGATCAAGTTCATATTTTTTCACCTGTAGTAGTATATTTTCACTTTTATACCTAAATCCTTGCCTGTAATCAATTTTGGTTTCAATATTTGGTGTTGAAGGGCAGGATCAAGGGCTGCATACTGCCATGAAAATGGTCAATACCTGATGTGTGCAAACATTTATGAGAAGCCAGTATCTCGTTAAAGTGTTTCTTGTTGAAGCAGAGAAAACATTATTGCAGCTACATTTACATAGTTAAATATGTGTCCCAGAAGGAGGTCCTTCAGGCAAAGTGCTGTTGAGTGGCTTATGCCTGCTATGCTCAGGGACAGCAACCTAGAAGAAACTGCTAAACAAACCTCCTCTACATGGTACAATGCCTTGCATGTCTTTTAAGCCAAACAGAGTGATCTCCCAGGCTCAGAGATCCAGTTATCATTTTGTCTGTTTGTTTTTAGCTCAAAGGGTCCGAAAAAAATATGAGAGCTGTGCTGCAACCCACCAGGTGGTATTTTTATAACATGAAGCTGAAGGAACGCATTGCAAGCTCTGGGATATGATATCCAGGCAAGGGAAAGCGTATGAAAATAAAAAGCCTGTTGAGAGACTCTGCAGGGCAGAGAAATCCAAGCCTTCAGCTGTCTGGTTTGTGTTGCCTTTTGGAAGCAGTCCTTGGCATGAATTATCCACAGAACTCCAAGTTTATTTTGGAGTGACTGAGATAATTTTCCTTACTGCTCCGTCATGGAGTGAGCAAACATCCATGTGATGTGGGTAAGAAGAACTGAAACCAGGAGACAACTCACAAGCTAAGTTACATGTCAATGTAGACATAGTCAGTGAAATCACTTAAATTTGGAGTGTTGCTTAGTATCATGGGAAGGTTCTATTATGTGATATAAAATTAGTAGCAAATTCTCAATGTCTTCTTAAGTCTCACTTCTGCAATTAGCCAGCCATTTCTTTCAGTAAAATGCCGTCATTGAGTTTTCATTGCGGGTCCTAAGTAGCCCATGCAACCTGTATGAGATCCCAAGGAGAACTCTGAGTACCAAAAAGCTGAACCTGAGCTCTATGCCACAAGGTGTTGTGGAACAGAGAGATCATGTTCACTTAGAAGCCAAGCCTACTGCATAAATACTGAAGAAATTTTCTCTAATATGTAATAGGTACTTATTTGAAGGAAATAATTTGATCTAACATCCTCTTTTTTTTCTTTTTACTTTGTATATCCTAACAATCATTGTAATAATACACAAACCAACACAAATAGCAATTTTAGCTGTGCAGGGAATATCAAGATGCAAGTAATCTCACATACAAACAATGGAGTAGTATTACTGTTATTGTTAGAAACCAATTAAGAAACCTGCCTAATGGTATTAGCTAAGAAAATTCTGCATGGTTATACATTAGGAAACGAATCCAACATATCATGTTTGACTGCCCATGTTTTATGAAAACTGTATACACAATAAATAGAATGTAGCCAATGATCTTACCGTAAGTCTGGCAAGTAATTTTAACTAAAAGGGCAGCAGACATTAAGTCTCTAGTCCAGTATTTGAAAGTTTTCTTTCAAAGCTGAGAGTGGCATTTGTTTATACATTACTGAACTCAGTATTTTCATTGAGAAAACAAAGCTTTTATGAGTTAATGTAACACAAACAAATGGTGTCACGAACCAAAACATTTCCATTTGTTTCACATTCTTAAGAATGACAAAGTGATAACATCCTTTGTTGAAATAGCTAATATGCACTTTTTAACTTGTAGGTCAGTTTTAGCATAAATAATATATATGTTGAAACTGTATCATTAAAATAGCAAGTCCTAGATATCTAAAAGACTTGGGTTTATTTTCCATACACAGACCAAAAATAACTGTGTCTGAAGTAGAGACAACCACAGCAACCTTCATTAGATCTATTCCTATTGCTTTCTTGGGCCATAGTTTCTAAATCCATGTTCATTATAAGACATGTTCATTATAACTTCAAGGCTCTGGGGTGCTGGAATCAGCATTGCCAATAATGTCTGTTTTAAATGAAGAAATCCATATTTTCAATCTTTTTCACTATTGAAGGAGTTTTAACCTTTTATCATTAACCTATGCAAAGGCTTTGTAATCAATACAAAATTAAAATAAGGCTAAAGTCCCATAAATCAGTCTGTGTTAAAGCAAGCAAATTCTTCATTCTCTGAATTTTCATCTGATTAGTACTAGTTTCCTTCCTATGTGTAGGTGTCCAGATGTCCCATATAAATTACTGTCCTTTGAAAGAGTTTACCCATTATTCTTTTATATTATTTTTTTTCATTGTGCTGTAGGAGATTTATAATCAACAATTCTGGTTTATACAAAACTACCATATAGGAAAACAGAAGAAAAGAGATGAATTTGAACTGAAACTCTAGAAATTAATGTGGGAACTTGGTTTGAGGAAGAATGAGAAGACCCAGTTAGGGCCATTAAAAAAAATGAAGTGTTTTAAAATTATTTTTAATCATTATTTTAATAATTTATTTATTAATTATATTATATAATAAATTATATTACATATCATATTTACTTTATTTATATTTTTAATCATGTTATTTTTTAAAATCATTAGGGTTCCCCTGATTTATGGCCCAATTTCACTGTAGAAGTTCATTATTCTACTGTTTGTCTTGCTGCTATTTCTAAAATGAAAGTAGTAAAAAAAAAAAACCAACTATTTTCTGGAAAATAAATCTCAACTAAAACAATTTTCATTGCCAAGATGTTCAAGTAACTTGGTAGTTTTTTCAAGTCGGTCTACCTATAATTCCAGTCATTCCAGTCATTCCACTCTCTGTAAAAAGAAACATAGTCTGTAGATTAACTTAATCCCCAAAATACTGATAAGGTAAATAGTTCTTAAGTTTTCCTGAAAAACAGATTTAATGACAAATTTCTACAACTTGAAACTATTTAAAGGAGAACATTTTACTGACATTTCCTTATCATGCCTGCTGATGGGAGATATTAAACTTAGCTGTTGCACATTTAAGACCCCCCTTGTGAACCTGCTCCCAAAGGTGAGTGATCAGATCTGTGATTTTTCTTCATGAATTGGTTTTACTGCATCATGAGCTCACTTTTAGAACCACCCCACAGTGGGATCTAGTATATGTTGGGAAGAGGAAGAAGTACCATGCTGTTATAACTTAGAAAATAGCTTAAGCTGTCAGCTATTCACAACATTGCAATGCACCCAGAAGCAGACTTAGAAAAAGTAAAATCTGCTGTTGATATCTGACTCAATCCCACATCAAAGACTGGATTTCTGACTAAGACAGGAAGTATGGAGCAGTAAAGAAGGTAGATGTCCTTGTCTGCAATCCTTCATTGTAAACAAAAGCACAGCTTGTCTCCTTATAAATAAAAATAAAACACAGATATTCTCTTCAGTTGCAGCTTTCTCTTCCTCTCTAGGTTTACTTTTGGTTCCACAAGCTTTAACTCAGCTACTTTGTTGAAAATATATCAAAACCATGGAATTGAAAATAATAAATTTTCCAATATTTTCTTAGAAATAAATTTTCTAATCAGATTACAAAGTTTTAAAAATCACAGTTTTTCACAGAAAATTTTTCTCTCTGATTTTCATTTCTGAGACAGTTCTTTCTGGCAGAATATTTCAATTTCTTTCAGGCAAGATGAATGTCAGTGATAAATTCTGTGTTGCTTACTGGTGAATATTGATCTACATCCCTCAGTGTGTTTGGTGTTATGAAATGCCATAGAAAGTCATGTGTCTCAGTGCATCCCACAAGTACAAGATTTTTGGTCTGAAATCACTAAATATAAATAGTTGAACATCAAAATATGTGTCTTCTTTAAGTTCAGAGATAACCACTGGGCTCTTCAAAGAACAAATCTGATATCTGCAGCAGTTTAACCTCCCCCTAGGAAAGCTGGCCTTGCAGAATTCATATAAATATGAAGGTTTCACACAAACACACAGCTCCAATTCAGCAACACATGAATAATGCTGCTTCTGTTTTGCTCCCAGCCATCCATCCCTGAGCAGAAAATAACTGCTGATCACCCTGTGCTCTCACAGCCTAGCAGGGCTGACCATTGACTTGATTGGCTGTGGTTGACTGACTGGATGAAAGCAGTTACCAACAAAAGTAAGATATCAGTCTCCGGGCTAGCAGCAATGCAAGTAATGTAATAACAGATCTAAACATAACGTGTCAGAGAGAGGAAAAGAAATATTGAGGGCAAAAAGATTATTTATTTGTTTTCCAGATTGGTAGTGTGGACATTTGGGCAGCCAAAATAAAAAGAAAACCTATATGACTTCAAGAGTTTCTTCTTAAAAGTATGTAAGTCATGCCTGATCCTTTCTTCTGAGTACGTCTCACTTAATTAACCTAAATATAAACAAAGAAATAGAACTTCTATTTCTGGTTAATTTGATAATTTAGATAAATTTTCAAAACAGGATTTTAGTCACAACACAGGTCTTCAAAGAGAACAGGAACACAGATGGGCGAGAAACAGCTGAACTTTCACAGTTTAGGTTTTTAGCCTGAAGATATTGATCCAAGGGAGAAAGAATTGAGTAAATAATGGATGAGGGCTGAAAAGCGAAGAGAAGAGAGAAAGGTGACCTCTATTTAAAGTGTGGACTATAAGTTAAAGACACTTTAAGTTTGCACTTAGGTTGAGCTGTACCTTTGTCAGTGAAAAGGTAGGTCAAAGTGCAAAAAATGCTTTTTCCACGCGTGGCTGAGTCATGGGAACTGAGGGGATACACTGTATCCACAGACCAAGACTGCCTCCTCCACCGCGCTCCTGTTTCCTGTGGAGCATCAGCAGGTGGAAAAGAAGGAGAGGTGATAGCAGTGACCTTGGCAGACAACATATTCACCTTTTTCTTCTTTTGGGTGAAGAGAAGGAAGATCGGTTTGAGATCCCACAGACAGTGCAGCAGAGAAAGTTTTACCAGAAGCCTCAGCCCAAAAATCTACAAATATATAACAGATAACCTGAGAACAATAATTGACATCCCAGAGTTTGTTTCCCAGAGGATTTTTAAGTTGATGTGCCTGCCTAAGAGCAGAAGTGTAATTTCTTGGGAATTAGTAGGGAGGGGAATCATTCTAGTGGAGTAAAGCCTGGATATGAGGCAGTTTAAAGCACGATAGCTCTTTGTACCCAGAAACTGCTTGGGTTTTTAAAAAGTCTTCCAGATAATCGCAGCTGAATAATGAATGACTGTTTTACAGACCACCACAGGTTTGCTTTTCAGTCTGATGCCAAGGATTTCTGATTTTTTGGAGAGATCAAAGGTCATGGCATAGGTTTGGGTGATTTTCCAAAAATCATCCAAGATTTTTGGATGGAGAAAGCAAAACTCACTTCAAATTATACCTATTTCTAGCAGTACAGACACTTCTGAAGCAAGGTATCTTCTCAGGGCAATTGGATTTTTCTCTGTTAAGGGGCTTGAAATGGCAGCTCTGAAGAAAATTAGCATATGTGTAAGGTAAAGAATTGTAGTACCTGGCTGCTAAAGCAAAAAAGTATAATCTCAGTCTACAGTGAAAAAAGCCTTCATCTTCAAAAAAGTGAATTAATTACCTAGATCTTCTCTTATACACTCAAGTGCTAAAATAATTCCTTATTTACTTGAAAGCATTTGATTTTGGGAAGTTAGGTTTAGCCAAGTTAAGTGTTTTGTTTTGTTTTTTTTCTTTGTTTCACCAATTATATACATATATTTAAAAGTTTTTTGCAAACTTGACCACAACTTAAGGTAAAGCATTAAAAAAACTAAGTAAAATTGGCTACTGAACTACTATCATCAACATCTACAATCAGTGTAAGAAGATCTAGACTGAACTTAAACTATCTAGATATTTGGCATAAAAAGATGGAAATAATTACATTACTAAAGAGGCAGAATAGGAACAGAAAGAATGAATGCATTTAAAATCTAATGTAAGTTAAACAACAAAGGAAATTCTCCAAAAATAGTTCAGCAGAATAAGCAGATGAGTTAAACTGCTGAAAATTCCAACTGTAGGTTTTTAATAAGTCAATAAAACTACAAGTTTTGATGTCCTGTAAGCTTAAGTGGCAGTCATGACATCTCTTCCCTTGTGATGTGCCCTCTTCCTAAGTGCCCCCTCTTCTTCCTTGTATGAGTTATATCATGTCATGCTTCTCCTCCACACAGGAGGAGTTCCAGGACATGTTCAGCATGCTCCAGTCATGCTTCAGTGGTTTCCAAAGTCAGCAGGGAATTAGGGAGCAGCAGAGACTCTCAATGTTTGTAGCAGGGAGAAAAATATCAAATTGAAACATCCCCCAGACATCAGATCAAGATGGTGTCTTCTCACTTTGTCAAGAAAGGTATCAATAAACAGCTCTGATTTTGGGACCAGAGCTGCAGAAAGGTGAAAGATGGGATTAATTCTTCCAGAGTTTACTGCTCTGTCTACCTGGGCACTGAGGACAACCCTAGCACAGGCCATGTTGGTGCTTATGGTGTGCAGTCCTTGGCACCTGAGAAGTCTTGGGTTGGTGACTGAACCAGTTTCTGAGCACTGCTCAATCATACCAAGGCAATTTGAGGTATTGAATCACACCGAGGTCCATCCAAGAATAACAGTCAGGAGAAAGAGCAGGAAATTTTTCTTTTCCTCCAGAAAGAGGACTGGAGAAGATGTTTCCTCCAACATTGGTTTGGGGCCATTCAGGGGACAGGAATAGAAATTATTTTATATACATGATTGCTCAGGGAAGATCTAGGTGCACAAACAGAGATGCTGTGGGGCTCTTGGGCTGAAAAGGCATGGGTGGGAACCACAAGTGAGGCCAGTCAGGACCATCAGGGCTTGGAAGAGGGAACATGGTTAAGCCTCAGTAGCAGCTGTCTGAAATTAGTTCTTAATTTGTGTGATTTCCTCAGCACCCTCATCTTCCAAGGACTACCCTGAGATCTCATCCACTTTCCAGATGGTTGCCTGATGCTGCAAAAGGCTCTTGTTCCACTTGTGCCTCTGAACAGGGCACAGGCAATGCAGTTTGGATGAGCAGCTGGTACAGTGCCTCTCACACAGCAGAAGTCTCCCTCCATTCCTCATGGTGCAGGCAGCCATCCCAGCCCTCTCCCTCTGCATTAAGGGCTTGAGAAGAGAGGCAGGTAGTTATAAAGCCAGACCCAGGGAATTCCTGCTGGCTTTGGGAGTGTGTGCCCATAGCTGGTAGGGCACTCTCTGAGAAGGAACTTACAGTCTTAAGCTGACTTGATGATTCCACCAAATGGGCAAAGTAACACAATCCTGTAAGAAGATGCCTATCCATTTGTGCAAAAACACTGTAATTCCTCACAGCTGTGCATAACAAAAGATGATTTCAATAGCCTGTTCAGTCAAATGCATGCTGATATGTCACTAAACTGTGCACCTGCCACTTGACCGTATCATCCCTTGCTGCAGTTTTTGCATTCCTCGAGCTTCTCTTTAAACTATTCAGTCTAGATCTGACTTGTAGTATGACATACCTTTCATTGAGATTAAAGACAGATGGATGTGTTGGAAATAATATAATGTCTCCTTCTTGATTATTCCCAGTCTTTTCCATGGGAACCTATTCCTTAATTCAAACCTGAAATTTCCTATTAAAAAATAGAAAATTGAGATAAGACTATAAAGGCTTCTACAAGCAGTGTTTTACCAGTATCAAGCATAAAGTTGCTACAAAGAAAATAAACCAAAAAATCTCAACTTTTAAAAAACATAATCAGTAATTAGAACCCTTTTACAATTTTTGGTTGGTGTGAAAAAATCTTAACAATTTTATTATATCTTTAAAAATTAGGTACTAAATGACTTAAAAGAGTTTTCCTAGGAAAAACCCTGTCTGAAAGACTGACTATTTTAAACAAATTGTGTAGGTTTTGTGCATTGTCAGGGATGTTTTTTGCTTTCCATGACACATTAAATATTGAAAATTTAGTAATAATATAGTCAGTTTTCCAGAGCAAAAAAAGAAAGGTGTGACATTCATAACGCTTGAAAATATCGAATGGTGTACACAGAGTGAACAAAATTGCTAGATGTTACTGAAAACTGAGTGCTTTTTAAACCTTTTATTGTCACAGTGATCAACTTGCCAAATGCAAACTATTTTTAGCCTCTTTCTCTGCATATAGAATACAGAAGCATGAATAAAAGAGATTTTTTCCACCCAGGTGGTCTGATTTATAAATAGACAGTGAATCACTAATACATTTAACACCATATATCAATAAAAATCCAAAGGAAGTATGATTAGGCATTATTATAAAATTGTAACTGATCTAATTCTAAATGTAAAAATGCCCATCCTTTTACCTCTATATTTACTGAATTGTAGTGTTTATATTATTTTAAAACCCAGCAGTAAAAGAGAATTTTTAATTTGATCAGGAACATAGAAACTTCAAGAATAAATTATTATAGATGCATTCTATTTTGACTGTTAAGTTATTTAAAACTGCATTTTTTTTACACTTAAACTGCACCACCCAAAATAGCATGTTAGAGACAGTGAGTCAGTCTCACCGAGATTTTTGTCTGATATGAAAAAGAGTTGTAAATGGGGAAATGGAGACACACAAGACATAATTATACATTCCCAAGCATATTTTCAGATGACAAGTCTGGGATGTGTATGGATATCTTGATATACTAAAATTCGATGTCCTGCACTGTGCACAAAATCAGACTGAATGATCAAAATGGAATCCTTTTAGCTGTAGACTTAATAAGCTATGTGCAGATTGAAATCCTCTTGAACTAGAATTAATAGTTATTAGCCAGACTTCCATATTATCTCTTTAACAGAAGACTCTAATTATAGGGAATCAGATATAAATGCTCACAAACAGGATGGCCTGAACTGATGAACTTGACCAGACTCATGAAGGTATTTTTTATTTCTTGGATTATTTTGAAATATTTTTCTTTTTTTAAATTGAAAGTAATGCAAACATTTTCAATATGTATTTTTTTACCATAAATCTTTTACATTTACACATTTTGCCATATTTTGTTGAACTTTTATAGTTTTCAAGTGACAATCATCTTTCAAAGATATATCTTATCACAAAAGACTGCTTTGTCAGGAGCATTTTTGCATCAGAATGAATTCATAACTTCTAAAGGGATAAATTACTGAAAATAGGGCTTTACTAGCTGAATGCTGACAGACACTTACCTGAAGCACTACACTCAGCACTGTCCAAGTCCCCAAGCACCACCTAAGCACTAGAAATTCTGTACCTTGTCTCTTCCCCTTGCTTTGTATTCAGATGACATTTTTCAAAGTGCTCCTCTGTGCAAATATTTCCATGGAAAGATATTTTACCTCGGGGAGTGCAGGTGATTTTTGTGGGTTCTTTATTGGTGATAAGAACCTGAGAAACAGATTATTAAATATAAGAAGCCTTCCTCCATGACTATTGTATGACTGTTCTACACTTTTCTGTTTATTGTTAGAGGAGTGTCTTAAAATAGTTCATGGTCTAAATGTTCAATAACATTATTAAAGTTACAGCTAGGCTGAACTCCGCATTTTTGCCCTGTGGAGTGATTATGAAGGAAGGAAACATAGCTCCCCAAATCTACATCTCCTAAATGACATTTTCAGCTTATAGAACAGAAGGTATGTAATTTATTATCACTTTCAAAGTATTTTTTCCAGTATACTGTGTTCCCAACGTAACCATGATTTATAACCCTATCCCAGGTTTTCTGAAATGTGGGGCTTATTGGCTTAAATTGTAATGCAACTAGGGGTGATTATTTGGCTTAAGAAGACTCTTTATGCTAATATTTAATTAATTATTTTAGAATTCCCAGGCATATTTCCAGATATTTTGAAGGAGAAAGAAACAACACCTTCTTTATTAAAAAAAACCAAACTATAAATCAAGGTTGATATTAATATTAATGATGCTATATGTTAAGAAGGTGCTAGGTTAGCATGATAACCATTTGCTCATGTTCACATTAATTGGTTTAATTATGGCTACCCCCTACAACACTCTCCCCACAGAGAAGCAGTACAGCTTTTTGGGGACGTACTGCCCAAATGTGTTTGCATGATAATCAGGAGATGAAAACCTAGCCCAGTCATCCCTTTGCATCCACAGAAAGACAAGGAAAGCAAAGCATGTGCCACTAAGTCTGCTCTAAGATGGATTATATCCACTTTTAAGTCTACCAGGGATGGCAAGACTGGATTTACAAGGTCAATGATATACTGGCTATGTCCAAGCATTAAATGTGAAAATGCTGATATTTTAGCAAATCTTGCTTAGTGAAACAGAAAACTTGTTTTTTCAAGAGAGTTTAAAAAAAAAATAAATCCCCATTGAATTTATTTTGTAGTTCCTTGCCAAATTTGTTCTTTTTCAGCACAACAATGACTAGCTGATGTACAAGAATTATTAACAGATATTTGTTTATTTACTTATTTAAAGACTGAATGTTTTCATTTTGTTTCATATTGAAATTTAAACAAGAGAATTTCCTGACTTTATTATTTCTGTTAAATGTACAGAAAAGCTGAAAAGTTACTTTAAGAAAGCTTTTATTTATATCATGTAAATATTTATGAATGGACAATATTGAAAAGAACCTAAAAGTATTGAAAAGAACCATTGCCCTTAATATCTTCTGCTCTTGAAATATTTCCAGTGTCATTAGAAAGCTGACTTCTCTCCAAAGCTGGAATTCTTTTGTGATCTTTTAAAAACTGTAAAGTGTAGTAAAAGTCAGTAGTGTTTGGGGGTTTTCAGAATACACTTAATTATTCAGAAAACAATTGTTTCAAAAATGTTTAGATTTTATCAAGTGTACACTAATAATATCTAGCTCTAGACAGTACTTTGTCTATCTCTTGCTAATGCTATCCAAACCACTAAAGCATCCCAGAGGGAGAGGAACTGGAAGAATTCAAAACTGTCATGAAGCAATTATTGCTGGGCAGACTGCTTCATATCCATGTGTTCAGCACATCTATTTCAATTTGTTTTTGGCAAGAAGGAATATAAAATTAGGGATTCACACAGAGGAAGAAACAGGAATAATATTCAATGATTTCAAAGTAGGCAATAAACCAATTTATCCAACAGTATAACTACAGACACTTTCAACTGAATGTAATTATGTCAGAGCATCTGGAGGAAAATTCTCAGGGCAAGAAGACTTCTAATATTTAATACAGGTAATTGTGTAAATCTATGTATAACTTGCCTTCTGGGAGATCACATGTACATTAGGCAAATTATATACCTGTCTGAAAAATTAATATATTTGGGTAAAGCTTTTTTCAATTTGTTTCAATTCTAAATCAAAGTGGATATAAACCCCATTTCAGCTAGAATACAAATGTCATCTTTTTCAGTTTAAAAAAGTGCTACATTTTTGTTTGTTTTGAGGCTGGGTTTTTGGCTGGTTGATTGGTTGGTTGCTTTGTTTGTGGGGGCTTTCTTGTTTGTTTGTTTGTGTTTTCGTGAGGAAGATAGGCTTTCAAATACCTACAGATGAAAACTGGTAAGGTATCTGAGTGCTTGCTGCCGAGCTGCTCTGTACAGATGCAATCAGAGTAGGCTGCTGGGGGCTGGCTACTCAGCCAGAGCAGGAGTAGCCCCAGCTGGGCCTCCTGTCTGGGTCAGGTTTATGATGGGGACAGGAGTCTGTCCACACAACAAAAACTGTACAGATAAGGGGAGACAGGGAACAATCAAAATGTTCAGAGCTTCAGGCCTTCCAAAATTGTCCCAAACAATGGGTTAAATTTTGCCTGAGCATTGAAAGCACCTTTACAATCAGTAATGAAGGTGGTCTGAACAGTAAAGTTGCCTTAGAGCCTTGACTACTGGCTACTGTTATCAAAGCAATTGCTTAATAACATACAGGCATTGCAGGCTAAGGTGGGCAAATTTCCAACAGAAGGCCCTGTAACAGAGCAAAAATGATAAATTGAAGCTTTTCAGCTGGAAGATGTGTTCATCTACAAAAAAGCCCAGCATTATGTGCATAATTTCTAACCTCCAATGTCCAAGGATCACTCCCATTTCCAGCACAGCACACCCAACCCAGTACCCTTAAATGCATCGGAAAAGTTTAGTGCTGGCTAACTATATTTTAAATATTGTTCAAACACTTTATCAATACTAATATCTGAATTCCACTGCCCAGTAATGTTCCTGATTACTGTTGATTTTTCTGGCTGTCCAAAAATCCAGATGAGAAAACAGCTTCTTGAAACATTTCTTCTCACTGCATGAAAGTTTTTTAATCACCTCTCAGACTTATAGAGACACTATGGAAAGATCATGATGGCCAGTCAATGTAATAAGAAGAAATGAAGTGTCAGCATATGCAGAAGCAAAGCAAAGTACCTCGATAACAAGGAAATCCTTGTTCAAGTAAACACATTCTCACGAGCATATCTGGGGCTGAATAAAGTGAAATAACAGCTCAGAAAAAGGGAAATGGAGCAGGTTTAGGTAAAAAGTATTTTAGATTAATAGAATCTTCAGAAATTATTTTAAGTTTTTGGAACCAGCTTGGCTGTTCTCATATCCTCATGCCAAAGAATAAGATGTACTTTTCTGTCGGACCTCTCCAGCAACAGGAGCTTTTAGCTCTTGAAATTCCTGAACAAAGATACTAGACTGAGTGCTTTTAAGCAATCCTCTTGGTGATTCATCCATTTGGACGTGAACATGATACATGCTTTACATTTATACATCTACTCCAGCTCTGCTGTTTCCCTACAATTCATTGCTAGGTGGTTTTGTGGTTGTTTGGGGTTTTTTCTTT
>VYXF01001425.1:451433-504301 GCA_013397295.1 Polioptila caerulea
TTTTTTTTTTTTTTCGGGTACATGTGTTTGTACATTCACTCGCTGCTGTATCTTGAGTGAGTACTGATATTTCATATGCAGTACCTCAATTTTTCCAAGCAGCCTGTTGTGGTTAGAAATAATGGTGATGGAATTGATGGGACATGGATTCTGAATGGAGCTCAGAACGGAACCAAGCAGGTCATGAATTTCCACATTACTTGTGCTTTTACAATAGAGGCCTTGGTGCATAGACTAGCAAGTTACAGTTGGAGGCCTTTTTCTCATAGTACTGTAGAAAACTCCTGGCATATAGAATGACACTTTGTGGGAGAAACTAGGGTAAGGGATGAATTCCCTTAGGGAATAAACAAGCTCCTAAGGCCTTTCTGTACATCTCAACAGTGGAAACACTTGTCTGTCAGAATAGCAAAAGCACTCATCTCCTGCATGTAAACACGTATGTGATTCCATTGCCTACATGCCTTTAGTAAGGACTGTTTCAGGCACTCCTGGGTATCCTGTTTAGCTGCTTACTGTCATTCGAAAAGAATTATGGCTTTCTGTGGGATCTGTGTTGTACCTATTGGCCTCTTGTCTTGGATACTCTTGTATACCTTGGAAGATGTTGTGTACCTACCAGTACAGACATAGGAGAATCCCATTGTAGTTGTCTTCCACTCTGGTGTCAATCAAAAATGGTTTGGGAAGTCATCTTGACACTGCATGGTCCATCTCTGCTTACTAATATTTAGAAGTATCTTAGCTATTCCTGTTTGACATGATCAGTTTATAACTGGGCTTGCTCTTTGCCTGTGGACAAATCAATTTCTCTGAATTTGACAACTTGAGATTGAAACAAGGCCATGTCTCATTCAGAGGAATAACCAAAAAACATTTATCAGAAGCAAAATGTTTCTAAATTTCTTCCAAGTCTATCAGATTCAGTGTCTGTCAGGGAGAATGGACAGTTCTGGTGATTGTCTGACGGCTGCTGTACTTGGCTTTCATAAATGGGGTTATAATTGATGTTGATGAAGCATTTGAAAAGTCATGAAAGAAAGTAATATGCTGGTTGTCTGAAAGTGTTATGGTGGGTTCCTATTTTTCTTCATTTTTCAGACTGTTTCATAATTTGAAGATATTTACTGTCATTCATATGGAAGTGTGTACAAGAAGACTGAATATCTGATGTTTCATACATAACAAAACCATTCTCTTTCATATCTTTTTAGCTCATATTTTTCTCATTCTTGAATTGCAATGTATGCATAAATTTTCCCACGTCTATAGTTTAAGATCAGTTGCTATAAATCACACATCACACAGTTACTGTTATTCACTGGTATCACTCAGAAACTTGGGTTTTGTTGAGTGAGATGACAATAGAATGAAAAATGACATTATGATGTGCATATGTTACTGCCATCTGGGTTTTATCCCAATATCATTATCTGTTAAGTAATTTTTTTCTAGACAGCTAAATTGTTTCTAGTTAGCACAGAAAAACATGAAGACTTGATTTTAGGTGCAATAACCAGGGACTGGTCATTCCATCGGTAACTGAAATTCATCCTTTCCAAAAAGTCTGGAAAAGAATGAGATATTGAAAAAAGTTCTTTCATTTATTGTTAATCAAAATAAACTGATATTTAACAGAATTAGCACTGACTGTTTCTACCAGAAAAAATTCCCAGAACTGTTAAGACCTGCATCTTGGTCATCACAACCTTCAATCAAAGTGACTTTCAGTTGCGGAGAACTGGATAATGGATGCTGGTGCATCAGTCCAACTCTACAATTCCTACACCACATTAATGCTACATTCATCTCCTTCTGCAGGTTGTACCTTTCAGAACATAAAAAGGGCATTTCTTTTGCAGGTCTTTTAAATCTCCTTGTTTTCATGAGAACATGTCTAGTTTTAAACCATCCTATTTCATGAAAGTTCAGAACATATGTTGTAATGACAATCTACACTTCATTACACATGCTTTTATGGTTTTACTATTCTTTTGAATTTTATACCTGCACAAGAAACATCTGTTTCTCCTTTTTTTTTTTTTTTATTTTTTAAGGCATATTTTGATACATCTATTACAGTACTTCCTGCTTTCTTCCTCTATACTGCATGTAAAAATATTGTGTGCATCAGTAACAGTGGCTAGTAGGACTATTAGGAGCAAAGTAAGCATCTTGTTTAATTTCTGCTCCAATTGCTTTTGCGTACAGGTCAAACTTGTGTTTATAGTATTTTCTTCAATATTTCCTGTAAATTTAATCTCTGCAGGGGGTGAAATTTATTTCATTTTCCACTGTCTTGCACACTATTTTACTAGAATCCAGTTGATTTTAAGTGTATATGACATTTCAAGTTCAACAGAATGCCTGTATTGAAATATCAAAATTCACATATTTATTGAAACGAGTAAAACTTTCTTTCTTGAATACTTACCAAATAAGAATGTGTAACCTTAATAATTCCAGAACAGAAATTCATATCTTGAAAGGAATTTAATATTTCCTGCCATCTAATATTCACTGGTGTTGGCAATGTCTTCTGTAATTAAGGCTTTCTGGACTCATCATTAATGGTGACATGATTCATTCTTGCCAAATTTGGCTTATTTATAATCAAAAATCCCTGAGTATTTACTGTAGAATGAAGTAAAATTCAATTATTTATTTGTAAATATTTGGAGAAAATTACTTGAATATATGTGAAAGAGACACCCATAAAGATATACTTTGATTCTCAAACATTTACATGTTTTTCATTTACATCTACTCTTCTGGGATCATTAGTCAGTTTGGTTATGAAAGGGTTTCAGTAGCTAAAGATATGGATATTTAGTGACTTGCAATGATGTTCTTTTAATTTTCCTACTGCAAATCTGTAACTATGCCCAGTTACATAGTTTTAAGTTCACTTACAGAGTAGAAAAGCAATTTTTTTCCTTAATATTACTGAATAATCCAACCAACTTCTTTGGTTCTCCTTGTTATGACTAAACTCCTCCTGCATCACTAAAGTCAGGTAACTGAACTTGCTTCCTGTTTAACATGGGCACAAACTCAAAACTTTCCTCTATACTTTTTACCAAAATTGCTATTCTTAGAACATTATCAAAGAAAACAAGAGTGGTCTTCCCTCTGTGACAGTGTGACATCAGACAGCCTTAATTTGTGACAGAAACAAAATCTGGTTCAAATGAAGTGGAAACAAATATCTTGTTGAGAAGGGAATTAACTGGCTGAATTTGCTTATACCAAGACTATGAGACTAGGGAAGGGGAAACAAGAGCTTAGAACATAAAGAAAATACAGAGAGGACTGGAAACTTTGTCTGGAAAAGGGCATTCAATTCAAAAGAAGAAAGCAGCAAAGAGGATGGCGGGACGGACAGGAAAATCAGATTTGTGAATGAAGAAAGTAGCTGAGCAAACAACGATAGAGTGGAATCTGATGAAAAGGAGTAGGTCAGCTGGTGGGGCAAATTGACCTTGACATGAAGCTAGAGCAGAGGAGGTGAAAGAATAGGAACAAGATGGAAACTAAAAGAGTAGTACTTTAAAAAAAAAATAATTTTTGAAACTGCAGAAAATAATTGGAAAGAGAGAACAATCAAAATCAGTTACCATTGAGTTAAATAAGTACCAAAACCAACAGTAGGAAGGAGACTTATATTTTGTGATTGGAGACACCGTGGAATTGTATTACAGTTACTTTAGAAAATTTGTTTACTTCATTCTCATTTTGTCTTTTAGTAGACACAGCAAAATTTTTGCAGACCCACTTCAAGACTCACTTCAAGACCCACTGATAGTCATTGTAAGTACCTGTATGAAAAATGAAGGAAAAAAGCCAACAGGATTTTTTTTGTTGTTTTGGAGTGTTTTTTTCAACTTACTTTTAAGACAAAAAAAAGTGAAATGCATAAATTCAAAAATGTTATAGCATAAATATCTGACTGAAAACTCAATTAGTTAAAAAAATTAAAAGTTAGACTCAAAGTCACTTCTCTGAATTGATTTATATTTTTTATTACAACTTTATTTCTAATAATGCATGGTGAGGAAGTGCTTTAGGCCACCAAAAGGAGATTTTTAATTCTGAATTGTCAGAATGGTCTTTGACCAATGGTCTCTCCAAACCCATTTCCAGTTACAGCTGGAAGGTATCATGAAGTAGAGACAAATATGTAAACAAATTGTCATTTTGGGCATGGTCACACTGTCTTGGGAGGAAAGAGGGCTTAAATTTTTCTGTCCAGTTGGCTTTAGTACTATTTAAGAGTACCATGAACATTTAGTTTATAGATATAGACAAATCCTTATTATCTCACCCATGACTTTTTTAAAGTTCAAATTCACATGCTGCTGTTTTTCTCTCTGCACAAATTCAGTTAAAGTTGTCCATTGCAAGGATAAGTAATATTACCAGTCCTAATAAGTAATCACTTGTATATGCAACTTACCACAAAGGTGCTTCTAGAGTTTTCATTGCTAATAAATAATTCAAGTTTATTTTTAATAATGAAACATGCTCAGAAATTAAGGAAAACTGTATTTACATTAGCACTGATCTAACTAGTTTGTCAGATATGCATGCCAAGTATGAAGAATCCTGAAGACTTAGATGATAGATCAGATTTGAAATTTTGCAGTTCCTTTATAGCCCTAAGAATAAATCTCCTCCTCTGTTATGTGCCTTTTGTAGCAGTTCCTTATGTGCCATTGCAAGGTGACAATTAATGACACTGATCTGCCTGAAAAAAATGCACCCAGTTGGAATGCTTGTAGTAGTGACAGAAAGCATGGATTGGACACTGCCAACAGCAGAAATTGGACAAGAGCCTTTTTCTAAACTCAGTGAGGAGGAATAATTGCTCATTGCTATCCAACTGAGTCTGTTACTTTAGCAGAAAAGAAATCTAAGAATAGGTTTATAAAATACGCAGTAAATCTCCCCTACAGACACAGGAGACCTAAGGCAACTAAGTGTCTTTAAAAATCTGGCTAAACACTCAAGATGGACAAAAAAGTAGGGCAGTCTCTATCACCAGATTATTCTTTTGTTTAAAAAAAATCCAGATCTAAATTTTTTTCTTTAGTGATTTATGAAAAAAATATAAAGGTTTTGGGGCCAAGGCTCATTGTATGGGCCAAGGTCTGGGTCCTGCCCCTGAGCACAACAATCCAATGCAATGCTACAGGTTTTGTACAGAGCAAAAAAGGGAAGTGGCCCATCAGAAAGGGACCTGGACGTGTTGGTTGACAGCCACTGAACATGAGACAAGAAGGCCGGTGGCATCCTGGCTTGTATGAGAAATAGCTTGGCCAGCAGGACCAGGGCAGTGATTCTTCCCCTGTACTCAGCCCTGGTGAGGTCACACCTCGAGCTCTGTGTGCAGTTTTTGATCCCTCACTTCAAGAAGGACATTGAGGTGCTGGAGTGTTTCCAAAGAAGGGCAACAGAAGAGGTGAAGGATCTGGAGGGTAAGTCCTATAACAAGCACCTGAGGGAGCTGGGGTTGCTTAACCTGAAGGAAAGGAGTCTCATGGGAGACCTTGTCACTCTCTACAACTGCCTGAAAAGAGGTGGTAGCCAGACAGCGGTCGGGTCGCCCTCTTCTCCCAGCTCATGACAGAACAAGCAGACATAAATGTTAAACTGGGTCAGGGGAGGTTCAGGTTGAGCACCACGAGGAATTTCAAACAAAAAGGAGCATCAGGAGGAATTTCAAACAAAAAGGAGCATCAGGAGGAATTTCAAACAAAAAGGGTTGTTAAACATTGGAAAAAAGTGCCCAGGATTGGGTGGGGTCACTATCCCTTGAGCCATCCAAGAAACAATTGTCCATGGCACTTAGTGCCATTGTGTCATTTTCAAGATGTTAGTCAGGCAAAGGTTGGATTTGATAATCTTAGAGATCTTTTTTTAAATTATTCTGTGCTTACCTGACAGGAAGTTGTAGTGAGATGGAGGTCAGTCTCTCCTCATAGGTTATAAGTGCTAGGACAAGAGAAAATAGCCTCCAGTTGCACCAGGTGGTTGAGATTGGATAGTAGAAAAGATTTCTTCACAGAAGGGGTTGTCAGACATTGGAACAGGTCACCCAGTGAAGTTATTGAGGCACCATCCCTGGGGGTCTTTATTGGACATGTAGCAGTGTTGCCATGAGACATGGTCTAGTGGTGGACTTGTCAGTTCTGGATTAACCGGGCTCAATGAATTTAATCGTTTTGTCCAACATAAATGATTCTATGATTCTTTGTTCTTTGATTCTATACTTTTTTTGTTGCTGTTTTTCCATAAAAATGCAGCAAGGCCATAAATGCCAGAACAAATATAAATAGGTAGATTATTTGAAAAGAGGAAAAGCCAAGTTCAATTATCTGCCCTAAACACAACAGAGGCTTGAAGATTAGTATCCATCAGCTTCTACAGAGCCCTAATCAGTAAGATTTTGTTCCAATTTCTGTTTTTTTTCTAAAGCATTATGAAAACTCCAGTGATACAGTTTCTATCATATTTTCAACTATAGTATTTACCATGGAAAATATCTTTATCACAGCCAAGGCAACATTAAGGTTTTAGGCCAACTTTAAAACACTCTTTTCAGAAAGTAAATAGGGATGACAAACTTAGATTTCCTGAAAAATGATCAGAGGTATCACACTTCTGTAAATAAATCACCTGGTTTCTGATATTGATTACAGTTTGAGGAATGCTTAATTTCTTAGGTAAAATTTAAAATAAAAGAAAATTAAAAGAAATATTTGAATTGTACTTTTCAGAAAAATAAACAGTGTATTTCATGCTCATTTCAATTGGTTTATGGGTTTTACATTGCTCTTCAGGAGTAGTTCTATGAAACCTGCCTTAACAGAAAAGAGTAAGTTCTCATATGTGAACTGTCATTTCCCCTGTCACACTGAGTGATATTTTTCCAGAAAGAGAGGTAATAATTTTTCATTTTCCTAACTGGTCAGCCTGTCCTGTAAACAAGTCATTGGCTGAAATATCAGCACATTTGGAAGAAACTAGACTATGATCACATTTCCCTCAGGAATAGAGTAATAAAACAGTCAAAATGAGCAATTCTGTTGCAGCTAAACCTCATAGAGCAATAGATTCCTATGGCCAAAACTTCTTAAGATTCATAAAGAAATTACTGGGAATAGTTTTCATAGTCTTACTATTTCTAAGTAAGTTCCTGACCTAAAAAAATCACAGTAAAAACTAGTAAAATTTTAAACAAAACAGATATTAAATCTAAGTAATGGAATAAAAAACATTTTAAAGCAGAGACTTAAAACAACAACAAAATAAAACTACAAACTTCAAAGCAGGAGTAGATAGCTGTGATGATATTACCAAGACTAGACCTTCAACACAAAACTGAGAAACATTTCTCATTATCAGTCACCAAGGCAAGTTAATCAACACAACATTCTTTTCCATGGCTTTAGAATGATGGAATCATATTTTGTCACATCTCTAATGCTACCAGAATGAAAAAAAGACAAAGATTATCCCAGATGGAGAATTGGAAAAAAATAATGCTGCACAAATGTTCTTTTTCCAAACTCTAGTCTTCATGGAACAATAATATTAAATGTTCAAAAATTTAGTGTGATTTGATGTATTACTCTCAATAATACAACTTCATCTCTTGTGAGACTGGAAAGTACACAGAACTTTCATGGGAGGAAATGTGCACTTATGATGAAGATTTCCCTAAGTTTGTGAGAGTTTTCAACTTGTTGTTGTCTTAGTATTCAGAAGATTAAATAGAAGGCTATAGGAGAAATAGGAGACTAGAAGAATTCCTAATTTAATCTTTTTACATACACTGTAGCTCAAATAGTTAGTGTTTTGGAAAATTACATTATTTTTTAAATCAATCTTTTCTATTCTGAAAGTCTTAAATACTTTTCAATCTGCCCCAGTCATATCCTTGAATGGAGGAAGCTCTACTATTTATCAAATATTTCAAGCTGTTGTTGCCAATGTTCTCTGCTCATTTACTGAGGGTACTCTGCAAAAGTATGGCTAATCACAATTCTCTGTCATCAAAGAGAAAAATATTCAAAATGGAACTGAAAACATGTTTTTATATACAGGTTTTTATGTTTTGCAGCTGCACAGAGTTTCTAAGATTTACTGGTTTTTTAATATTGTCCTAGACATATGAAAATTACATTTTTTGTCAATTTTACTTGTCCAGATGAATTGAATTTGCATGTGGAAATTTAAAGCAAAATATTTCCAAGTAAAGCGAACTACATTTTTCCAGGTAAATTTAGACATTTATATGAAAGAAAAGTGTTTATATTGATTTCAGTGCTACAACAAGCAGAATATTAGGTGACAAATCTATTCAAGAGAATATCTGATTTGAGACTAAAAAGACTTATTCATTACACTTTGGTGTACATGATTTTCTGAAATGTTTTAGTTCAAAATGCCAAGCAAGATCCCTTTCTAAGGCTGTCTGTCTCTTCATGGGAAAGAGTACTTCCTGAGAAGGGCTCATTTTTATGCAGCAGAGGAAGGTGAATGAAAAAAATACACAGATTTAATAAAATGAATCCTCTTCGTCTCTCTTGGCAATGAGATTATTTTGTACTTACCTAGCTACTTATCTATACGTACTTAAATATGTATGTATATATGTACATGTGTGCATGCATAAGACATATATACATATTTATATATATGGCATTTACTCCTTATGCTTAATTGGTTTTTTTTTTCTTTAGGCAACACGCAGTTACACAATTTCATAACTATTTTTCATTTGAAAAATATTTTATTCTTTTCATTTTTTTTTAATCTACGTACAAGAACGTGAATGAAATGTCTTTGTGCTCATTGCAACATTTCAGATATTTAGAAAATATGTACTCTGGCAGCCAAAATGGAAAAACACATCCTGGGCTGCATCAATCACAGCATGACCAGATGGTCAAAAGAAGTGATCATCCCTCTGTATTCAATATTGATGTGGCCTCACCTGGAGAGCCAGTGCAGGGCCTCACCATTTAAAAAGAATGTGAAGGTCCTTGAAAGTGTCCAGAGGAAGTCAAAAAAGCTGGTGAAAGGGCTGGAAAGAGTGTCCTGTGAGGAGCAGCTGAGAAGTTTGGGCTTGTCCAGTTTGGACAGAAGGAAGTTGAAGAGAGATCTCATTGCTGCCTGCAGCTTCCTGAGGAGGGGAAGTGGAGAAAGAAGTGATGATGATCCATGTAGGTCCCTTCAAACTGAAACAGTCTATTCTAAAAATATTTTTTTGAGTTTGAGGTATAGGCATCCAAAGGACAGCAGGAATTCTTACTAAATTTATACAAAACATGGCAGGAATTTCTGAACATTTATGAACATTTCATGAACTTTTTTCCTCTGACTGAGTGGTTTCATGGTTTTAAAGTTCAAATTTTGCTTTGAGTTTTCTAACTACCTGAAAACAAATCTTCATGAGTGTGATAAATGTTTTGCCTGAGTTAATTTTACTAAGTTTTGCTTTCCAGAATATTTTTTTCCCAGGAAAATCAATCTCTTGTTTTCAAGATATAAGCTTCTTTAAAAGGCAGAGCAAAATGTTTTGCTTAGTTTGAATTTTGACAACACATGCACAGTTTCCAAAATTTTTGTTTAACCTATGTCCAATTTTTTATTCAAAACTAAATTTTAATTGATTTTCAGTTTAATTTAAAATATTTATCTATCTTGAACACTTGTGAAAATAATAAAGTTTTTGTTGAAAAAAAATACAACAATGGAAGAGAATTGGAGAAAGAAAATATGTTGGTTGAGAAGACTAGCAATCTGGGCACCATTTCAGAAAAGCACTTAAATGTGTGTTTAAAAGGAAAGTAGCTTCATTCGAAGCAGACAGTAGACAGTAGCATGAGACAATGTAGAAGACTGTCTCAAAAAGTAAAAGATCCCAAGACAGTTAGAATTTGGCAAGACAAGAAAGCCTCAAAAAATCAAGCAGAGGGAAATTGACCAAGACTGAATAAGCAGAGCGTTTGGACAACTAAGTTATATGGAAAGTTGTAATAGAAATTACAAGATATGCTTCAAAGTTTATATAAAATTGTGTCTGGGATGTTTTAGATGTCGTTATCCTTGTGTAGCCCAACTAGCTGGAGAGGTAACTGGACAATAAGGCAATCTACAAAATGATTGTCAATTGAATAGAGAGCAAACGTTCCATCTTCCTGCTGAAAGAAAGGTTTTAGATGCAAAACATAATAAGAAGAAACAGAAACAAAACCAAAACTTAGCAAACAAACAAAACAATAACAAAAAAGGAAGTATATAATCTCACACAAAGCATACATGCCATGGGGTGTTGTGGACTTGATGAATTAAGTTTAAGAAGCAGCTGGGTAAAACTACTGTAGGAAAGTTCAACTGGAAAAATTAGCAAAAACGCCTCAGCTTATTTGCTTTAACTTCAAAATTTAGTGTTGTTTCAGGCACCCTAGAAACTTGCAGGTGGATGTTAAAACTGAAAGACACCTTTTTTTTTTGACTGGGGCTGGTGAGATAAACTTGAGTACTGCAAGTGACACCAGGCATTCATGCTTGTGCATTTGATGTTTACTTCAGCATGAACTGAAACTCTCTTGAGGTTCTATTGACTGTCTGGACTAGACAGTTCATTAACTATATTTCAGTGCATTACCTATAATTAAAGCTTAGACATGTAGCTCACAGCTAAGCAGCTGCATGGAGACATCCAAATGAAAGTATATTAATGTTTTGCTAACTACTGAAAGCAACTGCTTCTGATTCAGGAAAGCCCTGAGTTGTAGACTGACAAGAACAGGGAAAATATTCCAGGAAATGATCCATGACCATTTTAAACATGTTGTTTTTGTAAATCCTTTCCTTTAAGCAGCTACTATTAGTCAATGGAGACAGATGATAAGTTAAGTAGATGAGGCTGAGGGCCCCTGAACCGTCTCAGTACAGAAACATAGATACATGCCCTTTTGTTATTCTCTGGGAATAACAATAACAGTATATTGTGTACTGTTAGGAGTTAAGGGCAAGTCATTGTAGCAAAAAAAAAAAAAAAGGGGATTATCAAGAAATCCAATGAAATCCAGAATTAAATCCAGGTGAGATCAGTAGAGAAGAAAAGTTTTTTAATTTCTGCTATATGAAACAAACTTTTCCTTTTGAAAGGACTGGAGGTTTGTTAAAATAATGATCTTGCCCGCTTCAGGTAGTACCGTGGATTGTGTGATCTACTTTATATGGAGGTACTAACACATGCCAAATATCAAGGTACTAAGTCAAAATACCTGAAACATATTGTTTTCCCCATTCTGCATCATCAGTTACCTCTATACTGAAAATTTTTGTGTCTTTATCTCCCTTCCCTTACCTGATCTAGTAATCTTCCTTACACTCCCACACTTTCTTTACATCATCCCCCCAAGTGTGTTTGTAGCAGCAATTTACACAGGCCAAAAGCACAGGTCTGTTCACTGACATGCAGCTATCTGTCCTCAGTAATGGCTAGCACACTCCACGGTATGATTTCGATCCACATTTCCAGACAGAACCTAGGAGTCATTTGAATAAGACAATACAATGCAGACTGTTTGCAACATAAGGGATGAGTAACACCTTTTTATTCTAGGAGTGAAAAGGAGGAAGAGTTTGTTCATCTGACTTTACAATTCCTTGATATTTATCTTCTAAGCAAACCTGTCAAGTTTAATTTACTAATACAGTTATAACTGAGTGGTTTTTTTGTTGTTTTGGTTTTGTTTTTTTTTCCCCCGGAAATTGTTTAAAGCACTCCTCAAGCAAAACTCCAAGCCACCAGGATACCTGAACATTATCCTTTTTTTTACAGGTTTATTATCCTTTTCTCTCTTACCTTTGTGCCTTCCTTGTGCTCATTTTTGCATTTATATTTTAACTGCCATCTGTGTCTGACCCTTCCATGAGCTTCAGATGGTTCATATGAAACCTCACCGTGTTTTTTGTGAAGCAGTTAGTTAAGGCACTGATCCTACAGATTCTGCTACTGTAATCTTCTCTCTGCATAAACGTAGCCAGTTTTTAAGAACAGCTGGAGAACTAAGACAAAATATTTCCTGTAAATAATGCATGGATTCTCAGAAAAGTGTGTACCAAGAAAAATTATAGCTTTATCTGCAGAAGTATAAAAACCCCAAAACCTTTGGGGAAGCAACATTTTTTTATTCTTCTCTCATAAATTGCCTAATCCACTGATGTCCACTGGAATGGAGATGAAAATAAATTCATGCAGTTATGTATTTCAATGCCAAAATGTACTCTGGGATCTATGCACTATGTACATTACAACTATAAATCTGATAATTAATCTGTTAAATAGACTGCCATTGTCTGCAAATACTTACAGACACATTTTTGCAGTCACCATTGGCATATTTGATAGTAGCAATGAAACTTTTACATGCCCAACAAGATTTAAAATGGATATAATGAGTTAAAGACTTAAAAACTTGACATAATGGAAATAATTTCTGAACTTGCTACTAATAACACTCTCGTAAGTCACAAGTTTTTCTCTCAAGAAATATGAATTTGTGGCTGCAAGTTGTAAGACAAATGTATTGAAATCCACAGTAAGCAACTTATTGTGTGTTCATTTCATTTTTAAATAAATTTTCTTTCAAGAGTTCTCAACAATATGCAACGGTTTCTATGGCTTTCTGTACCCTAAAGAAACAAATGTTAACAGGATCAAGCCTTGTTTCCTCTGCTTTTGCAAATAATTATTTAAACAACACTCAGTTTTTAATTCAGCAAGATCTACAAGTCCATGCAAAGTAAAAATTGAAAGCAGACAAAACTGAAATTCTGAGAAAATTTTAGTGAATTGCAAGTTGAATTTCATTTACACTACTGAAAAAATTATTTTCCATGAGAAATTATATGGTTGGATTAGTGAAGTACACTTTTAGATCCACAGGGAACATGTGTCCCTTTAACAGAATCAAACATTTTCAGTGAGGCTTAGTATTTCTTTCTTTGTGAAAGTCATACTATGGAAAAGTAGATTTCAAAAAAAGTAAATGGTATTTCCTCTAGAAAATATCAAGTCCCAAATAAAATAACATGAAATTTAAATTTAAGGAACATTAATCTGAATATTTATTTATATTATTGGCATAGCTGACACCTAGGCAGTACAGAATCTTTTTCTACCTACAAAGTCAACAGAACCACATGAACCAGACCTAAAGCAAAGTGGAGATTAATTTCAAATGAAATAGAAAACAGTAATTTATAACAAGGTTTAGCAGAGTATATGCTTCCTTTTTTTAATTGCAAAACATAAATAGGCAAAATATAGAAAGCTACAGATGAAATGACATTAATTAATCTGTCAAATATTAGTTTACACAGAGATCTGGATGTTAATCAAAGAAAAAAGACTTTAGAGATTACAGTAATCAGTGAAAACTGCTGTTATATATGCATGTGCCAAATTTACAGAGTGTGATAAATCTATTGTTCTTTAATATGTAACAGAAATGAGTAAATATTATAAATATCCTCAATTTAAAAATAGATTTATTTAACTTTTTAAAGGAGGATAGACCTTATTGGTGGATATACTGCAAATTATTTTTTCTATGTGCTGTACTGATGTCCTATTCAGTATGTGGAATTAGGACATTTTAGAAACAACAAGAGTCTGAACCTTCTAACAGAACTGTCTAGAAATATATAGACACAATGGATAAAATATTTAGAACAGATTAAAAGTTAGTTCCCCTCTGAAAGTTGCAGGAAATTACTACACCTAAAAAAAAAAAAAAAAAGACACATATAAGGCATTGTGTAACTATCATCTCCTGTCAGATGCAAAGATGGAACTTCTTTCCTATAATTCCCTGATACGTGTCAATACTACCTGCAGGATGCATGGGGGTACAGACATGCCACTAAAAGGAATTCTATGTAGTACTGTTTGATTCTGTGCAAACTTTTTTGGGGGGACATAAAATTACTCCCATATGAGTAAAAAGAAAGAGCTGTTTGCCGAGGGGGGTTTTTGTCTTTTTTTTCTTTTTTGTTAATGAGCAATTGTTTCCAGAACACTGTTTTTATTTTACATGTCACCACTGGACAATGTATCATGGTGTTAATGTAAAGACCTTCCTTCTGACAAAAGAACAGTTATCCAACACACCCATTTTTAAAATCAAAATAGCTAACAATATACAAATATCTACTTCAATGCATTATATATATAATAAAGCAGCTTGATCAGAACTCTGAAGATGTGTCTATACAATTAAGACCTATTAATGCAATTTAATTTCTAGCATTTGAAATGGTTGTTTGTTTTTTTTTTTTTGGTTTGGTTTTTGCCGGCTAGTACAGCTCCACATGATGCCTGGACATAGCTCCTGTGATATCTTATGGCAAGAATATCACACATAAATTTGGGCACAGTAACCATCTCTTTTGGGTATAGGAAGATTTAACTATGTGGATGTGAGCCAAGCTGTACCTGTGATTTTATGTGTTTCTCTCAGTTTGTTTCAATCTTGGCACCCTGAAGGATGAACAGCTAAATGTAAAATATCTCTTGAATATATTTGTGTAAGTGGTGTACTGGATCTGGCTGAGTTGCTTCCTTCACAGCAGTCCCCATGTTGCTGTGGTTTGGATTTGTGACTAAAACAGTGTTGAACAGACCCCAGTGGTTTAGATATTGCTGATCAGTGTCTGCATGGGTCGATGCTTTCTCTGTTTCTCACTCTGTCCCCAGCAGCATGTGGGCTAACAGTGGGCAAGAGGTTGGTAAGGGACACAGCTGGGTCAGCTGGCCCCAACTGACCAAAGGGATATCCCACACATTGGAGTATTTTGTTCACCAATAGATCTTCATGGGTGTAGGGCAGGGACTATTTCTGAAGTAGCTATTGCTCAAGAGACCAAATGGATATCGGTCTGCTGGTGGGTGGTGAGTGATTGCCCTTGCATCTCTCGCTATTTTTTGCCCCCAGTCTCCCATTCATTTTCATTCCCTTATTAAACACACAAGTTATGATAAGTTTTATAAAACTCTAAAGTTTTAGCCTTCTGACTCTTTCCTCTATCCCACTGCAAGGTGAATGAGTGAGCAATTGGGTGAGGGCTTTAGCTTCCAGCCAAGGTCAACCCATTAACAACTGGTTTTCAAACCCTGAAGTGATAGAGTTGTACAACCTCAGTAGAAATCTAGATTAGAGCTGCCTTTTTAGAAAGTTTTGGGTTTTTTCATGATGTTTAATTCTTCCTGTTGCAACTTAAAGCCCATAAATTCTTTCCCTATCTACAGCGAGTATAAACACGATTTTATTATTACCTATTATAAAGAGTTTTGGAAGAAAAATCTGGGGGTTGTTATGAGTGAAATATGACTGGAAATTTGTGTTTGAAAAAGAACAAAAGAAACTGCACACCACAGAGTTGTAAGAGTGACCTGCATTGATAACAGATGTCTTCTCAGTGAAGAATCTGCATACAAGCTCCCACAGGATGCCAAAAATGTTACAGTATGTCATATGTATCAGTCCTTTACTTTTTAGCCCACCAGAAAAATTTGGTGTACCAATAAAGAGAAAATATACAATGGCCAGCAAAGTGGCATAAAAATTAGGGAAGCTGAGTTAAGCAGGGTTCTGGGAAAAATGACCATCCAGCTGTTGACTCCTACAGTGCATGAAAGATCTGTCAAAAAATTGGTTTGTTGCCACCAAATACAGAAAAAAAAAGACAGGACAAGGAATTGTACCCTGTTATCTTTTGCACACAAGCGATCCTGAACAGACCATTTAGAGAATGAGAGCATGTTGAATGAATTAAATTTATGATAGTAAAAGTGTGAAAAATAAATCTATTGACCTACCTTGGGGGGGTGGGGTGGGGAGGGCAGAGGCAGGGGGAGTGGATATCACCTTCATTTTCTAGAAGGCTTTTGAATTTGATTACACTAATTTCATTACAATTCCTCTGTGGGCTACCATAATGCATCGGGAAGGATGTTATTACAGCAATATCCAGGCTTTCCTTCTCTGCAATCCAAATATTCAATTTTTTGCCTTAGGTCCTTGTTTTCTAGAGCTTGTTGGTTCCCAGTATTCCCAAGCCTGTCTGGCTCATGTCCATTCCTAAAATTGCACCTCATGAGGTTCAAAATAGTGAAAATCCAGGTTGATTTGAAAAATAGCTAGATGATTGGGCTAGTGGGTCACGCTTTACTGGAGGCAGGTAAGGCAGAGACTCTGAGCAGAAGGTTCAACTACAGCTTCCTTCCAATGTAAATTATTCTGTTTCTTTGGATCACTGCCCAAAGTAAATAATTGGAAGGGAAGTAAAGAAAGTGAAAGCTATTTTTAAAAAGTTTGTGAGGCTTTGTGGATTGTATGTCCCAACAGAGAAGCTACTTCTTCACAATACTGCAATAAATGTTGGCAAATGTTCATTTTGTAGTCCGTAATAACTCTCAGGTCTTTTTCTACAGAACATGTTATTTCTTGTTTTGCTTTTGTATCATAGGATTTCCTGCCACCATACAATCCTTTCATCATGGTGACTTATATTTTACGTAAGCATATTACTGACACAGATAAATTTTTCAAAAAAACCCCAAACCTATCTTCCAAGATGTCTGCACACCTAGAGCTTCATAGCATCTGAAAATTTAATAAAGATGTTCTTTCTTCCACTATTATGAGTGAAAAATATTGCAGAGCCTTGAAGAGACTTTTGTGACACTGCAACAAATGTTTTTGCACTCTGACAAGGACATAACAGTTAATTCTTTCCTAAAATGCTTTTCTACTAATTTCATGTCCATATTACAGTTTAATTTGGACATTATTTTCATTGTTTGTTTATACGACTATCATGTGATAACATCCAAAATGCTTCTAAAACAAAGAGGTACAACAATACCACTCTCCCTCTATCCACAAGATGCATTAAAATGTAGGAGATGTTTAATTGGAGAATTCCAGTTTCTGTCCATATCTGTATTGTTACCAATTACAGAGTGGTAGAGTTCAGTATTTCTGAAAATTCATGCTTTCTTGAGGTATTTAATTGAATCCTAAATTTCACTATTATTATCTATGGTAAAGATTATTAGAAATTACTGCCTGTCTCTTTGAATTAAAAACAATTTAGCAGTACAGACTGCTGACACCACTTTAATTCATTTTGTCTGAAATTCAACAAAGGCAAATGCCTCATCATACAATTGATGAGCTGTGTTTTACTTAGAAGGGAAAAATTTTTGGTGTGCAGAGTGCTGAGACTAAAGATGACCAATAATTTCTACCAACACTCTGTTGATATCAGCGCACAGAGATAAACTCCACTTTTAATAGAGTCACACTAAGAAAAATTAAAAAAGAAGACAGACTTCCCGTAATGTAGTTGCAGAATATTTGACTAAAGGTCTGAAACAACTTCCTTCTATTACACTAAATTCTGAATTGTTTTCTTGTAGAGTGCAATGTCATATTTTGTCAGTGGTGAGGCCATATGTGTCATTTTCCCCAGCTGGATTAGTATTTCTGAAGATTCAAAGACATCATATGTCATAGCACTTGATATCCATTAGCTGCAATGCTTGTTAGTACTCAGAAGCAGCTGGAAGAAAGAGCAGGAGAGTGCTTCAGGTTTTTGCTTAACTATTTTTCTACCACTGGGAGTAGTGATAGAGGAAGAGGAGCTGCTTTGACATTCATTTTGCTTAAAAAAACCCCCCAAAAAACCATAGTATTTGAGGAACACACAAAAGATACTGTGAAGTTAGGGAGTGACTTTGAGCAGGGCCACAGGTAGTAAGCAAAACTGCATCATTATTAATGAAGCTATGCTTCAGAGAGACTCTGATGGGGCTTTTTTTAACCCCTGCTCAATCTTTGGCATAGGAAAGGAGCAAGGAAGCTATTTGCTATTAGATTAAAACAAGAGACGGAACAAAGCCTGATTAGTGCCTGGTGATTATTCCCTTGATTCCCTGGCCTTTTCCATTTCTCTTTGATAGGGATTGGAGGACACATGAATATAGCCTGGCACTACACTCCCAGCTGCAGATGCTACAATAACCTGACCCTCAGCAGTGCCACTGCTGAATTTTCCCATATCTCCAACTTTGCTCAAATCACCTGCATCTTACCAGAGCTGTGTCCTACCCTATTCTGAGAGTTTCAAATACTGCACAGACAGGGAAAGGGTATTGGCAGGTAAGATAAAACTCCTTACCTACCTGCCTAAATACATCTAAATGAGAATTTAATGTTTTCCAAAAGCATTCTGAGGAAAACTGCCAACACAAAACAGGATGCAAATCTTGCAGTTTGTAACTGGTGGCAACCTACCTTATCTGATAACACAGGATTTCCCACACTTTTAATGGAGGCTAGGCTTGCCTCTGCAGTAATTAAAAATGTGACAACCTGCACACTAAATACAAGTAATGTTTTAGAAAAATATTGAGACCTATGCTGGTAAAAATAACAAAATGAATGGCTTCTTTTTTGGCACTGTTAAAAAAAACTGTGAGGAGACCAGTTTAATTTTTATTCTTGTTTTCAATCTGTTTTTTTTTTAAGAGTTGTCAAGCACAGAAATACAGTTGTTTTTTTGGTTAAAGAACAGAGATACTTCTGTTTGTTTCCTTATAAGTAAAACTGATCCCACAAGAAAGTAAAAAAATTCTCCTTTCACTTAATTTTCAGTGAATGGCTTCCTGATGTTTTCCAAGGAGTAGGTCAATACCTGCCCCAGGAAGCCAAGTCTCACAGTGCAAGAAACATGAATCTGAACAAGGTGCAAAGGTACCTGAAAGAATGCATTTTTCTGCTGCTCATGGGATGTATTTTGCAACTCAGTGTTCACACATCATAGGGTGCTGACTCCTATAGGAATTCAGTTAATGATGTGAGTTTTTTAATCTTCTCACTGGTAGAGACAAATATATACTAAATAAAAATGGAGAATTACTATAAAAAACCTGTTCTTGATTCAAAATAAAAAAAAAAAAAGAAAAGAAAAATGAGCTAGAGATAAAGATCTACTTTGTACTGTTCAGTTTCCCTGTTAACAAGATTATGGAGAATGCTCTCATCTCATCCTAGTTAGGACTTCAGTGATCAGCTGCAACAGCTGTAAGCATTTGATAGAATAACTAGGAAATAATCATTCAGAACCACTTACATTTTTTTCTGAAAACCTTTTTGAGAAGGTGGGGAGCCTTCCCTAGTGTTTTCTTCTCCTATCCAAGTCTTTGCTCTATTTCTGACACTTCAGAAATTGGAAAATCTCTTAAATCTGTGTAAAGATCTGGAAAAAGATCCATCCACTCAGCGGTCAGGTAATTCTGTGCATAAGCCTCATTCACCTCTAAGGATCACAGGCAAGATGCAGCTCTGTGGGCTGCCTACTGTCTTCCTGCTCTATAGTTCAGGGAAAGCAAGTTCCATAGCAGAAAAATGATGAAGCTGTGGCACTATATAGCACTACAAGGTGGTTTTGGCACCAGTTTTCAAAACCAGGCTGGAATTTTCAAAGCCTGATAGTGTAGTACAGTTCTGTCCAGATCATATCTCAAGACAGAGCATTAAATAATCCACCCCATAATTCAATATCCACACCAAAATAGCTAATTGAGTCACACAGGACACAGGCAGTGCAACTGAACCAAAAGTAATGTGGGTTGTTTTTTTTTTTTTAACTTAAATACTTACTTCATCCAGTCCTGGGCTCCACAATAGGAGAAAGCCATGTAGCCATTTGAATTATTTCAGAGAAGAGCCACACAAAGGAGTCAGAGGGCTGGAATACATCTTCTGTGCAGACAGGCTGGCAGAGTTGAGATTGTTCAGCCTCCACGGAGACCTTAGAGCAGCCTTCCAAAAGCTAAAAGGGGCCAACAAGAAAGCTGGAAAAGGACTTTTTGTAGGGCTATGTAGTGGCAGGACAAGAAGATATGGTTTTAAGATGAAAGAGAGTGGATTTAAGTTGCATATAAGGATGAGATTTTTTAGGATGAGGAGGATATAAATCTGCAACAGGTTGCCCAGAGAAGTTGTGGGTGTTCTAACTCTGGAAGAATTCAAGGCCGTGGTGGTTGAGGCTTTGAGCAGCCTTATCTATTGAAAGATGTCCCTCTTCATGGCAAGGAAGTACTGGATTCAGTGAGCTTTAAACATTTCTTTCAGTTTGAACTACTTGATTCTATGATTCTATAAATATGATGTTATAGACATGCTCCAAGAATGCAGTATAAAATAAGCATTATACCTCCACAAGCTCCCAGTCTCTGAAGCTGTACTATTTTCAGCCATATAATTTTAAGCTTGCAGGAAATATACTGTTTTGAAACAACATCTGATAAGGAAGAAGAATAAAGTGAAGAGTTTGCAGATGATGGTTGATGGGGAAAGACTGAAAAAGATTATAAATGTTATAATTGAACCTGTTCGCTTTCTCTATATACTTCAACACTAAAGAATGCTACTTTGCAAAGTAAACTTAAAGTGCAAGGATGCCAGTTTCTTGACAATTAGATGTCTTGATATCCAGATAGCTTAATACCATGGTAAAGCTTCCTCACTCAAAAAAGGTGGGAATAACAGAACAACGGATATGGTGTTCCATTTAAAAAGCAGATTAATCTCCTTGTAGGCAGATGTGGCAGAAAGATGCCAGGTGTATTGTCTCAAGTGTTGCCAACAGAGAGGATGCTGTACTGAGGTTTGACTCCTGATCCCAATTACACAGAAGAACCTCTCCAGAATAGTTCACAGCTGCTGTTAGCTGAATTTAGCTGAATCAGGCTTAATTTTCTGAGACTTGATCCATCATTATTTTATTGCTAGTTCTCCTACTCTACTAGAATTTTCAGCTTTTTTTTTAACGTGTCTCAAAATCACAGAACAATTTTGAGGTAACAGAAAACTCTGTGGGTTAGCACTGTCTGAGGAATTGATACTTCCTCCCATAAAATAAGGGGAAAAACCTTCCAAAGAGAGATTTTAGACTTTTAAGAGGAAATGTTTGCTCCTTTGAAATTATTTGTCATTTATCTATTGATTTCTTTGATTTATGATCCAGGATGTCCCTTCCTCACTAGCAGAACTTTTCAAAGAACTTTTTGTTCAAATTTTATAAAATTATTAATTTAATCTAGGATCATTAATGTAAGATGTTGTAAAAGTGAGACCATAGATATATTTTTGAACCTGTGGCTTTCCTTAGGAGACATAGTATTTTTCCTTCATGAAATTGTTCACAGTGTGATGAGCTTTTCCTGAAGCTTCCAGGGAAGACTGCTTATATACTTTTAAATAACAAATGAACTTTTGGAAAATTTGACACTTTTTGTTTGCCATTGAACAGTCGAATGGCATTTGAAACACCCAAGAAAGGGCTTTAGCCTGTCTAGCCAAATGTTTTATAAATTATAGATGTTTTGTTCAATCAAGATGAACTATCTTTTTTTTTTAACATTTCATCCTTTACTCTTGTGTCTAGTCTGATGAAAACTGTTTATTTTAAACTAAACCTTGAAGTGATTACTCAACATTCAGATCAATTTCTTTTAAAGTCACTAAAAAGCTTTTTTCAGCACCACAAGAAAAAAACTGACTTTTGCTTTCCCCAACACAAAAGCCAAATAAGCTTTTTCCTGCTCTTCTTGGAATAAAGTACAAATCTGTGGCAGCAGACCACGTGCAGAGTTCAAGTGAGTGGCCAGTGGTGAAGGGTGTCTGAAAGGAACTACACAGATTTTGAGAAGTGTTTTGCCTGGCTGGGAAGCTGCTGGGAAGTTCATGTGATGTCCACAGCAGTGAAAACAGGCACTGAGTCTCTGAGGACACCAAGTTGCCCCTGGGACCTCTGTCCATAGCCCAGGGGCTACCTGGGGCTCAGTATTGATCCCTGATTCTTGAGAGTCTAAGATACCCATAAAGACGTTTGTGTACTTCCCTTGGAAGCAGCAGCAGCAAAAATAAAGGACCCTGCCAATGGGAAATAGAGAACAAATTTTTAGGCACAGTGCTAAAACATCTGATGTTTGACGTTTCCAGCAAAAGTGAAAAAAGAATCGTGGTCAGGTGCAAGATTCCTGCTACTGACAGTGCATGTCTTGGATTCAGCTAAATGAATATAACTAGCAGAAAATCAACACCTCCAAAAGATTATTCTTTCCTATGTTCATATTTGAAATAGAGGTTGGCAGAGGGAAAGAGTGGACTCAGAACTTAAAAAAAATTTTAACAGGTTTAGTAGTGATTCATGTATTTGATGGCAGAGCAATTTTATGTTCTCATTTTCCTGAGGATAATTCTCTAAAGTAAGAAGATTTAGACCAATGTTCCGTATAAAGAGTGTTTTCTTAATCAGTCTTTTGCTGGGAATAAAGGTGGGGGAGTGTGGGCGATGCAGGGAAGGGGAAAATATTACCTGCTTTAATGCAAACAGCCAAATTTCTGAGAGCACAAAAAACAAATACCAATCCAATCAATAATAGGAAATGAACCAAGAAATCATGCCCAAAGCCAACAAAGGGAGTTAACTCTTTAGGATCTCAAGATTAATTGACTCAGAGTATCTTTAATTACCCATTGTACCCTAGAGCTGTTAATTAAAAAAAAAAAATGGTCTTGAAGTGGGTATGTCATATTGCAAGTTATGCTTTTTGACTAACTGATTTACACAATGTACTATTCAAATAGTACTGATAAAACCAATGTTTCTATAAATGTACCACTTGTGTAGGAAGATGAATCCTAGGTATAGTTTCCTAAGTGTGAGACTTGAAGAGCTGTCCTGGCTATTTACATTTCCTGACCACTGAGGACAGGGTTAAAAGGTAAAAACAGGCAATCCCTTGCCAGTCACTTCTGGCATCTTCTCTGAAGGTTCCCTTCATCTTCTTCCTGACTGAAATTATAAAGGAGATCTTTCTGTTGCTGTATTGCTTCTGGTCTTCTCTCAATATGGACAGCATGTCCTCTCCAAATTTGTGACTTCAGCTCACTTTGAAATTAATTGAAGTAAACATGCTAAAGATTTCCTCAGAATGCTCAGCCACATTCTGCAGCATTTTGATATTTGCTTTTAGAATAAAATAGATATTTTAGATATTCACTATTAGAACTTGTATCTCTATTTGTCTTATCATTAAAAAGTAAAAAAAAAACCAAATAAAAAAACCCACACACAGATAAAATAATGGGATTTTTATATTGCTACAAAATGGATTAAAAAAAACCCAAAGCATATAGCATGGATTTATGTTTTATTTTTGTACCACAAATGTCTTTTAACAGAAGCTGACTCAACCTAAACTATTACATTTTCAGGTACATTAATGCCAAATATTAAAGTCACAATAGTTTATACACTAATATCTTGGAGAATTTACCTGAATATATGTTTCCTGAAGCAATCTCACCATATTGGAATATTTTGACCATTCACTCAGATGCTTGTGTCTGAAATATATTTAATAATGTATAACACCATTGTTTTTCAAAATTACAGGGTTGGACAAATGGAAAAGGAAAATGAGGTCTCTGGTTCATATGCACAAGACGACTTATTCTATATAATTTAAAGAAGCCTAGGAATAAATGCATATGTGTGTGCACAGGGATACTCTTTGGTTCATTTCCTTTTTTTCAACTCCATTTATTAATTTATATTTTATTTTGTTAAAAGCGAGATAGCTACCCTAAACTGCCAGGCTAAATGCAGTGTCATCTGACATCTGCTTTGTTTAATTGTCTGACAGTGAGTGCTGGAGCCTGTCCTCTCCTATCCAAAGCATTGATTTATATTCAGGAAGCATATGAGTCATCTTAGGCTGCTAGACTTAGGAATGCAGCTCTTCTTTTCTAAATAGATATGCTTAGCAAGTCACAAGCAGCCTAGAAATATCTTCTTAGTTAGGTAAGTTCAAACCCCTAGACAGAATGTCATTAATGCTGTTCAGTGAGAGTGCAGAGGCTCACAAAGACATGAGCAGTCCAGCAAAATGTGCAACCTCTTCAGTTCCTTTTCAATGAGATGCAAGTTACCCAGCAGATCACTAGAAATATTCAACACAAAACAGATGAAGCCCAAAAGAAAGCATTTTTAATAGTCTGGTAACTCATTTTACTTGTGCTGAGATTGCTTGTTTCTCGGTATCCTGCAAATGAGGTTCCAAAAAGCAGAGAACACTCCCAAGATAATTAGTAATCAGCACCACAAAGCTTTTTAGAAAATGTATGAAATGAGTACTTGTGATCCTTTTGCCAATCTATTAATTCTCCAATTAAAAAAAAAAAAAAAAAAGGAAAACAGATAAAAAAGGAAAGGTGATGCCTCATTAGAGCTTAAAAGAAGTGAAGAAAAAAATCTGCACAACAAACAAATAAACAAAAAGCACCTTGCCTTGAAAATCAAAGACAAAACATTAAAGTACTTTTAAAAAATAATGTTAATGTTCATGAAATATGTTTAAAGTGGAAATTGCTTTGGGAAGTTGGGAAATGTTCCCGTAGTGCTGGATGTCACATGGAAAATGCAAAGCATAACACAGCTAAAAAAGACTAAATGAGTCAAATGCAGAATTAAAGTGAACACAGTATTAAAAGAGTGTGGAAAAAAACTAAAAAAAGTCCTGAAAAAATATTTACTTAATAACTACAAATCTTTTTCCATTTTCAGTATTTAGTTGCCAGACCCTTTGACCTTTCTCAAAACAAAAAACAAGAGAAGCATTTAAATCTCACATTACTCATATTTAACTTTTGTAACAGCGAGATGATGCGGTTTGCATGTGCAGATTCACTGGGATTCAACGAAATAACTAAACCCCACTGATGTAGGGTAGCTTCTGGATGCTTTTCCTCAGGGGCAGCATCTGGCATAATAATAGATACTCCCCTTACAGCCTTTCTTGCATTTGTGTTCATATTATGCCAGCTGAAACACTACTATTAGGAAATATTGTGCCAAGAAAAAATTCCAAGGAAGTTATTCAGATCCTCCATGTTATATCCTATTTAGCCAGCAGAAAGCAACAACAGTGGCATAATTTGTCCACTGAGCATTGCTTCTAGCACTTGAGGCCAAAGGGTGTCTTAGGCTCCCCCAGGGAACACCTGCCCTATCAGTCCCTGGCTGGATCATCTCCATGGGGAAGTTTTGGCCCATGAAATTGGATATCCTGTTGCTGTGGGACATGCAAGGACACACACGGACGTAGTTTTTTGTGAGAAGTCTAAAACTCCTTAGTAAAACATCTGACTCCATATTTATAGTATTTCTACACAGATCAGGGATTGGACAAGAAGGTTGACACCTCTCCCATCCCATTGCTCAAGACAACTGCCCATCAGTTGTTTTTCACTCCAAGAGAAAGTGTGTAAACAACCTCATCTTAACATAAACATGATTCTAATTATAACATCCGTGTGTGAGAAAGAACTATGAACTATGAAAAACATTAAGTCAGAAAGTGCATCAGAAAACTTAAAAAATCAGAGTAACAATATCCCTCAGGAATAACAAAGAGGAGGGAAAGCTCAAGTTGCCAGCTCCTGACAGCAGCTTGGGTGCCTGATAAAAAGCTATATGGGATGTGCACCATTGCACTTAGATATGATCTAGGTGTCATCCAGATGCAGAAAAAGCAAGGATGAGTCTAGCTAGGACTATGGCTGGATGAAGAGCCTCCAAGTTTCCATAACAATAATAAGAATCCCCTTGCTTCACACCAGGAAATCCACGTTGAATTGACACATGCTGCTTTTAGAATAACAATCTCATGCGTACAGTACACAATGCACTGTGAGACAAACTTCTGAAATGTATTTGTAGATGAATACACTGTGCCACCTGGAGTTTTAATAAACCAAACCAAATTATTTTCTCTCCATCTCATATAACTTTATTTATGAATAAAATATTCAGATTTTGAGCAAGAGTTTACTTCCATGAATCAGGAATTAATGAATAGATTTGCAGCTGCTCTCAGAAAGGCTCATTGGCTCATCACAAATCACTACTAACTCTGTAATTTGTCAGTATATTTTGGGTACTGGAAAAAGGAGGGAAAAAAAAGAGGTAGAGATGGTTGCAAGTTCACTACACAAGTGGGTCTTTCAGAATATTTTTGAAGGCCAATATTGTGGCTACCACTGCAGAGAAATCCATAACAATTGTCTTTTGGGGATTTTTCACTCCTTCTCCACCCTCTCACTTGTGCCTGCCTTAACAGCTATTCTGGCTGTTGCACAGCTTTATTGCATCTTTAGAATTCTATCTGGCTCAAGTACATTTAAATAGATGCGTCTGAGGTTGAGGTATTTCTATGTTGCTCCTGGTGCAACTGACTTTCTTTAGGGAACACTTACTCCTTTTTTCCTGACTTTTTATCTGGAGAAACCACTAAATGACACCAGAAGAATTCTGTGGTGAAAGTGTGTCTATAGATTTTTATTTTATATAGCAAGAGCAAATGTCTACAGCTACAGTTAAAGTATTTGTACTTTAACAACAGAGAATGTAGCATGTACAAAAAGGTGAGAATATAAATCACATTCCTTTCCTTATAACAAACAGAATATGTCCCTTCTTGTCACCTGAAGAAGGATTCCTACTTTAGCAATATGAACAGCTCTTGAAATAGATGAAAGCTTTTCAAGATAAGAGAGTTTCCAGCTGAAACTGGAAGAAATTTGTCTATTCAGAAAATAGTAAGCTTTCAGCTTTGCCTATCTAGTAAACAAAGAAAAAAAAAAAAGAAAGTGCTACACAACTTCTGAGGATCTATAAGCATGAGGCAATATATTCTTGCCAAAGCTATGAAAAAAAATATTTTTGCTTGGACTGTCAGTCTACAAATTCTATTCTTTTTTCTCCTTGTGAAAGCCAAATTATTACTAGTGTCAGTAGATTCAGAAGAAACTAAAAGCCCCCACTAGCTTGATTTTCATTTTTTCCTACGTGAATAGTAGGTTAATCTACCTGAAATTTTGCTTACACACACAAACAGCTTGAAGAAGGGGAGAAACTTACCCACTGAATTTCTGCATGCTAACAAGAGTTTTCAACACAATCCCCTGCTTCCAGTATGACCCAGTTAAATGTGACCAGCTTGCCAGCTGTGTGTGTGGCCAGATGGAGTCTCGTGTTTGAATATACTGTATCCACTATCCAAGCTGGTTTTGGTTTTTCTTTTTGTTCAAGACTGTGTTAGTCCTTGGCCATGAGTCTAATTCATCTTTCTTGGCCTGTGGTTCTGAACTAACTGGTGTAGCAAGGTAAAACTACCCCATGGGGTAACTGCTTATGTCTTATGCCAAGTACAGAAGCCTGGAGTTTGGCATCTGAGCACCATTTTCTTCTTACAAGGCAACAACAGTCTGCTTTCCTAACAAAATCCCTTGCAAGAATGTCTAGATAGATGACTTAGTACAGTTTTCAAAAGAAACTAATTTTCAGTAAATGTGAATTTTTATGGGGTTTTTTAAAATTTCTTTTTATTTTATTTGAATTGCAACTTAAATGGAGATCACTAAAAGAAGAGTAGGCTGCAAGTGAGAAGAGTTAGACACAGGCCAGGAGAAATATCCCATGGCTCCTACTGCTGTCTTTGTAGATGATTATCTGGGAAATGTTAGAAGAACAATTACTTCAGATATTAAAAATTACCAAAGTGTACCTGGAAGCCTTGAAAAGGTATGAAACATCACAGGTGTTCAAAAGATGTGCATGGATTCAAGATCACTCCATAGAACAATGAAGAAGAGGTGCTGTTTTATTCCCAGCTATACTGAAGGCTTTGTCTCTGATCATATTTTGGATAAATGCTCAGTAATATTACATAAAAGAGAAACTCTGGCTTACATGAACCTCAAAGAAAAAGTAACATCTACAGGATATGAAGAGAGTCCAGTGAGTAGCAAGGATGCCAAGCTATCCTTCGCAGGACACACACATCTGAAGCAAACCCTGAGGCAGCTAGTGCATGTTGCTGCAATCCAAAAAGATGAACAAAAAGCTAAGGAAGTCAGAACAAAAGAACCAATCCTGAAATCCCTCCAATACAGTGCCAAGCAGCTTGAAGTGGCTTAAAAGCAGTGTACAAGTAGTCCTGCATCAAAAAGCCTGTAGGCCTTATCAATTATTTCAGCAACCTTCTGCACATGCAGGGGACATTTTCACCAGCTGAGGGGGTCATGCCCTGGGCTGAGCTCTTGTAGGCACTGCGTCACAAGGCAGACTGAGAGAAAGTCCTTGGAAAACACCACGATGAAGCCACTGCTGAGGTCATGTGAGTTGATCCAGTTCTGGGACTGAAGACCTACAGCTGAGGGACAGAGGCCAGGGAAATCAGCAGTGGTGGCAAATACACTGTGTGTGCCATTTTTCTTCCACAGCATTAAACTGCTAACTACGCAGAACAAGCAGAACTCTGACAATAAGTTACAACGAATTCCCACATTTGATAGGTGCAGGCAATCCAGCAAAGCACCAGAAAGCAAGACTTCAAGTTCAAGGCTGGTCAAATGGCTGGGACCAAATGCCACAAGAGATGAGGGATGATGGATGTGTATGGGATTGGACTTTGCTAAAAAGTTGCTGAGAACAAATCTCATTGGATTTAAGAGAGCTGCATTCCAGGTGGAAGACAGGTTGTTGCTAATAGGTAGCTGTGAGTGAGGTATTGTGGCATCTGCCACGATGACATGCACGTGTGTTTGATAAAGCCTTTTTTGAAAGGGACAAGGTGAGGAAGAAGGGAAACAACGTTTTGTCTACTTTGAACTTCTTCCCGTGGTCCAGAGCACACCACATTTTGGAGCCCCACAGTCTGGGCTCCACCTTGTTTTGGTTTCTCCCCTCATTCTTTTCTCTCTTATGTCTGGATCCTGCTGAGCCACCCAGGGGCAGTGGGAAGTGAGGGCTCTCAGTTGTGCTCACCTGTGCACAAGCGCAGCTCAAGGGTGGTCTCTCTGCTGAGATATGGTCCCTCAGTTAGATTGGTGAATTTCTGCTGCTATTTTCCAACAGTACTCTGCAAAATAGTTTCTGTGTTTTCAAGAATATATGTGCAATTTTAAAATCTCCACCTGTAGACAAAAATAGGTGGAGCAATCGATTTAATGATTAGACATCATGGGTGGAAAACCACTTTTCATCACTGTTGTGCAATCTTCTATTTCCTCCCATCACAAAGCAGTAACAGTAATTTTTTCATGCAAAGAGCTTATATTAAATTAACTTTTTTTATCTGAAAAGAAAATACTGTTTATATCAGGTACATTCAACAGAAAATAATTGTTTTGACAACTGGTTAAGCAAGACAATGTCTTTTTTATTTTAAACACAATTTATTACCTGTAGACTATAATGGTTTCAAAAATAAAATCAGAAATGCCATTTAAGTTCTCCTTTCCTCCTCCTATTCACTTTGTGTTATTTTCTCTGGTGTAAGACTGACAAACCATTAAGCAATCAGTGAAAAGGCTTGTTTTCACTTTAGAACTAGAAACAAGTTTATGGAGGTGAAAATATGGGAAATTTCACCCATATTTTATTAAAGAACCTGTTAATATGTCTTCTTCAGGGATTTTCTCAGTGCAAAAATATGCAAATTCCATTACTTATTAAAGCATAACGGGAATTTGATGTACACTGATAAAAAAAATAAAGCCTTTCAGAAAATAACAGGCAACTCACTGGGGCATCACTGACCTATTCCTTTCTCACTTTTTAAATGAATCTGAGGACTGTTTCGGGATTGTATTGATCATGTTTTCAGAGTGACAGGTGACCTCCAAATCAGTTCACAGACCAGTGTCTCCTAGTGAAGCACAGAGCTGCTTGTCAGCGGTGCCCTCGGAATTGAAATAGACATTGATGGACAAGACCTTCAACTGGCAGCTTAAAACATGCAGATTTCCCCGATTAGACTGGCCTTTTTTGTTGGGTTTTTGTTGTTGTTGCTGTTACTTGGGAGTATTTAATGAGCTTTTATTGATTACGTGTTTAGCGTTACGGTGTTGAAGAATATGTGCAATACCATAGTTAGGAGTTTGTATCCACCAACTTTGTAATACAAAGCTTTTGCTGCAGCTTTATTAAAAAAATTATGATTTTAGCTATAAATATATGCTCTAGTAAAAATACTAAATGGACAAGTCTGATCCTTATTTCTGTTTTGAAAAAGATGATGTGAGATTTCTATATGTTAAGCAGGCTTTTCTACTAAAAGATGATGAGTATTTGCTACTTATGACACAGCTCAGTGAGATTCGTTTTACAAGTGTCCGTATATTTGTAGAACCTCAAAATTTGCTGCAGCTTTTTAGTGTTAGAAAGGTGAAAACAAGTTATGATCTATCTTTTATTTAATATCTACAATATTATTACATATGCATACATGTCTTATTTTAAATGCAGCAACCATGTTAAAGAAGTGGTCTTTAGGATAGGTGGGTGTTACATGTATTTTCTCAGAGCCTGATTTTGCTCTTTCAGTATCCATTATCTACATAATATTTCATTATAAGGTCTTATTAAAAAAATTAAACCTTGATCATTATTGCAACAAGTGTTTATTAAATATGAGTGAAGGAAGAAAAAAAAATCAAATTATGTATAATAATTCCTTCCTTCCTGACTTCCTCTGCAAATAAGTTTTCCTGGTTTTGATTTTCCTTTATGAGAAGAGTGAATGTTGTAAATTTGTAATTGAATCTAGGTTCAACCGCATTAGCAATTCCTCCAGCTCACCAAGACAATAATTTTCTAAAGTTCTTTCATTAAAAGCGTTTACCTCAAAAGTATTTGCAATTTCCTCTCCAATCTTTTTCTCTTTGAATTACATTACTCTCCTTTGTATTTCAGCCCCCAAAAATGCTAATTAAAATGCTCCAGGACCAAAAGCAGACTACTCTGTGAGGTCACAGAACATTCTTTTCTATCTTGACAATTTTAATGTAACTATAATTCTCCATTTAATTCTGCCTAATGTCAGTTGCTTATACCTGATTTTTCACATTGTAGATAAATTTGAACTCTTTTAATGCCTTTTACTCCATTTTAAAGTTCAACTCTCATGATTTCTGAGTGAAATTATTCACATTATTTGACATGAATCCCATTTATCCTTTCCCAAATTCCATATTTTAAAAGTTTGAGTGAAGCCATGGATGTCGGATATTAACTCCTACAAAGGGAACAATTCAATCCCACATCTCTAAAGGTGACACTAAGAGTATCATATTCTGCCCAAGTGTAGTGCAGGCAGACTTCAGACACATTCGTCTCAGTTACGATGGACAGGAACCTCTCTCCCTGCAATTTGAGCCGAAGAACCATGCTCAGAAGTCATAATTGCATTTATCCTGCCCCTGAGACAATGCTTCTTACCTCTCAGTAAAGAATATACACTCTTGCTGTCAGTATGAGTGGAGCATGAACCACATCCAGTTGAAGTTCAACCAGCTTGGAAAAATTTTCTTTGCCTAAATAAATTCAGAGCTGCAGGATGCAATTCAGACTACTTATTTTTCAAACATCACCATTAAAAATCAGTTGTTAGAAGTATCCCTAGGCCAATTGGCTCAGGTGAGCACTCTAGACACAGGAAGCTGTATTCTGTCTCACCTTGTCTCAGCTTGGGAGAATTTGTATTCCTGGTCACTGAGAGTACATTTAACTGCCTGTGCAGAGCCCAAATGCTTGGCTTTTCTTATTCCAGGCAGGCATCATTTCAATCTGGGAGGGGTGGGCAACCATAAATAAGGAGCCTGATTCTGTCACCTGGTGATTGAGACACGTTATTTACGGAAGGACAGCACCAGGTCCTGGCTCTTGTGCTAGATACTTTTGTGCCTCTTCCTTTCCTGTTAGCAGGTAAATGATATTTTGAAGAAGAATAGAAAACACGACATTCCTTCTCCATATTCTACTAGAAAATATAACCATTTCTGGGTGATCTGAATAGATTATTTTTTAAGTGAGAGAAAACCACAAGAGTATCAGAAAACATATGTTACTGTAAAGCCAATGACTCAATACCAAAGTATTATTTGCAATATATTGTTGCATTATTAGCAATCTGTTAAAGTCTTGCCAATCTCATAATGAAAGCCTAGAAACAGATTTTGGAAGTTAGAGTGGCTCTGAAATCCAAATTTCTCACAAACTCAACAATATTAAGAAGGGAAAATGTACAAGAAATAAGCCATCTCAAAATTCTTCAAGCAGTACCCACAGTGCTGGAAAACAATTCTGTGTAATCAGAGTGCCAAAATGCTGGCCCAGCAAAAGTCGTCTGACAAAGGTTTTTAAAAGCCCGTGGTTTTTTTTAAATCTTTCTAATAATAAGAAATAAATGTTTTGGAATTCTAAGGAAAGAGAATTTATTAATTGTCAGTTTTCTTTCCATCATTTTCAGAACATGGAATAGTTGGAAAATTAACTGGGAAATTAACTTGGAAAATAGGTTTCCATTAAAAGAACAAGAGAAACAAAATCAGCTTTTCATGACTACATTTATTTTCACGATCTTTCCATATACAGTTTTTGAATTTGTTCTTCCATTTTTTTCTTGAGTAAAGAGCTTAATGCAAGCTCCTGATGGCGGTTGAGAAATCTGTGCTATGATCTGTTCCATTCTAAGGTAGTGACCAAAGAGTAAAGGCACTTAATTTTTACATTAAAAAAAAAAGTCACAGTGGAATTTTGTAAGTAAATTAATTTTAATGCCTACTCAATCTCTTATTACAAGTTATTCCCACACCAGTTTTACATCTCTCTACGATATTATGTACCTTGGAGTTTTGACTGTTTGGGGAGAGGGGTTGTGCCTTAAATTAAACCCATCCAGTTATTCTCATGAGTGTAAAGTGTTAATCAAAGCTGCTGTTTCTAGTGACATAATAACTTCATTCTAAATAGTCTTTTCAAGTGAAGGGATGCTATCTATTGAAATGGTAAAATGCTCAGTAAAAGTACATATTCAGAAAAGTTCCTATCAAAGTACAGATGCTAAACAAATGTATCTTAGATATATTTATGAGATCACAGTGAAACTAGGGGAGAGACAAAGAGATTTCTTAGTTGCTTTTGTTGTGTGCCCATGAAAAAAATTTTAGAGGGCTTACTAGCCAGGAGTGTTATAAATAGAGCAGGACTTGGGGCAAAAGGCCACCCACGGCAAGGGCAAGTTTTCTGGTAGGTGACTGTGGCTTCACAAACTGACGGGACAAGAAGAATGAATAATATAAGGTGAAAACAATGACTATTCACCTTTTAATTTTAGAAGACAACCTAATTGAATAACCCTTTCCTTATATAGTATCCCTTTCCACAGGATAGCACCAATGGAAAAACAATGCAAAACTAAGGAGGCTGATCAAAATTTGTATCTTCTGAGTTAGCATGCTCATACTCTTCATTTAATAAAGTAACAGCATTGTTGTATGTAGTAGGGTTGTCCTCCTGTGTTGTCTTTCTGATGGTAGCCCTCATATTTACTAATCTGAGGCACATTTGTAATGAAAATGTATTTCATAAATAAATCGGGCAATTTTCCACAACAAAACCTTTGGGATGAAATCCTACCTCTATCTATTCAACAAGAACATCTCCATTAATCATAAAGCAGACAGTATTTTACCCTTTACCTTTCAAAACTCTCATGTTATGAAAGCATAATGAGAAGCTGTGCCATCAGCAACACAAGCCTCTATCAGAGCTTTGTGCTAATACCAAGCTTCTTGTTGGCTTCACTCCTGAGGTTCCCTCCCATTTCAGTGAAGTAAAGTAGTCTACCCATAATGATATAGCGTATTCTAACTGGGATGGTGGAAATTGAAACCTGCTTCCATTATTTCAGGGATCCAAGCACCTTCGAATTATTGTACAACTACAGTGAGTGCATTATTTGAATGAACTCTGGCTGTATTGAATGGTGCACTAACCCTGTACACTTTCTGTCTTCAAAGTTTTGAGCTATCACTGACTGAGTACAATAGGTATGCCTATAAATTTGTGTTAAGTAAAGGAGTCAAAGCTCTTTCTGTCAGAGCTTTTCTGTCAAAGGCTAGGAAGGAAAATTGTCGTGGTAGTGTGAGCTTAAGGAGGGTCTAAAAAAGAAGATGAAGAAGTTGACTGTAGAAGAGGAAAGAAAAAATCCAGACAAGATTTTTAGATAGACTAAAAAATGAGCGAAAAAATAAGTGTGAGAGTACTTTCAGCAAACAGAAGAAAAAATACTGTTTAGATTTTCAATATTCCTGTTCACCCCTGCTAACACATCTGAGTGCATTAACTTCAATTCCTTCACTTTTTTTACACTTTTAGTCAATGATATGTGTTTGTTTACTTTGCTTATTTTTATTTGGCACACCAAGTGTTGTGGGTCTCATTAGGAAAATATTCCAACACAGATTTATTGCAGCTTCATATTGACAACCTCAAGCATTCAAAAATAGAGAACGTGGCATAAAAATCAAAACATTTTCTTTAAATATTCAAGTGACATAAATAGATGTGAGGTCTCTTTGTAGGCTCATTTCTGAGCTGTTAAATTACACTTGCTTTATCCTCAGGATGTGCAATTGGGAAAAAAAAAAAGAAAAAAAGAAAAAAAAAAGATTCTTGGAATACTGTGTCAGCAGCTAGGATTTGATCAAAATTATTTAATTTTATTTACATATTAAATAAATTGTGAGTGCAGATTATATAAATTACTAAAAGAACTATCTTTATTCCTGGGTATTTCTTTAAGATTTTCAAGGTTTTCAAAGATCAAGAAAATGTAAAGACTTCAACTGACAGCTGGACAATAATATTTGAAAGGACCAAATTCAATATGTACCATTAAAAGTATCTTGTCCTGAAGTTAATGTACACCTATAAACAATTATATTCAGGTTATTACTGGATATTATTTACTGATATTAATTATTCTAGAATGAAATGCTACAATAATATCTATTATGTTGCACTTTTAAACTACTTCTGGGATACAAAAGAATCAGAACAAGTTGTGCTAAGTGATTTAGTGATTTCCCCAATGTCCCAGTTGGTTTTGTTTACAGCTAGGCATTGCAACTACTAAAGTTTTATTTCACTTCTTTCCTTGGACAAAAGCACTACAAATATTCAGCATTAAGAGAAGATCCGAAGGCATCCTGGAGTCCAGGTTATAAAATTTCTTCATCCATTTACAGTTTCTAGAGTTCAATAGAATTGGTTACCAGTTGTAAAACGTAAGTCCTGAGTCATCCTCTTGTGATGGAAACTGCACAGTGATGCAATGCATTGATTCATGTTGAGCATCTGTCTATCTATTCACTTATTTGTTTGTTTAAATAGCCATACACATGGATTCAGGCAACTAGTTATGCAGCCTATGCTAGTTAAAAAGCACTTAGTGGAAATCTACCTGGAATCTCAGGGTGGTGCATGCCGCAGCAACCTGGCAGAATTCTGAAGTCCATGAACAACATTCATCAGACAGTGGTTTCCTGAGTGTAGCTGAAATTTTTGAGTGTGTTCTGTAAATTCGTAAGGGGTTGGCATTTGCCATTTCACAACTTTCTCCTTTCTGCTGGTGAAAATGCCACAGACAGATTAAACAATCACAGGCGAGCTTGTTTATACTTGCTAGAAAAGCATGTTCTGTAAAAAGGACTGGTTCATTTGGCATGTTTCTTAGCACAGTCTGACATTTTTTTCCAATCAAAACCAAAAATATCTTTTGAATTTTAGTGACTGTGCAAGCAACTGAATGTGGGGATTTCTGTTTACAGGAGAAACAAAAATACCAGCTATAAACTACGCTCAAATTCCTGGAAGAAAAGGCAGCAAAGGAAGGGTTCTCATCTCTTTTTTGATGCACTCATATCTTTTATGTTTTTCTTCCTTTGGTTGAATGTACCAAATGTTTCTAGTAGTACTGTGGCAGCACAGCTTGAACTTTATTAGCGTCTTTAAAGTCTTTTGAATTTAAATATTTACTTTTATAATTTTTACATAACTTCTTATATATTTTAATTTATATTTAATGCATGATGATAAGCATATTTCTAATTCTGAACAATATCACATTAATTTACTCCTAGTAAGACTTCCATTTGGATAGTAAATGCACTGGAACATTCCTCTATAATATACTTCTATTTTCAGCCATTCTTGGAAGTACTATAGGGTTATTCAATTTAGCAGCACAGAAGGCAAGTACTGTAAACACCACAATCCATTTTTGAAAAGTAAAAATAATTAATGGAGTTTCTAATCCAAGAAAGCAAGCTATGAGTGACCAAATGGAACTGCAGACTAAGACTTATCTACCATAGGTCATATTGTGTTAAAGATTTACTGTAAAAAAATAAAAAGGAAATTAAAAAAAGAAAGGTGGTTTAAATATGAGTTAATGGTCTCCTCAAACAATCTTTCTGCCAGGAAATTTGTCTGGGGCAGTTGAACACTATCCCAGTTAAGCTATATGGGCACAATTCTTATCTTTTGAAATAAATCTTCTATAGAAGTGTCTTTGCAGAAAAAATCTTTACCATTATTAAAATGTAATTGCTCACTGGGAACTTGTTGCATAATTCAGTATCTGTCTCTATAATGGGAACAAACTCTATGGCTTGAGCATGCTTTTAGATGCAGATTGAGCTCTTTTCTATCTCCAAGATGAAAAGAAGCCTTGGACTTCTCTGATAACTGCATTTGATTTTAGAATGAAAGAAGACAGACAAATTGGGAAAGTAAAATTTCAAGATCAAAGCTCCATCACAGAATCTTTTACAAGCCTGAAAAACAGAATACAATGGTTAGGGTGCTTTTATTCAAAGGTGTATCAAAAGTGGATGCTTGATTTTAGAGACAGTTTTTCTTTATTCTTGGACTACTACTATCCACTAGAGTGGATGCAACCTAGAAGTCAGAGAAACTAGATTAGAGGAGAAAAATAGCTGTGTTCAGGACAACATTTTGCTTGCCCATTCCTGAGGTCATTGAAGTAAACTTCAAAGGAAGGTATTCATATCCCTTATGCTTTAATATATTAGTCTTGCCTTTGTAATCTATCTGCCAAGGATTATGAAGAGACAAACCTCAGCAGTGCTCAAATTTAATTAAAAAATAAAAAACCCCAAACTCTAGCATTTTATCAGGCTTAGTCTCAGTCTAACATCTCTATTTTCTATTCCAAAGCTTTAGAAAAGTAAAAAAGGTGAAGGAGAAAGGTAAGGGAACTCCAATAACCCTTTTTCATTTAGTTGATCCATATAATGGTTAAATCAGTGTTTAGGTCACCTTAACCACTCACTTTTCGTGTAATAATTTCCTTTTTAGGTAGTTCTATTGAACATAATATAATCTCTTTTGCTCATATAAAAATCAAATTGAGAAATAAAGTTTCAGAGAAGAAAATGGTGAAGATCCTCCGTATATACACACCATATTAAGTATGTGGATCACAGCCTCCTGGACCCAGCACCCTTGTAAAATTCCCAGCTTCTCAGAAAGACTTTCAGACCACTAACACATAGACTAAAGTCCACAACTTTGCACCTACAAAGGCGATGTCGTCACTTTGGCTTTATTCATGATCAGTCAAAGTGGGGTCTCAAAAAGCTAATTCACCAGGTGTAGTGTGTCTCCCAGAGCTCTGGGAATTCCTGACTACATAATTCACCTCTGTCATATTTCAGTATGCTGAGAAAGCACAGGTATGTGAGAGAATTGGGAGTGTTTGGAGTTGCTGATTCATTTGGCGACAGGACATGCCATAAATTGCGAAGCAGGTGGTGTTTCTTACAGGCTAATGGTTTGATGCCCAGGTATGCTGCATTGTCCTAGTCCAGATGGCAAAACATATATCTGGGAGCAGGACATAGCCTGCTAGGCTTCGAGCAACTGGATATAATGCATTCTTATGAGCACTGATGTCCCTCAGAGAGCAATCCAGCAGCCCTCCCAACATAATTAATCGTGGCCAAGAAGCACCTGGCTGTAGCTGTAAGAACATCCAAGTGTTTTCTGCATTTGTCACACCTGCCCTTTTTCCCTTCACTATCAACTGCTTGACTTCTTCATCTGAGAGCTGATAACTGGTAAGGAGTGGATTATTTTGATGGTGTTGGGGTTTCTTTTGTGAAAAACAGACAGAGTATCTGTGGTCCTTCAGGAAAGCTCGCACTGGAATCCACAGTACAAATTATGTTAGTTGTTACATAGATCTAGTGTCCAATGGTGTTGTCTCTGCTGCCTTGGTGTGTGTGTTCATGTTTCTGAATATAAACTTATGCAGGTAGAGAGACTCCTTAAGAAGATGAAGAGTATAAATAGCACTTAATGCCTTCTGAACAGAAAAGATTTGAATTTCAGTTTCCAAACAGAAGCCATTGAGCCTGTGAAATAGGCCCAGAAGAAAGCAAGCAGGGAAATCAATTCCCTTTACCTCCTTGATCATAGATAGGGACATTTAGGAACAGAATATATAGCCTTGACATAGGAAACATGATTCAAGAAAGCCAGAGGGAAAGGAAAAATATGAGAAATGTGGAACCATAGTGATAGGCGTCTTCCCAGAGGTTTGATTTTTTCTGCTCTGTGTTTTCAAGGCAATTGATGGCTAGTTGTTCAGCCCATCTACTGTCCATTTTTTACAGTTCTGAAAAAACATTTTATTGTAATTAATCTGTGGCTTTCCAAATCTCAGTGTTGTAAAGGAAATGCTGGGGCTAGAAGAGCTTCAGAGAAAAAAATCATAGTTAATTTTTAGCTTAATAAAATGAACAATTCACTCAGTCAAACAGAATGTGTTTTGCACAATGCAGAGTGTATGGTAAACAATATAAGAAATCATAGGCGTTTTTCTTCCTAAAACAAAACTTTCATTACTTTTTGACTAAATCTCAGTTTGAAGGGTACTGTTTACCCAAATGTCTCCTCTTTTCTTAGTTTTACTCCTTTCCTTGTAACAATAACAGTTTGAGTCACAGCTGCTTCACTGAAAAAAATTCTCCATTTCAATGCAAAGGAGTAAATCTGTTTAAGAAAGCCTCAGTGTTAGATTAAACTAATCTATTTAACTTCGCATAAAAATGGACTGGAAATTAACATGATCAGTTATGGCGTCTCAGCTGCAAGGCTGGAAACAAGCAGCTGTGAAAGATAATTTCATAAACTATTTCATCCAGAAGTGTAAGAGCATTTCCATTTGTGCCCTGACAAATTGAGAAGTCCTGTGAGCTCTTAGTGCATGGGCTAGTTATATGGAATCTGAGTTTGTTTATGTCTGCTTATAATTAACAAGCAAATCACCACAGACATGTTGTGAAAGTGGATTGCACCTTGCAAATGGCTATGGATATTTGGATACTTAAGAGCTTCTGTACTAAACTGCACCTGGATTCGAATAAAGAAAAGCCAAGAAAGAGTGTAAGCGGCAGAAAACAAGGGGGTGTTTTCGGTAAAAAAATGCAAAAGCACCATCAACAAAGCAAAAACTGTTAGCATAAGCAGAGTGATGAAGTAAGAAAAGCAAAACTTAGTGAGTGATTTTCTATCAGCTGTGGAAATCACCATTTGACTGTTGTTTGCCAACCTTGTGGTAAAATGAAGACCTAAAAAGGCATATCTCAGTTATCGTGGGATAATTAATGTCTAACCACAAATGTCTGATACTTTGAGATGCCTTAAGATATTCTCACTGGCTTTTCAGCTGCTCCTTTCCAAGGGTGCAGAATTCAAGTAATTTTTGCCAGGCTTGCGTAGATATCTTAGAAACATTGCAACATATCAAGTGGTAGGTGACATATCCATTTAGGCAAATGAATTTAGGTATCTGAACAGAATTCCACTCTCTGCAAGGGAATACTAGAATGAAATAGGGAGAAATGCAAAGTAGGGAGAATTAGTAGGGAGAAATGCAAAGTAAAGACATCTGGACTTCTCATTCAAGTAAGAATTTAACTTTGGTTAACATTTTATTGACTGACAACTCAGCCCTCACCAAAATTACTTGAAACAGATTTTGTATTGCCTTTTCTGTGGAAACAGTTCAGGAATCCACAGTCTATTACTGTGAGCAAATACTGCAAAACATGCAAAACTAAAATGAGTCTATGAATTTCCAGCTGTGTGACAAAACTCTTGTTTTTTGCTTAATACACGCACAGAACAAGAATTTCTAAAAGCTTAGTGTATGCAGTTTTAAAGAAATGCTAAAAAATTAAACTTCAAAACAAACAGAAGGTCTGACATGATTACAGATAAAAGAAGACACAGTGACATGCATATGGTCTCCTTTTAACAGGCTACATTGTTTATCTTAAGGTGATAATTTGACTTTTAACATAAAAAGTAGAGCTTACTGGAGGGTGGCTAAAAGTTATGTTAGAATAAGAAAAAAAAATAGTTAATAGGAAATGCAAGTAATCATATAGTCAAACTTCTCTCCACATACTATGCTCAGATATCCTTATACCATTTTTCTGGGAGACTTGCCTAATGATGGAAGCTATACAACCTTCCCAGCCACCTATTCCAGGGCTCTTACAATGCAAAGTTGTGTTTAATTTTTTTCTAAAATATATTATTTTCTGTATTATTTGTTATTTATATAAGAACAGAATACTTCATTCCTCCTAGCTTGTTCCCTCCTCAGTGAGATAATGAATTTTCCCCAGTACTGTGGTGTTTATAAAGCAAACATGACTTTATCAAGCACAATTCACTTTGAAGAGAAGTACACTGATTCTATCTACTCAAATGCAGTCTTCACTGTAAACATTGAACACATTCCACCACTTCAGATTATGAGACAAATAGTATAAGTATAGAGAAATTTGTAGGAATATTCTCTTAGATGAATTACTAACAAGACCTATTAATGGTCTTCAAGAACTGTTACCAGTGGATTTCTACCTTAAATGACTTCTACCATCCTTCAAATATGATGAGAAAATTTTGAAAGAAATACCTATACTTAGAGGATAGCTGTATTATTTTAGAAGTTGTTAGTCTTGAAACTGTATGATTTAATACATATATTTTAAACCGGTTGAGACATATTGGATTGAAGCCTTGAGTGGCACATATTTATCAACTACTGTTGCCCAGCATTTTACTTCGAAAACTGAAGGTTCAGATGTATTGAAATGTTGCTGTAACAGCAGGACTCTGCATAGACAAAACAGCATTATCCCTGAATATAAGATATTAAAAAAACACAATGAAAATTATGTTTGAGGAGGAATAAGTCAACAAAGAATGAGGTCTTGCCTAAAAAGTCATAGAAACAAATATTAACATCATACATTTTAAATTTCAGAGTATCCTAGAATGGATAATAAAAACCCAAAGAAAACAAAACAGAAAACTAAACCAAACAGAAAACCTCCAGTTATATCAGTCACAGCTGATAAAAAAATTTGGAAAAAACCCATAAAATAAGCAGTTTTTTTCCCAATAAAAGGCACTCAAATAAGATCTCTCTTTCTCCTAGTATGTGTTGGCCAGCACACTCATTAATTATCTGAAAGACAAGGTAAATAGTGAGAATAAAATTTGCTGATAATTTTAAATTATTCAAGATTAAAAAAAAAAACAAACTGTAAAGATGTTCAGGAGGTTGTCAAAATATTGACTGTTTAATAAAGTGGCAAATGAAATTCAGTGTTGATTAGTGCAAATTAGCACATGTGGAAAAACAAACCAAACTATATACAATGACTGATTCTAACCAGATACTGCCACAGAGGGCTGAGAGCTATGATTTACTAAAGATGGTTATATGACCCTTTAGATTTCATGTTCTTTATTTAAAAAAAGGAAATTTTAAGAGCTATTGGATAATAAACATAATAGCAGATTAAATCATCTTTTTAAAATGACGTGTTGAATGTTGAAAATATGGACTTCTGATTCCTCCTTGTGAAAAGAGTATGGTAGAACTCATAGAGATAGAGAAAATAAATAAGTTTTATTGAAGGTTTCTATACAATGATTCTGTGCAAAAAGAAATTAAATATACTAGAACTCGTTGAAAGAGGGATGTGGAGACTAATGTGAAATGAAATCACCTACATAAGAAATTAAATTGGAGGTCCTTATTTAATGGAGGAAGTGGGATCAACATGATTTTTCACATGATAGCGGGCTTCTAAAAATACATATGTATCTAACTAAACCATTGCACCCATCATTACCAAGAAGATGCTAAGTAATTATCAAACTCATGAAAGAAAAGTACATTATCGACTATTAAATATTAAGAAACAACATTGGACTGCTTCAGATCATCAAAAGTGCAGACTGTTTCATGCAGGCAAGCATCACCATACATTGTGGCCCTCCACAGTTGTCTAAACTTTGCACAGGGTACCCTTTCAAGAGATAAGTACTGGAGTAGATGACCAAGGTTATGATCTGAGTGGTACTTCTGTAGAAACTCTTGTATTCTTACATCTGCATTCAGAAAATAATTCAATGATGGCCATGGTAGGATTAGACTAAAGATCTGTCCACCAGAACATTCTTTCTTTGTGTAAGAAGTTTCAGGAGAGGGAAATGAAGCTGATGATAAAGAGGTTGTTTCTGGTTCATCTGTTTGGTCACAACTCTGGGTAGATCCAGCTCCCGGGAAGGCCTGAGAGGAGAGAAAGGCAGCTCTGTTCAATGTCAATCTCGGCCTCTCTGTTTTATGCTTTTCCTTGCTTGATCATCATCCCTTTTTCATTTAAGGGCACAATTGATTTTAAGCTGCCTTCACATCCCAGTACCCAGGTCCAAAAGCATATCTAGCACATCTGAGGCCAACTACAGAGCATTAGGACATACTCCAACATCCATGCCAGTGCTGAGACTCGGAGTTTTGCACAGCCTCACACTGCTGGCCACATGTAATGGGAGCAGAGCTCTCAATAAAAGGCTTTACTAGCCCTCTTTATGAACACAAAGAAAAATACTAAAGTGCTTTGGCTGTAGAAGGTTCTCCTTTTGGGAAAGATACCAGAATGCATGTTAGAGATTGGATGTAATGACCTCTGCTTCTTTGGTGGATGACAGGGTTTGCAGAAAGCAGAAAATTGGAGCCTGCACACACTGGAAGCCTCCCAAACTATAGCAGCCATAATTTTGTAGCAAACACAACAGAAAACAGACTGCAAACATAGAGAGAAGCTTCTTGTATTTTCAGTGCTGGTTATTTTAACAAAAAGCTGGGTTTTTTTCAGAAAGAATGAGTCCTCTCACATTATTAACAGCAGGTGGTACATACAGGAGCACTGCAGTCCAGCAATGGGGAGAAAAACGTCCTCTTTCTTGCTTTGTAAGAACAACTGATGGATCTTCCTTTATGTCTGAATTTAAACTGTAAAAACATCTTAATTCAAAATTGCTTTCACTGTACTTATTACAGCAGAAACCAGAACAGGAAGGTTACTTTTGCTTCTGTTTTAAATCTACCATCTAATTCCTCTATTTCACTGACTCAATTTTGTTATGTTTATTATACAAACACTGTTTTATTTCAATATTAATGATGTTCCATTTAGCTACTTTTCCATTTTAGGATTTTTTTCTATATGTGTTTGATTGTATAAATAAATACAAAGATATATAAAATGAAACATACGCAAATTAAACTCCAGATAGTGAATCCATGCTTGTATTTAATAAATGTTCTATTTTGGAGTACTTCAGCAGAGCTGCAGTAGAGAATTGGCCTTGTTTTGGATGAACTGAATTAAGAGACTAAATTCTATTACTTGTATATTACACAGATGAAAATTCCTAGGAAAGTACCTTAAAAATTCCCCCTTTTTTTGGTAGAAACAACTTACAAAATATGCCTGTTTAGCACAAACAATTCCTCAAGGACAATTTAATCTAAACTTACAGTAATTTTGCACTGAGGCTGGGTGTAACAGTTTCATGTGACATTTCAATTTGGACCAATCTGTTTCTAGTCTTACTGGCAAAAGTAGAGAAAGACAACCTAGAGTGGAAATATAAAATGAAACTGCTACTCTGTGAGACACTTTTCATTGAAATAAAAGCTGTACATGCAACATACTCATTGACACAGTAGTAAGCTGGTGTAGTGCCCAGATAATACTGGATTCAGTGTATTTACCAGGGTGCAGCAACAGGCTGGTACAGCCAGCATGCATTTAAGGTGCTTGCTGCTAAGTCTGCCGTGCAACTCTGAGCCTGACAAATTCAGTCAGGTCTGTGTTAGCTCAGCTGCTCTTGCCCTGCACTCTGCTATACAGTGTAAGCATGGATGATGTTTTTTCCCAACAAACTGGAATTACTTGTTTTTAAAATAAAAGGTAATGTACTTTCACATTCTTGGGGTTTTGCACCATCTTGCGTTTATGCTTATGTTCCAACTTTATGTTCTACCATAAAAACTGCTAGTGTTATGAAGCTTTTTTACACACCAAATTTCTTTTTTATACATCACTGATGATGCTCCTCTAATAGGAAAAGGTTTATTTTTTTAAGCTCTTTTAAATGTTACAATATGAAACTGGTTCAGATATTTTCTACTTAATATACTCTTAGTTCAGCTGTGCATGCAATATTTCTGTAATTGAATCTCCTGTACTGATAGGGCACTAGCAAACCACAAACACTATGTAAAGTATAAGACAAGAATAATATGTCAAACAAATTTTGTGGAGAAATGTTGTTATCATGTGAAAAAAAAAGAAGACTGAAATATTAAGAAGAAAATCAATATATCTTCAACACCAAGAGCCAATTATTTGAAGCAGGTGATACTTAATGTAGTTAAGGGTTTCTCTCTACTCTTCTGTAATGTTTCAACAGCTTGGGCAATATTACACACTCTATGTTCAAATATAAGGAGCCTAATATTTGCTATCTCCTTGGTTATCAAGGTTGTATAATCATGACCATCTTTCTTTTCATTACAACAAATACTAAACTTGCATGTGACACAAAGTATCTTACATCAGAAGGATATTTTAATGGAAATTATTTTCATGCTAAAGTTTGTGGGAACCTAATCCATGGTTACTGTATACTACATTGTTAAGTAAACAGCTCCTGCATGTTCCCTCTGTTGTCTATTTAGTTCTTTGGTTTGTCATTAGTCATTAGAAATGAAAGTTACTGCTGTATTTTAATTTGAATACAAGCCCGTGTGCTGATACAGTCTTTGGAAGCCAAACTTTGTCTCAAGAGAAATTTTACAGCTGAGTTGCTCGCAAAGCTCTCATTTATTTCTGATGAAGTAGCATGGTACATGCACAACAAAACTTGGAATGACTGAAAGAAAAAGGATAATCTTGTCACACTGATAATTTAAATTAATAAATTGAAAACTCCTAGTCCATGAACTACTGTTGCCCCAAAAGGGCAAGATATTCCAGTTATTTGGAAGCTCCTGAATAATCAGATAATTAATAATTCAAATCTAGCAAAAAGAAAAATTGTAGCACACTCTTCATGCACATTCTCCATCAAAAAGGCACTAAAACTCAGACAATGAGCTTGATGCTGTTTTTAAACATTATTTGGAATCAAATATGGAGTAGGTAGTTACATCTATGACTTGTCAAATTCTCTACTGAAGCTTTTCAAATGTTTTGAGAAAAAAGAGCCATCCCTTTTTCTCAGAATAATGATAGCTGGAAAGTAGAATTTTTAGGCAATAATGCCTCAGAAGAATGGCAGATTTCTTGACCAAGATGTTAATCCATACAGCTGTTCCCTCCTTAAACATTTGGCAGCACAGAGTGGTGCTCTATACTTGAGCAATAAAAGCAGTGGAGTGTGAATAAAAACACCAACAAACTTTGTGGCTAATCCTTTCTCAAAGTGGACTGTACCTACTTTTAAAGCACAACTAGTGAATTCCATATACTTGTCTTCTTTGGTATTTTCAATGTTATTGATTTACAGGGAACATTAATTTCTTGAGAAGAACTCTGTGACTCTTTTACTCTAGCTGACTGTGAACTATTAAAATGTGCTTATCAGAATTTTATGGGGAATAGTGCTGGAGGTTAACTTCATGTAATGCTCTGATAAGTCCTGAAATTTGGCTTGTCTTTCAACTGAGAATTAAGTAAGCTGGCATTAAAAAAAAAACAGGATTTAAACAGATCTATGCCCAAGTCTGATTCATCATTGACTTATAAATGAGCAGCAGAGGGTGAGTAATAACTCCACTCTGTTTGCTTGCTTGTGCAGCAGAGATTTCAAATGGCAGTGTCTTAGTGAAAGGTATTATTGCTTGTCTGTTGAAAGGAAAGAAGATTCTATAAAAGGAGGTAAAAGGAAAAGGCAATTGGCTCATGATGCAATATTTTCCCTTAGTCCACAGGAGAGATGCAAAAGGGTGTCAACCTTCCCCGTCCTCAAGGCATTCCAGCAGAGATCATGGCACAGAGACCTGGAAGAACCTGCTCTTATAAACCATATTCCTTCAATCACAGTGAGATGGCTGACTGTTTTATGTCCAATAAACTGTGACACAATTTCCTGCCTTTATTTCCCAATGTGATAAAAGGTTTTTCATAATGCACCACACAGAGTTAGTGCAGTCTCTACCACTGTGTTCTGTATTTTGCATCCTGGAATGGACTCTGGCAAATGGAAGCAAAGCAAACAAGCAAACAAAACCTCTTTTTATCCTCTGTTTTCTTCTTTTAATAGAATATAAATGCCACCTTTTATTCAAGCAAAACAAAACAACACTTTCACTAAAAGATGCTGTCTGTTGTAAAGCTCATGGTGTTTTGAGCTGAGCAAAAGCACAATTAAACCAAATAAAGTAGTAAAAGAAACCATGGGGAAATTTAACATGAAAGTAAAAGGCAACTCAGAATCCTGAATATCAGATTTATAATGCAGTTCTCTCTCTTAAGGGGAATAAAGTTAATTGTATAAAAAATTTTCACAATATTCTGAAGCTCCTCTCCATAAAGATACATGAATTGCAAGTGTCTTACTCAGTACAGAAATATCTGAGGCTATCAGAAATCTCTAAAACTGTGCTTAGCTTTGGCAGCATAATTTCAGAGTTATCATCTATGAACGAATACAAAAATAGTCAATGAAAGTTTATTATTGATTCCATGATCAGTGCAGCCTTCTCTAACAAAAACCCACAACTTCAGCAAAGATGGTCCTTGTTTGAAATGTCTACATGAATCTGTTCTCAGAACTGTAGGGTATTGCACTTGTCATAAAGAATAAAATAGCAACATACAGTGTTCTTGTTGAAATAACCTGTGCATGTGATAACAGAAATATACAAGTGAGGTGAAGTTTCAGATGGAGTTACAGGGAATCAATGAAGCTTTAAAAACTAAAGAAAAACATCCAAATTTGCAAGGTGTGGCTCAGGTAGAAACTGCTCAGTGGCAGACAGCAGAGCAAAGCTCCAAGTTCATAGAGATAAATGAGCAAATAGATTCAATTGCTTTGCCTAACCAAAGACGCCTAGAGCAGTCTGGGCCACCCTGGGCAATACTCCTAGATCCTTGCCTGGAATTCCAGAAGGACACAGGCCACTTCTGTATCATATCTGCCACCCCGTGTGGTGTCCAGGATGCCTTAAGTTATGTCAAATAGCACCAGATTCCTCTGTGTGATCAATTGACACCTTCATTATTAAGAGTATATTTTAATATGTGCAGTTTCACTTTGTATTTCTTAGTCTTTTTATGGTACCATAGAAAACCTGAATTTATTTCTTCTTGACAGTTCCAAATTCATTACCCTACTCCCTCTTCCTTCCGACTGGTACTACATTAAGGATTAAATAATAAAGGAACAGAAGCTTGAAAACAGGAGAAATCACTCAACAAAAAATATTAATTACATAGGTCAGACCAAAGTTCATGTAAGGTGTTACATGAACCAAAGTTCATTATCATTCATTGTATAATGGTTTATAGATTATTTTTAGGAAAAAAAAAAGTGTGATTATTTTTTTCAGGCTATTTTCCCAGCTTTAAACAATCTGCAATACAGGGACTTCCTGAAGAATAAGTGACATTTTTGTGTTGTTACGTTTGTCTTCCACAGCTATCAGAGGTCAACCAATCATTTATTCCAGGTGAGTGCCTCGATTGTTTGCAAGGAGTTTATTGATAAGAAAGTAAAAGTTGCTGTTATGGTTGAGAATGAAGTAATTGGGCAGTGCACGTGATTTAACCAGTTTCTGGATAGTTCCTTTAAAGAAAAAAAAAATAGATTTTCCTTTTTATGTTCATAATGAGCTTATAAAATGTGACTTGGAATGTGTAATTTCAGAAGTCAAGACACAATGGTAGCAAAATGTGCTTTATGTTGGTTTCACAATCAAAAGCAGGATGAGTTGTGTTTTATCAAAAGGAACACCAATGTTGGCAAGAAGAATGACAGTATTTGTTCAAGTGTGGTCCAGCTGAGAAAAAACTTCAAAAAATAATTTGAAGGTGTTATACAATGTAGTTGAAAGATGAATTTGTAGTGAGATGTCTTTTTTTCATTGTGTCAGGTCAAAGTTGCCTGTTTATTAAGGAAAGATATGTCAAAAGAAGGTGTAAATCCAGGACCAGTTCTGCCCCACAGAATACAACATTATCTTCAAACTCATATGTAGTGATAATATATGACAAACTCCTAGTTTTGCATAGAATCTAGAGAATTATCTAGCAAAATCAAACCATTTTTTTCATCTATTATGGGATTTAATAATTACACATTTTTTACATTGAGAATCTTAAATCCTTAAGAACACATTTATAAAAAGTTAATGATTTCCATGTAAGTCAGGGAAAAAAATTGTTAGTTCATTTTAGTTGAACCCCGTTGTTCATGCAAAAAATCTCACTTTTCCACTTCTTTCCCCAAGGAGAAGTCTAATGTGTAGCTTTTACAAATCTAGCTTCCTCACTGTCATCAATGCTGAAAGGAAGAATAAAAGAACACTGTTCTTTTCCACAATCATGAACCAGTGTATTATTTGTTTCTTCTATATGGCTTACAGCCCTATCTCAGGAACATACACACTGGACTGACCTCTGGATGATTTAAGATTAAACTGTTACAGGAAAAAGATATAAGTAACAAGGGGCAGCTTAAAATTAAGTGTGCCCCAGCCAGGGACATAGAGATCCTGGTTGCACATGCAGTCTAAATAATCTGGCTGAATAAACCTTCCATGGAGCAAACTGGTGGCACCTTTCTCTCCCCTTGCAGCCAGCCACATAAACCTCCCATCGCTCCCGCGGATGCTGAGCTTGTAAGCAAATGAGCCCTTGAAATGTTTCAGGCTTTTTACTGACAGAAATTTCTTAGAATATTTATCCAGAGAATATACACTTCTGCTTTAAATGCTGTCCTGGAAACCAGCTCAAAACCATCTTATGGTTCACTGCAGACCTTGCCAGCTTGCTTCCACTGATGAGGAAGAAGACAGGACAAGTCCTTGAAAGTCTCACCAGAGAGCAATGATTACATTTCAGAACCTTTGTGCTTGAAATATATGTCATAGAAAGAAAATGAAAATTTTTTTACTGTAGGATTTTAGTTTATAAAAATTTGCATGTGCCAGCATGTTTTGGAGAACACAGTGAAGTGTCTGAGAGTCTAGATGTCACTCAGAATTATAGCTTAAGACAAGTAAGAGACTATGCCTGTGGTTTGGGTTTTTATTTTTGCTTTAAAAATTTTATTACTTTAATGTCTGAATTATTTTTTACTTATATTTTTATTTTGAATTATTTCACTTTTTTTTTCTCCTAGATTCCTACTCTCCTTTTTCTTCTCCATGTCTTTTCTTTTTGATACTCAAAGGAACACTCAGTTAAGCTAGTAAAGAAAAAAAGAAAAAATATGTTCTGAATTAAAAGAAAATAATTATCTTCATGTTTTATTTTTGTTGATTTTTATTCCTGGATTACAATGCACCTACTTTTTGTAGAAAGCTGTAGTCACCCATTTATTTCTATCTCATATGGTATGGATTTTTGTTGTGCTAGAAAGTCTTTGGAAATAGATAAAGTTCTTATGCCTCTATCTTTCAAAAACCTGAAGGTATACAAGGATAATCTGAATTTATGACCACCACATGAAATATTATCCTGTAGACTATAGTAGTTCAGGATCATCTTCCCCTTCTTTTATGAGAACAGCAATCTCTGGAAGATGAGACAGAGAGTAGAGGGAAAAGTTGAGCCAACACTCTCTGTCTGAAATAGAGTGGATGTTGAATCTCTAAACGAAATGGTGGCACCACGGAAAAGAATGGCAAAACTCTATCTGATTTCAGCAGAGTGGAATTTTACCACCACTTTAATGAGACAAGTAAAGAGAATTAAATGAAACGTATTTTTTTTATTTTTTTTTTAACAAATGCAGGATTCAGACTCGATTTTGCATATCAGTGTTTAACCTATCCTTGTTTTACTGTCTTAGAATATATTTCACTGACGGCAGTACTGGAAAGGAACCTAAAATAATGTGTGGATCACGAAATGTGAGAGAAAAGTAATATTTGAATTTTAAAAAAATCCTAATTTTTTAACAAAGTTCTATTCTCACCTTTTTTTCTTATATCTCTGATCATGATAGCAAACTGTGTTTATTTTGTGATAGCTTCCTAAGTGGCAGTAAATAGGCATGAATGACAATGAGTTTAAGGATTACTCTCCTATGCCACTTGATTTTCATATTACAGCAGCAAAGGGATGCTACCAACTCACATAATATATATTTTCCTTTGTTCATTTTTTAAAACAAATTTACACAGTGCTATCAGCCTTCATGCTATTGTAAATTTTTAATAGGTAATGTTTTACATAAGTATCTACCTCTTGAAAGTTATGATTATGTAAATAATTTCAAATTTCATTAAAAAAACAGGTCTAGTGTCTAATCTTTACAGCTCTGAAGACCTAAGTAGTCCCAACCTTATAAGGAAGCATTAAAACGTTTTGCTAGCTTTCAAATATCATGTTTTTTAGACATTTGGGATCAGGAATTATGAAAATTTGGGAAGTCTTCCCCTATATCATAAGTCTTCCCCTCTTTCAGTCAGACTCTGGCTTAATTCTTCATTCCTGTGTGCCTTTTTTCTCTGCTCATTCATTCTTCCCTTTTTTTTTTTTTTCCCTCCTCACACCACTTTCCTTTAGTAACACTTCAAAAACTTGACGAGGTGCCAGTGTCTACTTCCACAGAATTATTCATCTTACATTCATACTGATGCTAGTAAGATCCTGTCATGTGAGATGACCATTCAGAGAGAATGGGAATATCCAAACTTCTGGTCTCTTTCTGTCTTAGCATATTGGTACTCCAGCTCCATTGCTCAAAGGAGTTATTTTTTCTAATTTTCAGAATGTCTTGTACTTCAAACAAGATTAGAGCTTCTCTAACCAATAAACTAATGAGCTGCTTTCTGTTCTTTTAAATTAATGATCACAGACTTTATTCTCTGTAGAAACATGTTTAAAATGAAAATAGCAAATGAAGATTAATAGGTAAGTCTTTAAAATATAGGGTTTAAAAAAAATATAATGTCATCTAAAAAATTTCTGAAATCTGCTGTACTCTATTTTCAGTTTTCTGTGTGCATAAATCAACAAAAAGAAAAAAGAAATTCAGTAGGAGGGAATTTGCAATACACAGTAATACACCAGAATCATCTTACTGTAGATTTTATTGGCAATAAAAGGAAATAAAACTCAATAAAAGGAAAATGTGTTAAAAAAATAAAACCTTATGGGTTTTTTCTGTGTGCCATTTTATACAGTAGCATAAGAATTTTCATTTCTAGACATGAATTTTCATTTCTAGAATGAGTAAAGAAAACTTCATTTTCTTGTGGGTCAACAATTTTTGTCATTATGTTGTTCTGGTTTTGTATAATATCTCCTAGCCATTTTACTAAGTAAAATATCTAGACTATTATGGAGAAAGGGCTTCTGTTTTGTCAAATAACATACTTAAGCAAACAAAGGAGCAATCCCTCATTCCTATTATTAGTGCATACATACCTTTATATATATATATATATGTATATATTTATACATACGTATATATATATATATATGATCACAAATGTTTATAAACACAGATACTCTTTTTTCAATGCATTTCAAGGCATTGTTCTGGGAAGATTGTTTTCTTTACCCTTGACTTGTGTTAAATATTCTACTCAGGTTATGGAAGATGGTTGTCTGATTGCTTGCCCTATTTTTCTTTGCCAGAACTGATAGACTATGCTTATCTATTAAAAGCACTCCAGAGCTACATTAAGCTTGGATACCTGTGGAGCTTGTCAGCACAGGTTCTCACACAGGTCACTGGTTGCTGGGGCAGACTCAAGAACAGAATAACAAGCACTATTTGATATGAGAAACACACATCTGTGTCTTTTTCTTATCAGCATACTGATGAGAAATCCTTTGGATAATGAAATAGAAAAGCTCTCTAGGTAATTTCAGTGTTTTGTTTTTTTTTCACTTTCTAACTCTTGTTGTCTCTGATACAACTATTTTTATTCTTGAATCACAGAAAGATTCAACACCCTTATAGTGGTTGGGGTACTTATGCATCACTTCCAGTTCTTGGAACGATGTCTTGGTTAAGAAAAAAGCTCATAACATAAAAACAGATAAGACATTGACCATCTGAAAAAACAGAAGGAGTGGAAATAAGATCCGTCAGAGATGATTTGTCATAAAATCATACTATGACTATGATTTTAGGGACTGTATTAGGTTGTGCAGGCATAGCTGTCCACCAGCTTGGGACATCTGAGGAAGCTGTTTATATATCTACTAAATCCC
>VYXF01001425.1:505255-516380 GCA_013397295.1 Polioptila caerulea
TTTCCTCTCTCCCTTGCAAATTGAGCTTTGCTGAAGCTCTAGTGCTACTTCTAAATTTTGAGTATAAATGCATACACTGTATGGCTGTACCATATCTCTTTTGGAATTAATTTTTTTTCCATCTTGTTTTAGACACTAAATTAGAGACAGAGAGGTTTGACCATAGATATACCTTCAGGCAAGATTCCTCAGTAAGTTCTGTTTGTGAGATGAATAGGTGACTGAGATCACCTAGCCTTCAGTCTGCTGTTTTCAAGATGCAGCTGTTCTTAGGAATCTGGATAGATTCTGTCTGCCCCACTAAATAGGAAAGGGGTCAGATTCGAGTCCTTAAGCTTGGGGTCAAGCACAACAAGCTTGACACATCCAAATTACCATCTGCTACCTAAACTACTCAGACCTATCGTCTTCTGAACCAAATATTTTTTCAGACATCTAGATCACAGTGGTCCAAACTAAATGCAGAGGAAGCTAACAGTTAAGCAGCAAGTTCAATCAAGCATCCAATCCTTAATTTCACTCCCTGGGTCTCTTTTACCTAGCAGCATCAGTGAATGCATCCATGCAGAAACTGAAGGTACCATAGGTCTATGTCAATGCTTTAAATGAAGCAAAAAAAAAAAAAAAAACCAAAACAAAACTAAAAATTATTTCTTTGCATATACCTCCCCTATTTGAAAATAGGTGATTTTTGAGCTTTTTGTGGAAGTGATGACTTAGAGAACCTCTTGGGTTTTTCCCTAGTCCTAACTCGTGTGAAGATATTATTTTAATTTCAGATTCAAAGAGTGTTTCACTATTTTTTTATTAAGCAAATATCATGTGCTGGACATGGTATCTGGAAATGCAAAGGAAGAACTCTATCAAAGTAATATTTACAATCAACTTTTTAATAAACTAGAATTAACAGGTAGCAAATAACTAGTAGGAAAAAAGCTTCAGAGTAAGAATAACATGTAGAATGACAAAGAGAGAACAGAAGTGCTAGTGGGACAGTTCTACTTTCTCCTGGACCAAAGATTCTTGCTGTACTTCATAAAGCTGTTGCTGTATCCTTCTTCTTCTCTACAGTTTTTCCTCCCAGCTGACAGACTCATAGGCCAGCTGGAGGTTAGTCACTTTCTAAACAGTATGTAAGGCAGCTTCTGTGGAAGTGTTTACGGTGGTGAATTAAGGACATCTGATGCTTTTCCTATACACTAACACTATACATCAACTAATATAAGTTTTTTTAAAAAATTGAAATATGCTTAAGAAAGAAAGTTTCATAGTCTTACTTTGGATAGGAAATTTCAAATTTCAGGTCATCAAGTCGCCATAGGCTTTTCAGGTCATCAAGTCATGGGATTTTTAAATTCCACTTTTCACACAGTAATTGGATTTTTGACGACAGTGTCTTGTTGTGTCTTTTATTTTTTTCTTTTGTGCTGTGTTTTTTTTTAACTTTTCCTTCCATGCCCACACCTAAATGATCAGTCCAGAAAGTAAGATTTGTGAGACTTGAGTTTATTTGGATAGGCAAAGGAGCTTCTGAAGTGTGCAGTATGAAGTGTGGAAGCTTCTAGAGAACTCACATGACAATATTATTTTATCCAAACAGCACCTTCATTAATTGACACCAAACATTTAACTCTGGGAAAATATACAAACTTTAAGAATGTATCGATATAAAAATCACCAATTTTTTTGGGAAGCCAAATTCACAATTCTCCCCCAACATATGCACCTTAAGAAAAGCAGAGGCAAAATCCTACCAAACCAGGGCAGTAGGAGAAGTTGCTGTAGGAATATCCCCAGAAGCAAGAGGTTAATCTGTTAATGGGCATATGGCAAACAGGCTCAGTACCTTAATTGAAAACTCAATTGAAGAAACTGTTGGGATAGTGGAGAGACACGTATTAAGAGATTTCTAACATCATTTTTGAGAGTCTTAATCCTATGTGAGTGTATTTGATCTGAAACATGTTATGCAAATACATATATGACCCTATTAACAAAGTTAATATCTTTAGTTGCATGTTTATTTTTTTTTCCTGAAGTATATATTCTTGATTCTTTTGAACCTGTATTTTATAAAGGTCAGGTCAGTTTTTGGCATTCTGTTATCAGAAAAGTGTCCACCTTCTATGATACTATTCAAAAGTGCTTAAAACTCAGCCAGAACAGTGTCCATATTGAATTGGAGGTGATGAATAATTCATAAAATCTGATTTAACTTTTTTTTTCTTGACATTAGATGATAATTTAGCATAGGGTGCAATTAATGTTTTCTAAGATACTGACATTCAAGGTTGTGCTTGATAACACCTAGAAAATGTACAAAAAACATGCTTTCACAATTAATTTAATGCCGTAACTACTCTTTGTCACTACTATGACATACAAAATTGTACTGCATGTGTTTGTGACTTCCCTAGGTATTTAGAATGCACTCGCTAATGCTAGCATGAAAATATAAAATGAAAGATTTCTTAATATCCCATCATCAGGTTTTGACAACCTCAGCCTTTCCACATTGGCTTTGGGAAGACTTCCAGACCCGTAATTCACTTTATGTCTATGAACACTGCCTTTTCCTTTTTACATAATGATTTTAGATATTATGTCATACACAATCTAAAACCAAGACCCAAGACTGAACTGAGATCTATTATGAAACACTAATAGTAACGTTATTAAAGATGATTGATCTTTGACGCTGTTTAAAAATGTGTCAGGGTGTGAATCCTTTTTTCTAGATCCTGCCATAGATTTTATACTCAACTTTGAGAAGGCAGCTTGAGGTCAATCTTTCCATATTGGATCTGTAAGTATGTGCCTATTGAGCCCATTTCTCTTAAGCAAAATGTTTATAATTCCTTGTGCTCCAGAAGGCAAGAGACCTTGAGTGTTTAACATTTGTTCACAGCAGACTGAACTGGGGAATCAGAAAGTATGATGGCTTTTGGTGGTATCTCTTCTTTCCAGGGAGCAGAAAAGTCTGTAGCAGGGACAAAACATGATGCAAGTTTGTGTAGGCTGCTGTAACATTGCATTTTCATCTGCAGGTTGGTTGTCCCTGACACAAGGGCACACTAAATGCATGTCTATGAGCAGCTTGGGTGGTAACTCCTTCAGATGGCCCAGTTTTTTTATGACACTAAATGTACGTCAACCAGGCTGTGTTGCCACTTTTTCCAAATATGAAATTATTTTTTTTTTCTTTTTATTGTTGTTGGTTTATTTATGGTTTGGGGTTTTTTTTGTTATTGTTGTTGGGGGGTGTTTTTGTTTTGTTTTGGGGGTTTTTGTTTTGTTTTTTGTTTTTTGCTTTTGTTTTTTACCTTGTTCCAGAATACTTAGAACAGACTTTGCAGTAGATACTTGGAAATAACAGACTAAAGTTCTTACAGAATACTTATCATCAGCAAGTTCTGACAACCTTGAGATTCAATGACAGCTTTACTCCCACAGTTTTAAACCCATTGCAGTTATCTGATTTTCATGTTGCTGCTAATGAATCCCACTGGCAGAAGTGTGGGATTATCATTCCCTGAAGCTTTCTGCTATGGGAGGTGGCAGTGGACAGTAAATTTGAAGAACAATACCTGTAGTGTTGCATAGGTCAGACAACCATAGGGAGTGTCACTGATGCTCATTTTTTTCTTTCTGAAGACTCATTTATCTTCTAGGAGTCAACAAGTTTCAGATCTAGAGTCAACCCATTAATGATTGTCATCAGAATGCTGCTGAGCTAGCACAAGTTGGATAACTTTTTGTTTTACAAAATATGATGAATGAAATGTACTTCATGACAGTAAGTCTAATGATTTAGAGCTGGTACTGCTTTGGAAGTTTTCAAAATAATTTCTTTGTAAGTTGGCCTGCACTAATATAAACTATGGTATCCCAGAGTTTCTTTTGTGACAAATCCTACAGTCTTTATTCTACTCTCAAGCAAAATAGTGAAATACCAAACTTCTAACTTCTCTGGTTTAACTAATTAGAATAAAATAATTTATATTAGAATAGCTTCTAAGAAGATAACAGCTTAAAAATATTGTTGCAGTTTAGATAATAAAGGAAATTATATTATCTTGGGAATCATAACTTCTAGCACTAAGCTTGATATAAAACCAGTTTCACTCAACACTTTATTTTCTGAAGAAAAATAAACATAAATGCTGACATAGGAAGACGTCAGGTTAGATTTTACATTATTCTTTAATGTTTTGTTTTCCTTTATTTTGAGAAAATCCTCATCCTACCTGACTGTTTATAGTAAGAATATATTTTAAATGTTGCAATAATCTTTTTTTTTTTTTTTTTTTAATCAAACCAGCACAAGGCTGGCTGGGAAACGGCAAAATTAATCTTGAAAGATGCACAGTGCACTTTTTAATATTTTTTTTTTTGTGTGTAGAAGATGCTATTTGTGTCCTAACATAGGAGCAAGATGCTTTCTGTGCTAAAACCTCTGTTTTGAGAAGCCTTGCCAGGTTACGTCTGAGTCAATTTCACTACTCAAATTACTCATCTCCTGAATTTCCTAAATTTATAAAGATCAAAACATGCCTAATTTATGACTTTACTTGCTTTAGCATTCTATCTCTTGTCACAGTAGAGACACAGGTATTTTGAGAGAATTAGAACTTACTGGGATTATTTCTCTCTATTGTCTGCAGAACAAAGTGTTATTACATCAGGTGAAAAGCTTCGTGCTGTAGGCAGTGCTTATATGCACTTTACAGCTACACCAATACTTGGAGAAGCCCTTGTGGTGTAGACAAAGACATCTTTAGGTTGGCATAGCTACAAAGAAAGACAATTTGGATGATCCAGAAGATTGGATGTCTGGATGAGAACTAAAATAATTTAGTTTATCTAGACTAACAAAAGCCCTCATGAGTTATATTTGTTGTCTATAGATGTTTTGGAATTCAAAAGAAGCAAAAACTTCAGAGAAGATTTACTTTAATTGAAGAACAAAAGGAAAACTGGACTATGCACAAGATATATTCAAAGATGAAATCACAAAAAGTTTTTTAACCACCAGAGTACTGTGATTGTGTCACAACTTTCCAGTAAACCTTCTATTGTCTTTCAGATGAGAAATACAGGCTGATATTCCTGTAACTGTGTTTGAAGCTCATAGGCATTATTGTGGCACAGTTTCAGTACTATCGTCCCTATAATCCAAAAATCTATATCTTTGTGTTATGCTGGGTATTTAAAAAAACTAATCAATTTTTCTCCACTGGCAAATTGATTTATGATTTGAAATGTAGTCATTAGGCAATATAACTATCTTTTATCAGCTTGAGTTATATTATGCGTATGGTACATAATTAATTAAAAATTAAAATATTAAAATGAACTTTTAATATAGTATATATACTTTTTTTCTGAAATATTAGAAAACATATTTTCTGGATTCTTTTGAGAGCATATACACATATGTATGTATACAGACATACATATATATAAACTTATTTTTCACACAGTCCATCAACTTTCCTGATTTTAGTTTCCATAGTTTTAGATTACCAGCACAAGAAAAATTATCATATTTTCTTTCCCTGCTGTTCCCCTTCTTATGCTGCCTAACAAGCTATACCAGAACCACTGGAAAAACAAAAAAAGAAAACAGACTATTTGAGTGCAGAATATTCTTAAGAAGGAAGACCCAGTTTAAGTTGCAAGGAATTTTGAAGAAATTCTTTATATTTTTTCTTCTTTGAATCTGTGGGAATTTGTTTAAAATGTAGATAACAAGTTAAAATGAAGGGATAAAATGAATTATTTCAATAGCAAAAGAAATATCTACAACATTAAGCAGCCAAAATTGTTGTAAAAGTTCTTGAGCACTCTCTAATGTTACATATTTCCAATGACTGGCTGGAACTTCAGACACATTAATACACTTCAGTTTGGGCCTAGCTCAACTTTGCTCCCATTTAACTGTTGAGGAGTTACAGTGTCAGTCTTCTAAGTGCAGCATAGAAATTACTTGGGGTGATTTAATAAGTTTGACTGGAGTTTGTGTTGAGATTCATTATATTAAATCAAATCAAGTAAACTAAGTAGACAGAGAAGATAGTTCCTTCTTGTTGAAATTACTTACTCAAAAAGCATATAGTCATGTCCCTCCTAAACTGCAGGTCAGAAATTCAGTCAGAGAAAAGCGTTTAAATCAGTGAGGTTTTGATCACATCATCTTCATTTACTTTAATAAGATTTGGACTGTCAACCCAATAGACACTGCAGACAGAGAGTGGTAAGAGATGGGCTGGGTAGAGAATTTCTCCTTTGTAACCTGCCTGCTTCCTGTATTTCAGCTGAAAGTTAAACAGTGTAACTAAAATAGATCAGTGGGTATCATGAAGAGCATTTCACATGCTGGTGAGCTTCATATATTCCAGAGCCTAATGGAAGGTGTAAGAGAGGCAAAAATGTATTATAGATAAGGAAGTCTGATCAAAATAGAAGCTATGGGTTTATTTTTGTGAGGCATTCTCTGTGCCTACTGCAGAGAATATTTTGAGTTATTCTATACATTTAAAACTACAAAATGCTTGTTACAGCTTTTTTTTTCCATTCAGCAGAGGTCTCAAATTATGCTTGATGTACCCACTCAGGAGGCTATTCTTGCTGTCCTGGCAACTTCCCGGTATAGCTGCTCTTTTTCCCAAATGGATGGGGAAAAAAAAAAAGATGTAGGCACAAATACAGCAAGACTTCTTGAAGGCATGTCTCATAACACTATAGAATGACAGTGAGAATGGCAAATGACTGAAAAGAATTCCCCAGTTGATTAGAAGTCTTCCTAAGAAACCTGCTCTATCTGAATACACCTCGTGAATGAAGTCTGCCTAAAATTAATTCTGATCTAACAACAGGAGAAATGAATTGTAGAAATCTAAGGCTTTGCTCTAAGGAGAATGTGTCATTCGCCCCATGACATTTAAACTAAATATAGAGGCTGTCACTTTAAATGTCTCAGTTGAGCTCAACTACTGATATAAAGCAAAGAAGACAGAGCAGGTCTTTAAGATACTTAGGAGTCAAAAGGTAAAAGGTTTTATGGGAAAAATACTGTACCTTGAACTGTGCTTAGAAAAAAAATCAGAAGACACAGAAAATGCTACCAGACTGGTGCAACAGTTCTTTGCACATTAAACACTACCAAGTAGCAGGGCAAGCATATTCTTTCATAAATACACTTTCTGAGTGTTTTTCAGATGCAGATTTAACTTCAGTTGTATACATCTGTAAGTGGTCCACTGGTGACTTTGGCAGCATAAAATATAAATAAAAAATCTCCAACACATACTTGCATCAAGACCATAAGCATTCTGATAGAAGGTGATTCAAAGATTCAAAGGTACTTCAAGTCATAAGGCAAACTGAGAAGAATTATTCTTTCGTATTCTTTTGTAATTAGATATACGACTTCTCTTTGTTTCTGGGACAAGACCGAGGTATTTTTATTACATCTATATTAATCTCATGTCTGTTTCATTTGTATTACTGCAGACATGTTATCCCGTTGTAATAAGGGACCAGATGCACAAAAAAACTCTGATGTCCAAGTATTTAGATAACAGTGTATTCACTCACCCCTCTAAAAATTCATGACAAATGTCATACATAAAAAACCAAAACATTTTAAATCCCATAGAATTATTTACTGAAGAAATCAAACAAAGGGAAGAAAAATATATCACTTGTCATTCAGAACCCTTTACATCCTAAATATCATTATAATTAACTGCTGATTATCTGTAGAAATGTCTTGGTTTTGAGTATTTTAAATATCCACTTTACTGCTTAGTGTATACTTATCTGTTACAATTATTTTTTTCTGCAGACACATTTTGACAAAATGTCTAAATCTTAGGAAAAAACCCTAAAAAACCCCAGCTTTTATTTTGTGACCGAATGCTGGTATCAACTAGTGCACTAGAAAGAAAAGTCTTAGAGTTTCTGAATATCCTTCAAGTGTACACCTTAAAAATTAAACTATTTTCTCTAGGATTTCTTGTCATGCTAAATAGTACTCATTTTTCCATATATTGCATTCTTCATTTGTATGTGCTTAAAAACCTGCTTATGAGTGAACATTCTAATTATTCAGATGAGAAACTAAAAGCACAGATCTCTCATCAAGTGTCCCATTTCATTGGCAGAAAAAGTAAAATAAATATTCTCACATATATCTTGAATTCTGTTCTCTTAGCCCAAAAAAACCCCAATTTTTTTTTTCCTTTCTAAGTACCTTGGTGTGTAATGAATGAAACCTAAAATGAATTAGTAGATTCTTTCAAATTTCAGTACAATGAACCAGCAACTTTGAAATAAATTCTTGTGTAAGAATTGTTTAATTTTTTTTTTAATTAATTTTTTTTTTATTTTCCTGATCTCTTAATGAATGAGTCCAGGTTTTTTATTATCTCTGTTCATTTTACTTAGGTGACTAGAGGTCAGTGCAATATTTCTTTCCACCAAAAAATTATGTTGTCTTCATAGAGTAATTCATGCTCATTCATGGTCATGTGGTCCTTCAATCCATTAATTAAATTAATGAGACTTTGCTCCTGTCACCCGTGCACCCTTAATTAAAAAACCTGAGAATGAGAAACACAAAAATGTGACATATGGCATTATCAGTGTTGTGCCCAAGAGAACTATTTAATAACAGATCAAGATCATTTATTGTTAATAAAACCTAGTCACTCTCTCAAAATGCATATGATAATGTGGAAAATCTGTGAATATTCCAACATGTAGAATCTACTCACTTTTCTCTACATCATTCTTGATGACTAATGCTTCATACTTCCAGTAGCAGCAAGGTGGAATATTCAACTGCAAATCTGAATTTGATTGTATCAGAACATATTTGAGGAGAAGCTGTAACTGCTCTTCTGCTGATGAGTTTTTGGGTAGCTAAAACTCTGTGTCAGAGGAGTTCAGCATGTTTTCTTGACAGACATACCTGAAGTCTATTGAACAAAATATTTACTCAGCATATGATTTACTTTGTTTTTTACTGGATCATTTTCTGAGGCTGTTGATGGAGCCTAGATGAAACACTAAATCTTAGAGACCAAAGGAAGGAGCTAAAATAAAAAAATATACACCTTTCATTGCCATGCAAACAGTAAGCAAGTGAATGTATCTGGAATATAACAAATGATGCCTGGAGATTCCAATAAAGTGAAATTATTGACTTCTCCTAAATTAATAGCTTAATACACTCCAATTTTCATAGTCTTAAGAGAAATTAATTAGGGTACTGCACAAGCTCTATTTCTAATATGCACGTCACCATCCCAAATGACTTGCTGGGAATCTACCAGGCAGCTGGCATTGAACCCCTGCCTGAGGTGCTTTGAGCACAGCAGCAGGGAAAAGTCAGAAGATGAGCAACCCTGAAGGTACTCAGATAACCAAAGGAATAGGGACAGAAAAAGAACAGACAGAAATGGCAAGCTTTTTTCTTACAAACATCTAAATTATCTGAGTTTTCCAGTGGTTCCCTGTATGCAACTGCAACTAAAGAAATATTCAGAATTTATTCACAAGAAAAACTCCTAATTCTTGCCATCTCAAAGATGTATAATAGAGCTATAAGTCCTTCCTTTCAAGGACAGCGCAATCAATCATTTCTCAGTTGCCCTCATTCACACAGAATCATCTGACTCCCTCTTGGTAGGAGTTCCTAGGTTTCCCCTTTAGGAACTAAATTAATGCTCTGCAGATGAATTTTAGTGGCTGAATTCCAAGTTCTTTGTGTTCATTGGCAATCCATTATATCAGTATATATCCAGAATAACTTAATTCAACTCCATGACCAGTTTTCACTGAATGCTTTAAATACCCAATGCTGTATTACATTTCTGCAAATAAGAAATGGGTGCAAGCTGTTCACACAATATAAATATGTTAATGCACAGAACTGGGAAGAGTTATTTGAATTAAAGAAATGTCTAAATACTAGAAGTTATAATAATTAATAATGGATGCAATGGTCTCTGTAGTGTAGGATGTTTTTTAAGGTTTTTTCCCCATTTTTTTTTTATGTATTTATTAATAATATAAAAATTATAGTTAATGGCAGTTTTAGAATTGAATGATTCTTCCTAGTTTCAATTCCTCCAGCTAGTGCTTGGAAATTTCTAAATCTTGCTTATTTTTTTTCATCTTTTCTATTTATAAAAGATAATAAAAATGGTGAAAAAGCATGGTTATCTTTTCACAAACATGTGGGATTTTTCTCCACATCATGTTTACATTTGCTTTTTAAAGTTTAACATATCCTGGATGAAGAGGCTTCCTAAAGACAATACACATCAGTAATTAATCCTCTGTGTTTTAATAAAACTAAACCATAATTTAATTCATTAGATTATTCCAAGATGATCCTCCTCCTTTCCAAAATCTTGTTTATCATCCTGGCTTTTCACAATGTGTTGTTTGCCACCCAGAGATTGGCTTTCTTCTAGTTTAGTTCTCTGAAATAACCACAACTAAGAACAAAAGAGTGTCAGAGACTGCAAAGCAGGGTCAGAAATTCAAGAACAAGTACAGGAAGGAAGAAGAAATTGCAGCAGCACCACTTTAAATCATCTTAAACTTTTCTACAACTGTACTTTCAGTCGTTACAAATTATATGTATTTTATATGCATTTTTAATTGGCATCTGGAGAAGCTAGACATATAAAGACATTTTATTTCTTAGTTCTGCTTTCATTTCTTTCAAATCCTTAACCAAGTCATGGCTCTTCAAATACTAGTTTTCTTTTTTTTCAGCAATCACTGCTTACATTGGAAATATTCACAACTAGGGAATTTCCTGCACAGAAACTTACTGATACATATCCAACCCCTGGCTAATTGGCACAACATTTAAAACAAGTCTCTTCACCTCTTGTGTGTTTAGGGTGAATTCTTTGAAAAGTATTTAGAAAGCAAAAGGGAGAATGAGAAGATTAATTGAATTTGGTCTCCACTACTTTGGATCAAAAAAGAGAGTCACATTATGCGTACATTACTCCTGATTTTTTTTATCTGATCGCTTTCCTGACAAAAAGGATTATGGTTACACTCTTACAACATTTAACGTGGATTTTTTTTTTTTTTT
>VYXF01001425.1:516421-572280 GCA_013397295.1 Polioptila caerulea
TTTTTTTTTTTTTACTATCCCTATTTAAACATCTGTTTTGGAATAATATTTATTACTTAATGTAAAACAAAATTAGTGAGAGCCCATAACCAAAAGTTTGGTGACTCTTGGTGACATCATCTGCTTTGGAGACATAGGACAGTTGTTTTAGGAAAGAACTCTTGCTGCACTGAGAAAACCCAGAATAATCTTTCTGACAAATATACAAGGTTCATGCTATGCAATATATAGGTAAGACAGCAGCCATTTCCAGCAAACACCTTGAGAAAATCAATTGGACAGCACTAGATTTACCTCCTGCTTTACCATGGAAGCAAGCCAGGGTCCTGATACATTGCCACCTCCCTTTCCTCTCTCATAAAACATATGCACACACAGAGCCAGCAGCTCTCTGTCACCCCAACTTACGCTAGCATAATTTATTTGTCAAATAAAATGGAAGATTCCACCCGAATTCTGGTATCTTGAAACTATGTCTTGACTTTTTTGGCTGGAGATAAGCTTGGTTTCATGCAGTATGCAGGGGCAGGGGGGGAGAAAAAGTCAGAGAAAGAGATTTTAATGTTTCACTGGCAAAGAGCCAAAATACAGGATGACATAAGGAAAATAAAGACTAAGGTATTAAATACCGAAGTGTTCCCTTTTCTACTGGTAGCTATCTGAGCTATGAGAAATGCTTGTTGTCTATATGAAAAGTGAGCAAAAGCATTTCAAACCAGTTTTCAGCATCTGCATCAAAGCAGCCAGTCGCTCTCCATAATATCTGTTCAACTGGCCTGGCTAGTTCAGGTCACCAAAGACAGGTCTCTAAGATGCTTTATCAGGTATTAAAAAGACATGATCAACATGTCCCAGGAGGACAAGAAAAGAATAGTCATGTTCAGAGCTGATCTACAAGTGACAAAACCTGTGCTCCAGATGTCTCTTCTCTTAAGCAAGTCCAAGTACACTACTCTTTGGTACAATGAAGATTCAAATGAGACTATTTTTAAGCCTTTCACTTCAGCTGAAAGACTGCACAAAAATAAACATCATATGCTTAAATCCAGGGATATCATAAATATGTGCAGATTTGCCTCTACATACCAGTTGAAAAAAAAAATCTGTTTTCTGTTCTATGTTCCACAAGCTGTTTTATTTGTTAAAGTAGAATAAATATGTAAACAATATTTGCAGCACAGAACAACATATTAAAAAAAAAATATTGTAAAGACAAATCAAAAGTTTAATGATGTCAATAAATCCTTTTCCCACTGTTTGTTTTTTGAGATTTTGAGCAAGACTCAACTAAAGGATTCAGATTTCATGAATTTTTTCATCTCAGATGTTCAAAGTGATCATATCAAAATATACTGCTCTATAGATAGATAAATTGACTATTTTGGTGTTTAAATATATACAGTTATGATTTTATGTCCTTTTTCCTTGTGCTGGTCATAAATTGAGTCATTTATGTTACTCATTTATCTTTTATAAGGAACTCTTTGGTTTTCAGACAATTCAGGTGTTAATTTTGCATTTAAAAGGTAATTATGATAGCATGAATCCCTGATGCATTATTTTCCTTTACCTGATGATCATAAAAGGGAACAGTAGGGACTGCAGAACTTATTTTTTTTTTAATTAAAAACTTTGCAGGTCACCTTCTAATAGATTTATCTGTGCAAAGGGATTTATATATATTCAATAAAGACATAAAAGTATGGATGGCAATTAAGAATTGTCCTATGGGATATTATCACATGAAGCCTTCTTTCCCCATCTGTATAAAGCTGTGTTTTCTGTCAGATGTCAAACACCCTAAGAACCACAGCCAATAGGCATTGAAAGAAAAAGCAGTTTTTAAGACAGGCACAGCTCCATGCAGGATTACATCTCAGGCATGATGAGTAGTCTTAGGTTACAAGTTATAATTGTCATCATACAAAGAAAGCAAAGGTGTAGATAATTTCATTATTCCTCTATTCGTGGGCAAAAGCCAGAACTGATGGTAACCCCATGAAAATGCAGCCCTGGAACATTCCCATCCAGGGAACTGATTAGGAGGAGAGAACTGATAAAAATGTATCAAGCAAGCCTAGGATAAGTGATTCAGCAAATGAAGACACCAAAATACAAAATTCTTTTGTTTCTTAAAATACAGATGGGTAGCTGTAAAGTATTAAATAGGATATCTAGGATAGAGCATGGGAATCCTATATCTTGTTAGGACTGTTGGCCACCTTTCAAATTAGTGCTAGGGGAGGCAAAATCTTCCTCAGAACAAGGCAGAATAAAAATCCACTTTTATTGTATATTTAGCTTTTTTGAAACAGTTCTTTAATTTGACCTTTGCAAGCATTTTGCATAATATGTCAGAGAGAGAGAGACAAGCAGTGACTTTTCAAACAATGCTTGTTTCAAAAAAACATAAATGAAGGTATCCAGTAAAGCAATGCTCTTGGGCTGAGAATTACTCTGACCTTTATAAAAATTGCCATGGCCAAGCCTTCATTCTTGTAATTACAGGAACAGTTGAAGAATTAGCCCTAATGAAAAAAGTCATAATTCCTTTAATCACCGGACTTCAAAATCAACAGTGTTCTTTAGAATTGAGAAGGAAAAAAAAATAAATATTGAAATACAGGTTTATTATTAAAATGCTAATGAACTCAAAGTGGGGACAATCACAGGTAATAAAAGTGATTTTGCAATATTATTTACCTTAATTTCCTAGTTTGAGGAGTTGTATTCATTATTAATTTAGAAATATTTAAATACTTTATTTGAATGATATCCATTACAATATGTTGGTGGGTTGGTTGCCTCACTTTCTTTAAAGTGCCTTACAGACATGACAACCTTCTATGAGTTTTTTTTCATCTTTTCACTAGAGCCGGGATACTTTTATTCAGAAAGCCGCCTAAAGTAATTCTGAACAGTAAACAGTTGTACAGGGAGCTAATAAAGAACTGTGAAGTGGAGCACAGATATAATAAAATATTATATCACAATAGATAAAAGGCACAGTGGTGCATTCCTCACAGGGATTTTGAAAAGGACTTGAGTTCAATCACAGTGTTAGGTACTTTAATCCTCATTGTCTATTTGCTATAAATAAATCAGAACCAAATTTATCAAGTCAACTGAAGAATCGCATTCATTATTTTGCACTACATTAACCCCTAAAATTCTTCAGGGTAGCAATGATTCACCTCAGTAAGTCATGCCCAACTGAGGCCATTTCTAAGAGCTTCAGAGCATCATAACAAGCACATAGAATATTCTCTGTTAATTCCTATACACAGAGAATAAAGGACTCTTTCTTTGTTCTTTGTTTCTTTTTAAAAGATTAAATCTTTTCTACTTAACTACAATGGATTATTTTATTCATATCTTATCAGATTCACCCTCATTACTTCCAGTACTTAGCCAAGGGAATGATGTTTGGGACTCAAAGCTGTCTTAGAGTACTCTTGTTGTTGCTAAGAGAGGCACTAATCTCTAGAATGCCACTCTGAGTGTCCTCTTTCATTTTCTTGTGGAGATACAGATATAGTAATGTCAGTGGCTAGTACGTAAAATAAAAGTAAAAGAGTTCTGGGCTCCACAGCACAAGGGAGGCGTGGAGTTCCTGGGGCAAGTCCAGCAGAGGGCAAAAAATTCAAGGTTCAAGGGTGTGGAGAATGTCTCTTACTGGCTGAGGGACCTGAGCCTGTTTAGCCTTGTGAAGAGGCAATTCAGAGAGGTCCTTCTTCTAAATATCTAAAGCGTGGGTGTGAAGAGGATGGAGCCAGGCACTTCTCAGTGGTGCCAAGCAACAGGCAGAAACTTCACAGGAAGTTCCAGCTGAAGATAAGGAATAACTTCTTTACTGTGTGAATGACTTAGCACTGGAACAGACTGCCCAAAGAGGTTGTGGAGTCTCCCTCAGTGGAGTTATTAGAGTACTGTTCGGATGCAATCCCAAGCCGTGTGCTCTAGGATGACTCTGCTTGAGCAGGGAGGTTGGACCATTTGACCCAATGGGGTCATTTCCAACATGACCCATTCTGTGTTTCTGTGATTCTGAGAGTCCATCTGACAATAGTAAACATGCATATTTGTTTTGATTCTTCAAACGCAGTCGGCCTCCCCTCCAGCCCTTTATGACTTGAAGTGGTGTATTCCACTGCTCACAATCACGTCATGCGACCTGTGAGGGAAAAGCAGGCTTAACCCTTCCTTTAACACCAGTGAGACAAGAACTTCTCCAGGGTTACTGAACATCAATGACCTGGCCTGAACAGTAGCTGCAACTTTGATCAGTGGCCAAGTGTTTAAGTGTTTTGAATAACAGACTGCTGAGCATATGCAATCACTGCAATGCATCCAGAACACGTAAAGCATACTGTATGTGTTCTGGCCATCTGTGCAGCTCACAGGCAGTTGCTCAAGTGAATCCCAACGTGTCAGCCTAACTGTGTGTGCCTCGTACACAACATACTCCCAGGTTTCCTGAAAGCAACACTTGGAAAGCAGAAATGGAATAGATGCATATCATAGAATGCCCAAGTTACAATCACCTTGCCTCAGTCAGATTGCCCCTTACCAGCTATTACTTTACTGCCATGAGAAAGGGGCAAATATCAAAGCATGCCATATGACCCAAAAAGTAACTTCTGTGTAATACATATGTCTATCCAGTTTTTTTACTTCTCCTAAGTTAAATAGCCAAATGACTTAAATATTTTCTCCCTCAGAATCCTTTGTATCTTTCTAAATCTCTTTATAGACTCTTTCTGAAAGCTCACACTCCAAAGAGGTGCAGGAAGGTGAATTGTAGTGGAAGGAGATTGTGTTTTTCAGATCAGGCTACTGTCTTTTTCTCAGACAAGTCATTTGCCTGGAGACTCTGACTACTGGGGCAAACCTTTTGGTGGTACAGTTGTGAAAAGCCTGAGAATAAGAAAAAAATACATCATTAATATATCTAGAGGTTTGTGTTAGTTTCTGGATCGATTCAGAATGAAGCCTTTGGGTGTGATTGGAGTTGATTTGTGTAACAATTCTTCCTTTTCCCTCAGAGACTCACAGCTAGACTCACATCCAGAGCAGGGCTGTAAATGTAGCACATACATATGGCTGCCACAAGGTGTGGGAGAGACAGGTAAATATTCTCTTGAGACCAAGATGTGGGTGCCTACTGCAGGCACTGCAATCAGTGGTAAGATGTTTTGAGCACATATTCAAATGACAAAAGCTAATCTACTGACAGATACCTGAAATCAAGCTCTTTAAAATAGTATGGCATACATGAAAGAAAACTTATTTCTCACATCACAATTCTTCCCTCCTCTGTGACTGATTTTTTTTTTTTCAGCTCTGAATTTTGCTGGTCAGCATAATTTTATAAAATCAGAAGGCTTTACCCACAAATACTGTATAAGAAATGAACATAGTTTGCAAAATAAAATGACTCTAAAATTCCACGCTGCTTGCTTACCAGAACTTTACTGTCTTCAAGCTGTTTCTGGTTCTCACCCTAGAGCATTGGTTCCAGTACTGCAGAAATGGAAGTCACATGTGTGTCACTTGTGTGTCCATATAGTTCACTACTTTCTATTTTTTAAAAGAAAAAGGAAGAAGGAGACTACCTACCTGTGGCTTTACTTTTTTGCTACTGCTTCTCATTGTCCATGATTCCTCAGAAATAAAATAATAAAACCACAGAATAGCCCTCTCTCTGACAAGTCCTTGGAAGACCATCTGGTCCAACCTTCTGTGGAAAAGGGAGCTTAGTTGGGGTTATTTAACATCCTCTCTAGTCATGTCTTGAAAATCTCCAGTGATGAGGACTTCACCACATCCCTAAGGAAGTTGTTCCAGTGATAGACTTCTGTCAATGTAAAAAATTTCCGTATTATAGCAAAATGAAACCTCTCGTAGTGCAACTTGTACATGTGCTCCCTATCTACTCTCATGGCCTTCTTGTGAAGACAGAGACTCTGTCATCTTTGTAGCTGCCCTTTAAGTACTTGAAACTGTGATAAGACCTTCCTGGACCTCTTCTTCTCTAGACTGAGAAGACAAGTGATGTTGCGTTTAATGACCATAGGAAAACATGCAGTCATGAGGCTCTTGACTGTCACTGACTTCCAGAATGTAAGACACCATTTGCCCTTAATAGCATTGAAAATCACTTCCACCTCTTAAACAGAAATATTAACATTGTGGGCAGCATAGCATCTCAGATGACTGATTTGCACATGTTCAACTTTACCTCTACAGGTAATTTTTCCTTGCTAATTACTCACATTATTTCTTTTTTGAAGAAAATTTTTGAATAAAAATAACATGGTAGCAATTTTTACCATTTATTTAATTGCCTGCATTGCTTTATTCTTTTAATAGACCTACTTTTTCCTCAATAAGTCTTTCACCACTCGTGTATTTGTACAAGACTGTCTCTTTCCCATTGACCTTTATGGTCAGCCTCAACATACTTTGATTTTTTGCTGCCTTTATCTTATCCTCAATACCAATAATATGCATATTATTACCCGTATATCCAGATAGCATTATTACCATTACAAGTCAATGAATGCTTTCACCTTAGATAATAGTTTTTGCTGGGGAGTAAATTCGAAGTTAAGTGTGTTAAGAATGCATAAATTATTTTGCTTGAAGTCTCAGCAGGTACTGAGTCACAACCCATTAATCTTTTCATATACTTCTCAGCAAGTACAATTACCATCCCAATATAATGAGTATATAAATAAGCCTAGTGATGTGAAATATTAAAATTTAAAACAAGCAGATAATCAGATTTTTAAAGAGTATTCAGAGACTGTTAAGTATTTTTAGATAGAACTAAGATCAGTTCAATACATACACACAGAATCTTAATATTAATAGGAGAGAATACATTTTCAACTATGAATACTATCCCATAAGATCTAAATTAAAAATGCAAACATAATTCATGCTGGTGATAAACTAGATTTCTACTGATATAACTTCATTTACAGCACCAAGGATATGTCTGCATAAACCTAAAATAACGCAATATTTTGTCATTCCTTTCACCAGCCATGAATGCAGGTATCTACACAGTCACTGGTTTACTTGTAAGAAAACAGAACAACGGAAAAATCATATCCAGAAATATGATTTAATGCTACAAAGCATAATGAATACCTTGTAAAACCTCATGACAGCCATTGCTGCACTTTTCATAAAATCAAAGTCCAGTGTGGGTCAGCAGACTCTGTTCTATAAAATATTGTTGGATAATTTGGGAAAGCAACTGTTGACAAAATAAATTTATATACAGTTATATGTCTATGAATTTACAAACCTTAGTGAACACTTTCTTTAATTATGTCTATAAAAAATCAACCTCTGTCAGTATATCAAATTGGAACATAAATCTGTCAATGGCTGGTGCACAGCAGCAGAACCATTGGAAAATATGCTCTGGAATTAAAGGTTGCCAGTTGCCCTTATGGTATTGAAATATATTAAACTTTTGAAAAACAGGAAATTGGATTGTCTTCTCTAATTTTGTCTCTTAATTGAACTCACAGTAAATAGATATTGTATCAACATGAGCAAGGAATTCCAATTGCTTGGAGGCTGACTTGTAACAATTTTAAGATCAGGGTTATTTCGACAGCCGTAAGAAACTCAGTAGTTACAGCACTCAGTTTTCAAAGACAGACATCCTTAAAGAAAAGCTTCACCCCTTTTGATGAGAAAATGAGTCACTTAAAATTATTTTTTAATGTTCATTAGTTTTTCAACTATAGCAGAAAAGGCTATAAAAAATAAAATGAGGACTAAACACTAATAAGGGAAAACAATGCTTTTAGTTAAGATAAATTTCTACTTGAGGCCTTTCATCTTCTTTGTAAGCTCTTGCTGTGCAGGAAAATAGAAGCTGAGTTCCAGTTCAATGAGTTTTCTTCAATTATGTCTGGATTGTCATTAAACTCATATTAAAAAATTCAATATAGCATCGTAAGGCTTTAGATCAAGTCTACATTAAGGAATGAAAAACTGCTTTTTTCTCTCACATAATTTTCTGAAGTTCTCTCTCTCCTATAATATAGGGATGAATATATGTAGCCTTTAGAATATACATTTGTCCTCCCACGTGGCACTCCTGAATGACCAAGCTTCTCTATAAGCTTTATGAAAGCCATGCTAGAGGAGCTTTATTTATTGGAGCAGTATGAAAACTGAACTTACATTTGAATATAGATGAACTTCCCTAGAAGAGTGCACAAGGAAAATAAGTTTATCTTATCTATTGTGGGTTTCAGAAAAGAGAGTCAGAGTCAAACATACCATGAATATTACTTATCCTCCTCTTGCAACCTCAAACAACTGAGATCATATTAAGCCTTTCTGCAGAAGAGGGGGCAAAAAAGTTTCATTAATTTCACAGGAATGCACTTACACTGCATCTAAAAATCAAATTTAACTGAGGTGTAGAGAAAAGCACAAGGCAATCTAGGTCATCTTGAGAAGTATCCATAAGATAGGAGAAATACCTGGATGCTTTGGAGTTGCCCTGCCTTTTCTGTTAGCTGTAGAAGCTTAGGCAATCTAGACATATAAAGTTAGGTGAAACGAATCATACAGAAATCAACAGTCTCTGGAAAATTGTAAAATCTGGTTCTTGAAAGTACTTACAGAAAAAAAAAATAGCAAGACACTGTATTAAAAATGCATGGCTTGCTAAGTTTCTTTTTCCTAACAATAAAATCCTTGTTTTAACAGTCTGTGAACATATGACTTTAATCAAATGGCCGATTAAGTTAGCACAGATGAGTAACTCACAAAACATACTCAGCAAGTGTTATATATGTACAAATATTCATTTTGCTGTATGAATCTTTGACAACTTTTTAAATATATAAATTACCCAAAAATCATTAAACACACAAAAAAATTGGACTATGATTCTTTCTATCATATGTGGGAGTTTCAGCAAATTTCTGAACTTCCGAGCAACCTATTTTGTATAGTTAGGTAGGTCTCATGGAATGTTTCTGTTCTCTAATGAGGTGAATCATGATGAAATCTGATGTGTTAACATATCTGAATATGAATTGGAAATGTAATTCTTGCTTGATTTATATGAAAGAGGTAATTGACAGAAACAAATCTGAAAGCATTTGTTAAAATAGACATAAAATTCAAAGCACTTTTGAATTTGTTTTATTGAGCTGTGCTCATTCTATTTTTCCTTACATACAAAAAAGTAGCAAAAATGGAAATAAACTCTGGTCCAGAACAGATAGAGTATGATAGGAAGAGACACAGCTTGGCCTATAAGTGCTGCAGAGTAAATGCTGTCTGACCACTGCTCTTATTGTCCCCTTTTGCCTCCATACCTTTTAAATACTTCACTGTCCACAGCTAGCTGTGGATGCAGCATCCCTCTAGGAAACTCAGGAATCCACCTTCCTCTTCCCAAATCAATGCTGTCAGCACATCAGTTAGGCATTAGGAGAGGTTTGTGACTTCTGTCTCCACCAGAGAAGCTGAAGCCTTGCCACCATCTCCATGGATGGGGGCTGCAGGTGTGGTGAAGAGCCTGGGTCAGCCCCATGTCAGACGTTGGTAGCTGTCTGACTGTCTGCTGTTGGTAGCCCGATGGTGGCCATACACAAGTGAACCACTTTTTAGAGGTGCCGTTTTCTCTGTGTTAATCATTTGACAAGAGCAGCTTTATATTATGCTCTTTATATACGCTCTGCTATATCTTCCTATTTATGGAGATTATGGTTCTTAACAAGTCACTCCAGCAATCTGACTACATAATCATAATTACAGATTATGATTATGTTGACAGCTTCAGTGTTGAATTTTTAATTTCAGTTCTACAATGGAATACCTTTCTGAGAAATCACATTATAAGAGTTTTCAATTAAAAAAAAAGATGAGATATAGTCATAAACCAGCAAGATGGAGAGAAGAGAGGTACAGTACCAAGAATTTGGATGCTCCCCAGCAAATGTCTTTCTGCCTGGCATTATCTTTCCCTCACTTACAAAAAGTAAGAAAGCCAAACCTCCTTATCTGTGGCAGTCAATGAAAATTAAATTCAGTGGAATATTTTGTGTACATTGGAGGTAAGACTATGAGTCATGCACTTTTATTTTCTGACAGCTTGTTCTTTTGGCCAAAAAATCTTAATTTAAAAGTGTAATTTAATTCTGAGATTAAAAAACCCAAAGATTTTATGCTAATGCAAAATCTTACATGTAGAATTAAGTAAGACTGTAATTAATTAATTCTATATATACATGGTTCAATTTTATAAGTCTATAAAGCACAGAAACTGACCCAAACCAGTTAATTTATTTTAAGAAATTTTATACTCATTTAGCTCCTGCCTATTCATTTATGTTTTAGCTATATTTTCAACATTTTTTGCAAGATTTCTTTCATCTTCAGATGAAATTAAAATCAATATTAGGAGTTAACTAATGACTGCATATATAGCATAAGTCTAATGAAATAATATAAGGAGTGAATATAAAAATCAGCTAACACATATAAACAAAAACCTTTTCTGTATTAAATCATGCATTTAAGAAGTATTTCATTTGAAAATTGGATAGACAACTGCTTTTAAATATCTACCAACAAAAATACTTTTATTGTTCTGTCATTTTTAATTCTCTTAAGAGTTGTAACTCACAACAAGGGTACACAAATAAAGATCATGATATTCCACTGAGCATTTAGTAGAATTTGAATTGGCCTTTGAAAAAAAAAAAACCTAAAATAAAACTTATAGTTTGAAAACATGCTTGTTTCAACATTTCTATATTTTTTACCTGTTCAACTGGTAGTCAAGTTGAAATAATCTGATTTTCTAAATGAGCTTCACTTTCAAGGAAATGAGCACGAAGATGCAAAAGTTAAGCTTTGCATTATACATAGTGACTTCTGTCAAGACAGAACATAATTACACATCAACTTATGCTATCCAGGAAAGCCCTTTGCCTAGCAAAAAGGGAAACCTGGGGTTGGGTGCTGTTTTTTGTGATTTCTCAGGTAATTTTTCTAGTTCTTTCTATAAGTCACTTCTTACTGTTTTCTCATGCAAAATGTACAAGATATCCATAGGCAGGAAGTTTTATGCAAATGCTAAAAGTGCACAGCTGGAACAGATGTTATAGTCCTCAGCAACGCTCTGTCCATGCATGTTGACAATGTTATGTGGAGAAGAGATCATCACTGAACTTCTAGAAAGCAGGCAAAGGCACAAGCAGAAAGAAAATTAGCAGGCCTGTCTGCTGCTGTCCAAAACATTTGTGATAGCAGCAGAGAAACCTGCCTCTGTGCTCAGGCCAGATCCCTGAAAAAAGAGGGGGGGCGGGGGAGAAAGCATGATGCTCCAGCAGGATCAGACAGTCCTGGGCAAAAGGGAGTCAAAGAAATATGCAGGAAGCCCAGCTACCTCAATGAACACGCTATGCAAAATGGCTATGATTAGTTGAGGTTGTGAGAAGAGGTTGGAAAATGGTTTAGAAAATGGAAAGCTGTGTCAGTCATACTCACTTGGTTGGTTACAACAGTATTGAAACTTTCTGTTCATCATCTTACTCAGGATCCTTTGAATTTCTTCAAGATTACAAACTGTCTTCCCAAACACTTCGCTTTCTCAGGTACTGCCATAGCATTCCTAGCAATGCATCTGTACTTCCCAACCTCCTCAAGTGCAGGATCAAATCACAGGTGTTTTTTTTCTCTGGGTTGGTTTGCCTTTTAGTCTATTCCTCCATAGAATTTCCTCCAATTCTGAGTGGCATAAAAAAATTCATATTTTTTCCTCGACTGGGTCTCCATAGCAGCAATACCAGGCTTTTCAATCAGCTGGTGCTCCTCTGGATGCTGCTGGCCCTGATCTAAAACATGTAAATAGATTAATCCTGGGGTTAATCCTGTGCAGGAAACACACAGAAAGGGTAGCGCAAAGGTGGTGCGTCGAAGAAAGCAAGAAGGATTGTGGGGAAAGCGTTTCACCAGAAATATCTCCTGCTAACTTCAGAATCAGGATTCACAGCTCATAAGGAACTCTTCTTTTTTTTTTTTTTTTTTGATAAAAGCTCAAATCAATTTGCCTAATAGGAGAGGAAATGAAAAGAGTTTAATTACTGTCTCCCAGCACAACAGGTAGAAAGGATGGGCCAAAGTTTGGGTCTTCTGAATTGCTGTTTACTGGTCACATCACAGTGGATTGCACTAGCAATGGCAAAGAAAGGACATATATACTAATTGGTGCTTTAAAGGAATTTATCCCCAGGAGCTAATTCCACCACCCTTAAAGTAAGGGTAGCAATAACTGCTGCTCAGTTCTGACATATGTAACAGCATTACACTTAAGAGAGATTCATTTGGCTGGTATAATCATGTTAAATGGTGTGTGGTCATTGGTAAACAGATGTAAAATTTCCAGGCTTTCAGCTGTAAAACGAAAATGGAGAAATAAAGATGAAGTTAAGTGAATAGGATATTTAACTTCTGTGCCCTTATTTCTGAAGTGATGTAAATGCAAGATATATTTAAACTTTTCAAATCAGGACATTCCATTAACTGGAAAAAACAATGATTGTGAGGAATCCATTATATAATGATAGAGAAGTTAGAACCAGACAGCACTTAGAGCACAAAAGAAAGAAACAAAACAAAAAAAATCACTTTACATATGTTCTCAGTGTAAGCCATGTGACTGAAGGGGGAAAAATATGGGGACATATGTTAACTGCTTTTTGATTACAGTAAAAGTAAGTTGAAATAACTCGGGACTGAGATGGTGAGAAGTCCCATGAGAAGCCAGGAATTCTGATTCCTTGTGTTACCCCTTGATCTTGCCACTGCTTTTAGCTCAATTGCACCATATATGTAAATTCTACGAGAGTTTCTTTAGTGGAGGTGTAATTTAGTATAACGACTCTAAAGGATGTTTTATACTGTCAAAATAAGTCCAAGAGAGGGAAAAGCTGAAAACCTGAGGCTTCCATTGCAAGGAGGCTGCAATTTATAAGTACCTTTGTTGTAAGATCTGTATGTTAATTCAATAAACAAATTGCCCCAGAAATGCTCTTTATAGCATCATTTTGTCCCCAAGAGAAAAATCCTCAGCAAAGAAGAAACAACTACATCCAGCGTGTGTACTTCAGATGCTGGAATTTATATATAGACAATATCAGCTTATTTTCATGACAGAAAACGAAAGCAGAACCAGTCATTTTATGTGGTATTGTGAGAACAGTTGAATGCAAGTGGCAGTGGGAGGCCCTTTTGAGGGTTTGGTAGGGTTTCACCAGCTGTACCTGCCTTCTAGTTTTGAAAGAAACGTATGTAAGAATGTTTGAGCATATGCAGAGGCATCAAAAGCATACTCTCTTACATATGGACCAACACACTAGGAAGTAAATAGCCTTTTCCCTGTACTGAACTTTTATCCCCTCTTCTTCACTCCTTGGATGAACAGACATATTTTTAGATCATAATGTTGACTACTTCCATTGAGGAGAGAAAATGATTAAATGAAAAAACAGACAGCCTATCTGTACTCAGCATTTTTTCTGTGTTAAGAAATATAGAAGCACTATGCCTTGTCAAGCAGAGGCAATGAAGGCAATATGGAAATAATACATTCTTCATTATCCCTTGAAAAGGTTTTGTGAGCAAAGTGAAAATAAGGTGTAAGAAAAAAAGTCCACGTTTATCTAAATAAATTGCATAAGAATGCTTATGTCTTCTACAGAAAGTGTTGTACTTTTCTAACTGCTCTGATCAGTAAAAAACCCAAACCCTCCTATTATTTGCTAGTTATATGGTAGTAGAAAAGTTACTCTGTTATGCAAAAAAACATGTCTAAGGCCTCTGAAAAGTCCGTGTCCCAAAGACCTTCTAAATCAAAATAACTTGTGACCTCATGGAACAAATCCTAGCATAAATGTGTTCTATGCTGTTGGCTTGCACTTTAGGCAGCTGCTCTTGAGTCTGTGGACTGCGCAGACTGTAATAAAGATATGACATACATAGCTTATCCACAAAAAAACCCCCAACTTTTTACTAGTCTCCATTAATGTGATATAAATAGAATCTGTAGTGAGAAAGTCGAGTACTCAACCCCACATTTAAAAAACTCTGTGTATTAGTAAAGCTACTAAATACTTTTTCTTCAGCGTTTATGCTGATATTTTTAGAAAACAAGATTGACTGTACAGTTTGCTGCAAAATTTCCTTATAACCAGATGCTCTTTTGAGACCAGAGTCCTGCTGACTGGCACAAGAAGCATCTGGCCAGCTGTCAGGATTGATTTGGCTCAGTAGAAACTGGCAGCAACAACAAAATGGAGGAAGGCAGCAATTACACTAGACAGTAACCCCTCCAATTCCAATATTTGGGAGCATAACTAAATACCCTTGACATCTGGTAAAAAAAAAGAGCCGATATAATGTTTGGTTCCCGCATTAGTGAAAAAAAATTTCATATAGTTGCACCAGCACTGCCTTGTCAGCACCATAAAAAAATCCTGCAGGACTTAAAAGTGGAATCCTGAGAAGAAGGATATTGAGAGAGAAAGAAAAACAACCTGTGCTTCCTCTCTAATCCTTTTCACTAGCTCCTTCATGCATCAGCCTTCACATGTTTTATTCTGTGAGTATTAATGACTCAGATTTGCAGTGTCTTTGTAAAACATCCTTTTGGAACTTTTTAGACTTTGCTTAAAGTACTTGAATCCTCATAGGACAGAAACCCCATACTTTAAGGAGAAATAGGCTGGAAGGATTCTTTCTTCTGCCTTCAATGAGAGCTGGTAGTAGCTGCAGTCAGCTGGCACGTGGTGACTGCATGGCAGCAGGTATGTGTCACTTGTTTGTTGTCAGCTCACACTGACATTAACCAGACTGCAAGGTGAGAAGGTACAGGGGGAGAGGGGAAAGAAGAATATGCCCATAAAAGCTTCATCTGCCATCTTATTCAGCTTCTTCTGTTCATTGAAGGCCATTCTATTCTCTGGAATTGAAAACACTTGTATAAATACATGGTTATTTCATCTGTAAAACTGCAAGATGTTGAGAGGATTTGAAATAACAGAGCTCCTGAAGACAGCAGGAATGTAAAATACTACCATTTTGTCCTTCGGAAATCTAGGTCCACCGCACAAGCTGAAGTGAACTATTCCATATTTAACCAGGTTTCAGTCTCTTGCAGAGCCAATAGCAGCATAATAACCTCATTGAGAGCATGTACTAAAGTGCAAGAGACTGCAAACTTCCTCTTGTCTTACAGGAAGGGGTACTACTCTTTCAGTGGAAATAGTCCTTTTTTTTTAATCTGAGTCACGTAACTTGGAGGTTGTTAAATTCCTTATGGAAAAAGCAAAATTATAAAACTCACAGAAAACTTAGATAAATATGAAACTTGGGTAAAGAACAAGATTTTCACCTCTAAAGAGCAAACTTACATATTAAAAAAAAATAGATAACTTTCAAACCATAGATATTTTATGGTAGAACTATTTCCCTACTGCTATGTATGTGGACTGTTTTATTTTAATAGATGTATCTCTGTTATGCAAACAAGCACACATCCCATACATCTCCACTGAATGTGTAAGTAGCACACTAGTATTTTTCTTGGCTTCTAATTGAATGTTGCTTTTCATTAGAATAGCCTGAACCATTCTAAACACTCCTTTACACATATAGATGCCTCATTCTTTGACAGTCATGCAGGAACAACTGCTTAAAAAGTCACCAAGAAAGGTGGTGAACCAGCCTGCGTCCCTGAGGGCTTGTTAATGGAGATAGTTTGCTTTGCTAGTTCTGCTGCCATTGTCATAAAGACTTGGTGTTTTCCATGGCTAAGCATGAAAGGGGTTTGATACCACTCAAAACCTCATAACTGTTATTTTTTGGTACTAAAGAGTCAAAGAAAAATTACACCTATCTGGTTTAATGTAATCTCTTACTATGCTTGTTTACTTTAGCTGATAAAATGTCATAGCAGGAAGCTATCATTGCATTTCTTTCCAGGGCAGAGCACACCAAAAGTCTGGATTGACTCTGCTATGTATCATAACTCATGTGGAAACCACAAAGGCTTCTCCAGACTGATAAGAATTAGTATTATCTTTAATGAATGGGATCTCTGAACATTCTCAAAAAAAAAAAAAAAAAATTAACATGCTCAGATTACAAAGGACTGAATTTTCATTAATTCTTTCACAGAATTAAAAAAAGTTCAAGGCTGGAGGGGACCTCTGCAGGTCATCCGGACCAATCCTTTTCTCAAGCTGAGCCACTAAGGGATGGGTGCCCAGGACCATGCCCAGGAGGCTTTTGAAGATCTGCAAGAATGGAGAATGTACAAACTATATAGTCAAGCTGTGCAAGTGATTGATCAGTCATGATCAAAATTGTTTCCTGATGTTCAGAGGGAACCTCCTGTATTTCTGTTTCTGCCCATTGACTCTGATCCTGTCACTGGACACCACTGAAGAAAGCCTGTCTCTGTCCTTTTCACACCTTCCCTTCAGGTTTTTGTATACATTGATGACAATTTCCTTAAGCCTTCTCTTCTCCAGGGTGAGCAGTCTAGCTGTCTCCCACTTTTCTCACAAATGAGATGCTCCTGATGTTTAATCACCTTTGTAGCCCTTCACTGCAGTCTCTCCAGTATGTTCATGTCTTGTGTATCATTTAGCCTTTATGAAAAGTTCAGCAGGTTTTTAGTTTGTGGTCATATTTAGAATATTATTATTATTATTATATAGAAATGTTATATATGAATTTTTAAAATTTGAATAAATTACTTGGAGATTACCTGACAGAAAAACAAATGTCAACCAAAATACATAGCAGCTAGACATTCTGTAATCTGCTTTTGGTCTCAAGTTTTACAGAAAAAAAAAAGGTGTAGAAGGGGACAGAATACTGTGTCCTATTTTTTCTAGAATGGATTCTATTAAGCAAAGAATAAAAGTGTCCGTTCGCACCCTCTTAATGGATTTAAACCATTGGATCAATAGTAAGGGATAAACTAAACCACTTAAGAAGGTATTGCATTAATAAAATCCTTTGCACCTGTCTCTGTAAAAGAGGATAAACAGAGCAGAGTTTCAGGGGGTGATTAAGAGAGCATCAAGTTGCAGTGAAAGGCTTAAAGGGGACAAATTAGCCTTTGCTGTACATGAAGATAAGGCACAGGGCTGCAAGACTGAGCTACACATTACAAGCTTTTACAGGCAGATTAAAAGGTTTTGGGTTTTTTAAAGATGCCAGGGGGATATCACATGACAAAATATCTTGAGGCTGTTTATATAACTAATAAAAAAGATGGTAAACTACTGTGCTGGAGCTACCCTTAGGGCTGCTTGTTGATCTTATTTATTGCAGCCAGAATTATACTTGATTCATAGCTGTTTTTGTATTCATTCTGTAGAAAGCCTTCTGGGATATGTGCGGAAAATGTGAGGATTCAGTATGATTTTATTGCATTTTAATATTAAAGTATACTAGTTGTAATACTTTTATGAGCTTGTTAGTTTATAAATACAATCTAGGCACAGTCACACAATCCCCTATGTTCATGCTCTTCACATTCTTATTCATTCTCAGATGGCAGCTGTCTTCAGAGTTTCACAGAGCTGTGGGCCAGTGAAGATGTTTTATCACCTAGTTTCAGTTCTTAGAGGTAGATATACACAGAGTTTTAGCCCTATGTTGTCACAACTAACTTTCTGGGTTTATAACTAGCAAGTGCTGGAGGAGATCTGGCTCACTATGTGTATTCACAAAAGTTTATAAGGTAAACTGCAGACTAACAGGTCTTGGTAAATATTTGAAGATGGTTCTAAAAGAGAGTGAGAAAATGGCAGTAAATGGCCAGTATTCACTGTGGGTGGAGAATGTCAGTGATATTCCATAAGACTTTTGATGGGCCCCATATCATCCAAGATATGCATAAATGACCAAGAGAAGTGTGGGTACTGAATTAGATGGGGTAGGTCGTGGCTTGGCCCAGGCTCCTTACACAGACAGCATCACCCTGAGGCCATGGGAGGTGGAGTGCTGAAGGGAGGCTGGTAAAGTTACCCTGGGGTGGGTCACATTTCTGGTTCTACCTCCCTGTTGGTTCAAGACCTTTGGACATCTATGGTCAGGTCCCTGCCTTCAGTGTGGGATTGGATAACTGTTCCCAGGTAACCCTATGTATTGTTAGGTCAGCCATACCCCAGGCTCTTTGGAAGCTGCCCTTGGACATGTGGTCTCTGCGTGCAGCTCTCAGGCCACGCACCCTTTGGATGCCGCCTTCTGACCACATGGTCACTCTGATGCATTAAAATCTATCTTTGGCTACTACATCGGACCCATCCCGATTAATTTAGCCACTCTCAGCCCAGCCAGACTGGACCTGAGATCGCAGCCTGCGCTGTGATAGAAAAGAGGTGAAAAGTGAAGTGAAAATATTGCTGATATTACTAAGCCATTTGAGATAGCAAAGATCGGGGTCAACTATGAAGGATCCAAAAGCATCTTAGGGGATTACGGAAGAAAATAGCTAGCTAAACGCAGTCAATGTAGGTAGATATAAGGTGATGTTCATGGCAAAGAATCACTTTCCCTTTTGAATTTTGAGTCAATTTCTATCAATCAAACAAATTATCTTGAAATTATACCAGAGAAAATCGTTAAGATACTAGGTGAATCTCAGTAACAGTAACTACTGAATTTTTAGAAATGAATCATAGAATAAAATGGACAATGTTATTATAAAGCTGCATAAGGCACTTTGCTTACTGTCTGTACTCTAAGTACCCAGAAAAGAAAATGATAGAGAGGACTGGATAAGGTTAAGAGAAGGACAACAAAGAATGCAAGAAGTATGAAACAGTGTCTTTACAAGGAATAAATAAGTAGTCTGGGGCTCTTCTGCTTGAAGAAGAAATGACTGAGAGGGAAATGATAGACCATGTAGAGAACTGATCTATTCTTCTCTGCCCCTTGACAGCAAAGGCACTGGTAGGCATCAAATGAAGCTGTCAGCTGTCAGGTTCAAAACATGGTTACAGATAGAGTGTGTATCACCTTGACACAGAGTATTGTGGATGATAAAAATGTAAATGGCCTTGTAGGAAGACTAGACAAATTCATGTCAGAAAAATCCATACAAACCTTTTCTGCCTCAGGAAATCTTGTAGACTTGAAGTATTACCATATGCTGTTGGTTTTTTCCTCTGAACATTTACTTTTAGTATATGTTGGAAAAAACTCTTGCGCCAACTTAATCTTTGGTTAATCTTTTTTGATGTCCTATTATCAATTGACACTGTGATGCTAAAATCTACAAAACCTAACAAGACAGCTATGAACAAAGAATGGAGATAATGGAGGCATTTATTGAAAACAAAAGAATAATAAAACTCTTTTCCCTTTCCCTTTTGAACTGTCTTGAATGAACTCTTTCACCTGGAGTTATCTTCAAATCCTTTTATACCTAGAGGATTTTGTTAGGGATAAAATTTTCTAGTCTGATATAGGTACTCAGCTCTTACCCAGCCAAATTTTTAGTCAAATACATTGTCTTGTAGGCATTTGAGAACTTAATGATAACCTCGTATTCATGGGACAAAAGAAATCAAACATCTGACTTCAACTATAGGCGAGATGAAAAAGTACAGTCATAGGAAAATGACTCAGTGGCAAGCAGTGGGCGTGAGGTTCAACCTGCCCTACTATTAAGAGAGCAGATGTTTACATGTGAGCTGTATGTGTCTAAATTATGACTACATTTGTTGCCTTCTGGAGGCTGACCTGGAACAGAGACTAGACAGAGCAAGAGGAAAAAGTAGATATTTATTAAAAGGTCTCAATGGGTACGCCTGGGCCACACAAGAGTCCAGCTGGACCACACCCAAAATGCCCCAAAATGGTCACAAAATGGATGCCCAATCATGAGGTCCCACACTTTTACAAGTTCTGGTCCATTAGCATATTAGAAACAATTGTCCAACCATAGCTTCAGGTTATGAAGCTCCATCCTCCTGGTTTTTTTCTTATCACTTCACCACTGTTTTCGTTCTTGGGCCTGAAAGTTGTCCTTGGTATCGAGCTAGAGAAGGAATTGTTTTGTCTATCTGCTCTGTGAAGAGAACTCAGTAGCACTTAATCTGAAACCTAAAGCTACCCACTAAAACAACACAGGATCTAAAAAATATAAAAGCTAAAACCTAAGGCATCACATTCAACATAGACTCAAAGGAATACCTCCACAAGGAGTAAGGGAATGATTCAATGAGGGGAGATATTCAGATATGTAAGCCAAAGAATATAATGCCTTTTCAAGTACCCAGAAGCATTTTCTCAGATATGACAGATATTATGCTAGACTTTCAACAGAACTGTGTTCTTCTGGACTCACAGATGGAGGCCTGACAGCATGTGTGAAAGCATCTCAAATACTTAAGCGACTTAAACACATCCTGTGTGTTTCCCTGATGATGATGTGGTCTATCTTACACTTCATCAGCAGTATCAACTATATTTCCATTCATTTAGAATAGCATAGCATACAATAGAATAAATGGAATAGTTCCAATTTGAAAGGGAGCTACAACAAGCTACTTTAGTTCAACTACCTGACCATTTCAGGGCTGACCAAGTTAAAGAATGCTATTAAGGATGTTGGCCAAACACTGGGGCACTGCACACCTGTCTAGGATGCCTGTTCTAGGGTTTGGCCATTCCCTCACATCCTATCGTCACATCCCAGGGAGGAGAAATCAGCTCCCTCTCCACTGCACCTTCCCAAGGAGCTGTAGAGAGCAAAGAGGTGGCCCCTCAGCCTCCTTTTCTCCAAACTAGACAAGCCAAAGTCCTCAGCCACTCCTCAAAGGACATGACTTCCAGTCCTTTCAGCAGAACTGTTGCCCTCCTCTTGATGCAATCAAGGACTTCAACACGCATCTTAAATTGTGGACCCAGCACAGCACACAGCACTCTGGGTGAGGCTGCACCAATGCTGAATAGAGAGGGATAATCCCTTCCTTTGACAGGCTGGTGATGCTCTGTTTTATGTTCCCAGGATGGGATTTGCCCTCCTGGCTGCCCGGACACACAGCTGACCCTCACCGATCCTGCTGCTGACCAGCAACCCCAGATCCCTTTCTGCAGGGCTGCTCTCCAGCCACTCCTCTCCCAATTCATACTTGTTCCCAGCATTACTCTGTCCTAGGTACAGAATCCAGAATATGGAGTTGTTAAATTTCATCCTGATGCTCCAATGTATGCAGATCATTCTGCAACACATTTTGTCCCTTGAGAGCATCAACAGCAACACCCAATTTGGTACTGTCAGAAAACCTCCTAATGGCATGTTCAAGTCCTGCATCCAGATTGCTGATTGAAGAGGACTGGCCCCAGGACTGAGCTCTGAGGAATGCCACGGGTGACTGGTCATCAGCCAGATGTAGCCCCACTCACTACAACCCTTTGGACTCTGCCCTTCAGCCAGTCCTTCACACATCAGTTGCAGTATTAGTAACATGTATACATTTGCAAATGGAGATAAAAATAGATAAACCCATAAAAACTATAATTCTACACATCTACAGTGCACCTACAATTGACACAAAATCCTAATGTGTTAACATAAATTGTATTTTCATATTTCAAAAGTCATTGTAAATACTTTAAATATACTTAGAAGCAACGTGTAATGAAAACAACATTTTCTGAAAGTGAAGCTAGGATAGTTGTGGTAGTTGCTGGCAGGTTACAGTAAGTCTTAACATTTTCAAAATAAAATGAAGAGATATAAAAGCCATCTCATAACTCAGTAAGCCATTTATAATGAAATATGCATCTTTTAAATAAAGAGAATGCATTAGAAGTAGTTAACACGTTAAAATTATTCCTTTCTCTTAACCTGTTCTGTTACACATGCTTATAAATGTATTAACTTTTCCTAAGTCATTGACAGACAAGACTTTATACTTTGAGATATCTATTTCTGATTTAAGCCTTTTATCTTCTGCAGTTAAATCAAGACTCTTTCTTGTATAACATTTTAAAATGGCAAAATTGTTTGAAATTAATACTTATTTAAAAATATTAAATACAAAACTTAGAACACACTTTTTAATTATTTGTATCAAGGAAAATAATGCAGTTGTACTTTGAAAACAATTTTTGTCATAATTTTCATGATATGAGTCCAATTTTTCATTTCTGAAGGATACATATAATGTTGTTAAATTTTGAGATTCTGATGCTGAGATGCTCTGGCATACTTCCTTCTGATTCCTTATAAAAACACATAATGTTTGCAATGTTCTTTATTTGAACATACAGTCTTCACTTGCCGAAGTAATAAAAGCATTTATAAAGATGCCTTGAGAACCTTGGAAAATTATATAGAAATCTGGAATATGTCACTTTTTATTAGGTGACTTTGCTGTATATACCCACAAGTTCACGTTTCATTTTACGGCACATTATAATTTATATTTTTTACACTTTGTTATAGATATTCTGTATTAGCAGGACTGGAAAAGTCTTTTGTGGATCAAGGTGGGTGCAGAATTTCAGGAACTGGATGCTGTGAAAATGCTTCAGGGCTGTATTTCTGTGAGAGGATTGCCTGCTGTGGTAGATGGATAGATCTTTGTTCAGCCCAAGCCCTTGAAGTGTTGAGATGCTGTTTTTGAGGCCCCACTCACAAGGATCCGCAGGGATGTTTGTCTGACAGGGCAGCTTTGCCACTGCTTGACAAGAGCATGTCTGAATTAAGAGCGAGGAACGTGTAGGAGTACAGAGAGGGGCAAATGCTATACTATATGCTGCTATGTTTGCTGCATGCAAGGCATAAGATTACTGAGTGAGTCGGGTTTTCATGTTATTTTCTATCTTCTGCTTCCTGTCTAGAGCCTGTTTAATGTGTGTCTCTGGTACTGTGGGATAAAACAAGGCAAAGAAGAGAAGGAAGGCTTCATTACTTTACATATAAATTGAGAAAGGTGCTGCTGTTTTATAGAATAAAAATCACAGATTTATTTATAAAAAAGAGGTATTGCAAAAATGTAATATGTATTTTTTTTCACAGTGATATTTTCAACCCTATTACTTGTTAAACTATCCTAGACCTGACATATTACTGGTTTTATATATTTAAATAATTTTTAATAGCAAGAATTGCTTATAGAAAGAGCATCCTTTGTGTTCTTCACTTCTAGTTTCCTTTTATAAATTGCACATCTGATTTTGCTCATCGTACATTAAGTCAAAATTATGTTTTCCTGATTTCATTCTTCCTGCCTCAAAAGCCACTGAAGAAAATGCAGGGATTTCATAGCTTTCCTGTTGCTGAAATGTGCATAGGGACAGACATCTGTATTTATCTTCTGTAATATATTAAATAATCAGGGAAGTAACCTTCCTCTCAGCCTTCTCTCAGTAAAAGACTTAAAATTAAATGACAGCAAAGGGATACCCAAACAATTTTCCTACCAGTTTTAACAGTACAATATTTGCATAAGGACTTAGAATTTATTTTCACTATGACAGCGATTTGGGAAAATAATTCCACAATTTTTTATCTGTTTAGACAGTTTGGACTGGCTATGTATCACTATGTTATGAATAATGGGGTTTTTACCTACATTGCTCTTTCCAATTGTAAGATAAAATAAATGCCAAAAATGCACATTTGTCTTATCTAGGTCTGTAGGTACTTGAATCTTAAAGAAGGAAGGGAATTAGTGTTATTTTGTGTGGTCTTAATTATGGCATAATTTCATGCTGAACTGCCATAACATTAGCACCACTGTGACAACATTATAATTTTTTTATGGTATCTGTGTGGTGACAGGTAGTAAAAAAGATCAGATACTTCTCTTATCTCCAGTGATTCCTTTTTTAGGAGTGGAAGAATTTGAGAAGTACGGATTAGCTGAACTGCTCTATAATGGAGATGATCAAGAATTTTTTGAAGGATGTGAAGGATGTTCATCTCTCGCAACTGTATATACCATAATGAGACTAAAAGTATAAAAGAAGAAGCTAAGAAAACAGGAAAGGGTGGGATTAATCTTATCCACCCTCAAAATACATATTATATGTCATTGTCACCTATGTATGAATTAATTGTTTTGATTCTGTCTATATTCTTTGAAAAAGGGCTCCTGGTTACAGTTCAGTTATACTAAGTCACTTGGTATTTCAGTCTAGATAATATAAGACCCATCCAATCAATCTCATTAAAAATTTTAATGGTCAGTGCATCTGGTTTAAGGAGACTAGAAATGAATACGGATAATAAATAGTATTATAATACATAGTATGCAAAAATAAGTAAATTAACAAATAACCTAAATTACTCTCAGGAGCATTCTCTACATGTTTTGCCCCAGCATATGTTGGGAGTGTGCAAATCTGAGCCAAATCTGATGAGGAGAAGGCAAATAATTAAGTTATACAGACAATCACTGGACAGTGTTTGAGCCTGTTCACAGGTCCTGATTTGTACACAGTACAAATGTGTCTAAAGATCCCTCCAGACTAGAGCTAGACCCCAGAGTGTGCCCAAATACATTGACAAAAAAAGAGATTTTGAAGTTACGACATTGAAAAAATCTGTTGCAAACCACACCTAATACTGATGTGGAGCAACCTGAGCCCTATTTTCAGGTTATGAATAGTGCCCTCAAGACCATACTAAAATTCTTTCACAACGTTCTATTACTTGAGTTTCTGTTATGAAGGATGAGAGCTTAAGAGATTTCTAGACATTTCTGTTACAGATTAATTCTTCTTGATAATCTGAGGTACAGATCAATGTGACCATAAACTGACATAGGGGAAAACCACAATTGCAACATAGAGAGAGGTTCAGTTAGGTCCTGTCTGCCCTGTCTCAAAGGGACTTAAAAGGGATAACAACCTGGGGAAATGCCATATTTTTGCTTGACTTAGCAAAGCACGCTGAATGGCTCTGTACAACCTGGCTCAATATGTGCTAAAGAAAAAAAAAAAGAGGATAATTTCATGATGTATATGTCAATCGCTCCTTTTTGTCAGTTAGGTCGCTTAGTGAGTAGGTCTTGCCTTTTAAAAATGGACTCAGGCTAAATCTAGCTATTTGAATAACGAGGTCTTAACTCATTCTTTTGGATGCCTCTGATACAAAGATATTTCATTCCATTTCAATGACCTTATTTGCAACCAGCTTTCTTTACATATGCACTCTCATTAAAAAGAAACCAGATATGTATTTAGAAAATGTTAATAACTAAATGATATTTCTATTTGCTCAATTCTGAAAAGTAGATAAGGAAGAAATAGAGCTAGAGATAATTACCAAATTTCAATATTTATAGAAACCAGGCACTTGTGTAGATAACAAGACAATTCTCAATGTGTTTTGATGATGATGAAGTGCCAGTTTTCTGTAAATATTGAAATAAAGCAATTATCACTTGAACTATTCATTATTTATCTGGTTTCAAATCACAATGAATACAGTCAAATTGCCATTTTTTTCACAGGAATGTGAAGCTAAAAATAAGTACTGTGTTAACCTTTTATATACTTTCTTTGTGGAACTAGTTTGAAAAGTTTTACAAGATGAAATGAAAGAGAATCTCTACATACATAAGGAAGGAAAAATTTTTAAATTTAGTTTTTGAGACAGCAGGCTTCCTAAAAATGTACTATCCAACAAGTATTAAAGCTCTGATTCCACAAACACTGTCAAACAAAGATAAATCTATTTACCATATATGGGCACAAGTTTACTAAATAAGAGCAAAAGACATGTCCTGTGTAGTTGAGTTCTGTATTTTATTTGCCTGCAATTACATTAGTCAATCTGAATAGGATTTAGATTTTTTTAAAACCAACTACCTTTTTTGTTCCTGCAAATTTTATGAGAAGGCTGTTTCAGAACCTACTCTTTTAGAAACACAAATTTCAATTTATCCTTAAATATAATCCAGAGTAGTTGATAAATGTTTATTCTTATGCAAATATTACTAAACGCGTATGTAGACATTTGCAAGAATAAGTCTTGGCTTGTACTGTGCAAGGACTATATATTAGTTTTGTTCTTTATACAGCCAAATTAATTAATTTGCATAAATAAATAAATAAATAAAGTGTAGTTTTCATAGATAACTAGACACCACAGCACTCTCTAAATGTATTTATTATCAGGATTTCTTATAACACATTGAGTGTTAACACAGAACCACCTGCAGATAATAATTTGGAAACACAGTAACAAGAGAAGAATTGAAATGCAAATTAGCACACCAAACAAAAATTCCACATATGAAAAATTATGCCTACAAAATATTAACATTTGTGTTATTTTAGTGTCTGAGCCTGCTGCACTCAGAATTATATTCTATTAAGATCACACACAGTACATTTATGTCCAGATCCAAAAATGCATTTTGCCTGAAGATTGGAGGAAAGTAAATATCATCCCCAGTCTTCAAGAAGGGCAGAAGGAGGACGCAGGGAACTCAGACTGGTGAGCCTCACTTCGTTCCCAGGGAAGATGATGGAGTAGCTAATTCTGGAAGCAATTTCCAGGCACATGAACAAAAGGAAAATAATCAGGAGCAGTCAGCATGGATTCGCCAAGCTGAAGTCATGCTTGACCAAATTAATAAACTTGTATGATGAAGTGATTGTCCTGGTAGAGGAGGGGAGAGTGGTGGATACTACTTGGACTTCAGTTAGGTCTTTGGCACTGTCTGCCATGAGATGCGCTTAAAGAGGCTGGACAAGCAGACTGTGAGACGGGCTGAAAGGTGACCCCATGGCTGGGGCTAAACAGTGGTTTTGTTGGCACTACAAAGTCCGGTTGGCCACCAGTTATAGTGGTGTTCACCAGGGGACAATACTGGGTACAGTCCTGTTTGACATCCTTAGTGATCCAGAAGATGGGTAAGAGTGTACACTCAGCAAGTTTGCTAATGACATCAGACAGGGAGAAGGGGCTAAGTTGTTAGAGAGACATGCTGCCAGCCAGAGGGACTTTGACAGGATGAAGAAATGGACCAACAGAAACCTTGTAAAGTCCAATAAGAGGAAAGTGCTGCACCTGAAGAGGAACAACTCCAGGCACTGGTACATGCTGGAACAGTCAGAAAGAAGCTTGGCAGAAAAGGACCTAGATGTCCTTCTACCCATTAGGCTAAACATTAGCCAGGAATATGTCCTTGTGACAAAGAAGGCCAATGGTATCCTGGGCTGCCTTAGGATGAGTGATGCCAGCAGGTTAAGGGGGGTGATCCTGCCCTTATACTCAATGCTGTGCAGCCACACCTGAAGTCCTGTTTTAAATTCTGGGGTTCCCAGCACAAGAGAGACATGGACAAAACAGAGGCAGTCCAGCAAAGGGCCATGAATATGATGACAAAGAGGCTGGAGCATTCCTCTATGAAAAAAGGCTGAGAGAGCTGAGACTATATAGACTAGAGAATAGAAGGACTGTGGGTGATTTATGTTTTCAGTGGTGCCAGTGACAGGACCAGAGGCAACGGGCCCAAATGGAAAGGAGGTTCCCTCTGAACTTCAAAAAATGCTTTTGGGTTGTGAGGATGACTGAGAACCAGCATAGACTACTCAGAGAGGTTGTGGAGATATTCAGAATCTGCTTGTACATCTCTAAATGGCCCTGCTTGAACAGGAGAGTTGGTCCAGATGATCTCTAGAGGTCGGTTCCATTCGGTGACTCTGTTTCTGTGATTTTTAAGCAAGTAAGTGGACTGGTCTTCTGTCATACCAGATAAAATGAAAAAATGCTTCCCTCCATTTAAAATCAATTATGTTTTTATTTGAAAAAAAATATGATCATTATCTCATAAGATATGGTTGTTCAAACTTAAATTTGCAGCAAAAGGAAGGAGTGGCTGAAGGCTGGATGGCCAGGAGTGCTCTCTCAGGAAGGCATTTATCTGTCATAGGACCTGGAGTCCTCAGACTCTGCAGGGGTTGTGCATCAGTAGACTTTGTGGACTCTTCTGCACTCAACAATATTTCATTTTTCTCAACAATATGCTATCCCTCCTCAGCTTCTGAAGAACATCAGTGTGGGATTTTCATCTTATTATCAGTGTGTCCTTTGAAAGCACAGTCAGAGGAGGTGTGGCTACATGAGGGTGGACATCGAACAGCCTTGATCTAGTATTTAAAGCAAAGATGTCAGTCTAGTGTGCATAAAGATGACTCGAAATATTTTTCCTCTTTGTTTTCCATGAAAGCCGTAAAACTTTATAAGAGAATCTTTCAGAAATAGAGAAAGACTAATCTGACATACAAAACCTCTCAAGTCAATAAGATATTTAATTGAAGTACGCTTAAAAGTAAATAAAATATGCCTACAAGCTTGGGGTCATAAGATAAATTCCTTTTGAAGAAAAATTGTGCTTTTGTTCAAATTAACAAATTGGTAGACTCTATAGCTGAATCCTATGAGATTCTTTGGACAGAGTTTTTTTTTAGTTTCTGGCTAAACAAGGCAAGGATTTGATGGCACAGGTAGGATTCATGCATCTAAATCTAGGCGGGTAACCCTATAGTACCCAAAACACCTGTTCAAAGCTGATTTTACGACAGGAACACACTCTGCTCACCCTAAAAAAAGGAATGAGTTTAGACAATGTAGAGGAGACAGAAATAAAATTCTATGGTTATTATATGCAAGTGGTGGCAGCTTCCCTGAAAGAAAAAAAAACATCAAACAAAACAAGAATCAGAATACAAGAATAGCATTATCACATCTTCAGCACTTAAAAAACTGAGAGCTTCAAGCTGTTTATCCTAAGCATTACATAATATTTTTACTATAACTACTAGATTTTTAACATATACTGAAAAGTAAAAATTATTAGTTAACTAATCTGTGGGATGATGTGAAGAATTACACCTAAAAAACAGCTTACACTTTTTTTTTTGTTTTATCTCCGGTCCTAAACAACAATTTTTCTAAGGCTGTGTGAATTCTTAATAGCTTTTCCATTTCTGCCTTGTAAATCCATGTACCATGGCTCACAGGCACATGCTGGCATGCATGCTGTTATGTACAGCTACTTAAATTTTCACAGGGGAAAAAAAGTATAAATATGTGTATGTTCAGGTGGGGGTAGCATAACAATGCTGCAAGGATGTGCACTTCAATTTCAGAAAACAAGAACACAGAAGGGGACTCAATATTGATGAAGATGTGAGCATACTCACGTAACAGGCAATTGTACATTAGCATTAGCTCTGCAATGCTACAAATAGGAAGCAATTCTTACTTCTGTTTAAAGGGTTAAAATCCTAATTTCACATGGGCTACCTACAGCTGGTGCGTCAGACCTTACTAACTTCAGACAAGGGTCATAACTGTTCACAGCATGTTTGTTGCATTATAGCTTTCATGTATATTATTAAAGAACATGTAGAGCATACCATACATCAACCAGAATCAGAATCATTATTTTTACAGCATGTTGCTTTTAAGTACAGTAAGACAAACAGGATACGTATGAATGACAACATTAAAGCAGGTAGGTAGCGTTTTTTGTTCTTATGTATGCTTCATTGCTAAGAAATTTTGATTTAATACCTCTGCAATTATTTCAAGCCTTACAGGTGTCTATCTGCTTTTCTAACTTAGAAAATGCAAAGCTTAAGAGTCCGTAGAATAGTACCACGCTGTGACTTGGGAATTTCCATAACACTGAGAAGAAAGGATATTTCTTTAACAAAGTATCCCCAGGTCACAGATTATTTAGATGAATCCAAGCTGCTGAATTTACAGTACTTCCATTTGCCAGATGTATACTTGACCTTTTGTGTTTGTTCATGTGCATATGTTATGTCCAAAAATATTAATTTTTCTAAGCATGCACATGAGGCAAGAGTAATAAGCAATATTTCTCTGGGTTCACTCACAGAAACCAGAGAAACTTTCTGGCTCAGTTCCCTCCTTTCTACATTAACAAATCTAGATACCACCGTGCATCTTGGCCTAAGAAGGGAAAGGGCCCCTCTCCCCCTGTTTGTAGGTGAGGAAGCAAGCAGGATAAGGCAGATTCAATGTGCACCATCTGATGGATCTGACTGGGCATGCAGTCTTGCTACAGACAGACTTCAGAAGAGATGTGTATATGATGTGCTAATGAAATTGCTTTAAAAGAGTGGTTATGTCTCTATAGCAACATCAATCTCTGAAAATTAAAGCAGAAATAGCTATTGATAAGCAAATCTTACATCAAAATTTTCTTCATCTAATTTATCACAACAGAAATGTTTTAGGTACTACATACTATATTTTTAATATAAAATAAATAATATTTATTGATTTTTCAAGGTTATGTTATAATTGTATCGGGGTTTTTTTAAGAACAAGTGTTTGGTAAGGAATCAGAAATTTTCTCATTGTTTTCTTCACTGAAGACACATGAAGTTGAATTACTTGTGCCTTGGCTTTGTATTTTTTCTGCATAATAATTCAGTGAATCAACAGACCTATGTATCTTTGCTAAAAATTAAAAATTTAAGTCCCACTGAATCAGGTGATCTATTCCCTGCACCCTTCTCTTTAGCTTAGGCACACTGTGGCAGTTGGAGGTCACACTAACAATTTATCTATTCAGACCATGCTGTCCAAAAAGGGAGCAATACCTCCAAAAGGGAGCATAATTATTTCTGAAAGAGCCACAAATATATTCCAGAACTTTTGTAACAAAACTTTGAGCTGACTTTTAAAAATAGTTGGTAAAAACAGAAAGGTAATTTGTGGATTCTTACAGGTAATGATATGTACTCAAATATCTGTTGTCAAGAAAGCTGAAGGAGGCAATAGTAATAGGAATAAACTAAGTAAATTAAGGCACAGAAGAATGGTATGGTAAAAAATTGAAGGATTGAAAATATTTTTGTTGTTCCTCTTACAACCCTTCATGCTTCATTACCTGTCTGAAATGCCTGTACACAAATGAATGCTGCATGGGGAATAAACAAGAACTAGAGATCTATGTGAGGTCACGGGGCCGTAATCTCAAAGCAATTGCAGAGACATGGTGGGATAGCTCACGTGACTGGAATACTGTCATGGATGGCCATGTACTTTCTGAAAAGGACATGTCAGAGCGGGGAGTTGGTGAAGTTGTTCTCTCTAAGAGAGAACAACTGCAATGTATTGAGCTCTACCCAGGTACAGATGAAGGAGATAGCAGCTGATGGGTAAGAATTAATGAACATGCTAATATGGGGGACATTCTTGTGGATTTTCACTGCAGTCCACCTGATCAGGGGGAGGAGGAGGAGGTTGATTAGGCTTTTTGTGGACAGCTGGAAATAGCTTCATATTCTTGGGCTGTGGTTCTCCTGGGGGACTTCAAGCACTCATATTTGTCAGAGGGACAACAAGGCTCGACACACTGGAAGAAAAATTTTTGGTGCAAGTAGTGAAGGTGCCAGTGAGGAAAAGTGTGTGGCTGGATCTTATACTAAAATGCCAGGAGGGACTGTTTGAAGATGTAAAGGTTGAGACAGCCTTGGCTGTTGTGACCATGAGATGGTCAGAGTCTGGAACTCAGAGTCTGCTTGGAGGAAGCAAAGCAGTAAGCAGGACTAGAAACTTAAATTTACAGAGAGCTGACTTTGGTCTCTTCAAAGATCTACCTAGGGGAATCCCATGTGTTAGGCCCCTTCTTCCCAAGAAGAGAAAGGAATCCAAGAGAGCTGGTCATTATGTAGGCACCATTACCTCCAAGCTCAGGACCACTGAATCCCAATGATCAAGAAATTAAGCAAAGGGGGCAGGAGACACACATGGATGAATAGGGAGCTTCTAGTAAATCTCAAACAGAAGAAAGAAATTTATGGGATGTGAGAAAAGGGATATACCATGTGGGATGACTATAGGAACACAGTCAGAATATGCAGGGGTATGATGAGGAAGGCCAAGGCCCATTAGGAATAAAGTCTGGCAGAGGACATCAAGGGCAACAAGAAAGGCTTCTACAAGAACATCAGCAGTAAAATAAAGATTGAGGAAAATGCAGGGCCACTGATGAATGATGCAGGTGTCCTGGTAATGGAGGATGTGAGAAGGCAGAATTACTGAGTACCTTCTTTGCCTCAGTCTTTACTGCTGATCTCAGCCCTTAGGAATCCCAGACCTCAGAAGTAGGAGAAGGTTGGAGGAAGGAAGATTTCCCTTTGTTCATAGGGGGTTGTGTTACAGGTTAGCTGGGCAGACTAAACATCCATAAATCCCTTGGCCCTGATGGGATGTACCCATGGGTGCTGAAGGAGCTGGCAGATATTGTTTCTCTGCAGCTCTCCATCATCTTTGGAAAGTCATGGAGAATGGAGGAAGTGCCAGTGTTACTCTCATCTCCAAAAAGGACAAGAAGGAGGATAAAGGAAACTACTGAGCAGTCAGTGTCATCCCCATCCCTGGAAAGGTGATTGAACAGATCATTCTGGAGGTCATCACTAAGCATGTAGAAGAAAAGGTCATCAGGAGTAGCCAGCATGGATTCATCAAGGGGAAATCACGTTGACCAATCTTATAGGCTTTTATGGTGACATGGCAGGATGGGTTGATGAAGACAGATGTTGATTTCAGCAAGGCTTTTGATGCTGTCTCCCATAACATCCTCATAGGTAAGCTCAGGAAGTGTGGGTTAGATGGATGGACAGTGAGGTGGATTGAGAACTGGCTGAATGGAAGAGCTTAGAGGGTTGTGATCAGTGGACTAGGATCCAGCTAAAGTCTTGTAGTCATTTGCAGTCCCCAGGGATAAAAAACACTGGGTAAGGGTAGGGTCCTGCACCTGGGGAATAATCCAGTACCAGTACAAGGTTGGAGCCTGACCTCCTAGAGAGTATCTCTGCTGAGAAGGACCTGAGAGTCTTGGTGGATGACAAGTTGGCAATTAGCCGGCTGTGTGGTCTTCTAGCCAGGAAGGCTAGTGGTATCCTGGGGGATGCAGGGAAGAGTGTGGCCAGCAACTGTAGGGAGATGATCCTCCCTGTCTACACAACCCTAGTAAGGCCCCATCTGGAGTGCTGTGTCCAGTTCTGGGCTCCTCAGTACAAGAGAAAAAAGGAACTACTGGAGAGGGTCCATTGGAGGCCACAAAGATGATGAGGAATCCAGAGCATCTCTCTTATAAGGAGACACTGCTGAATCTGGACATATTTAGTCTAGAGAAAACTGAGAGAGGAGCTCATCAATCCACATAAATATTTTAAAGGCGTGTGATAAAAGGATGGTGCCAGACTCTTTTCAGTGCCACACAGCAACAGGATGAAGTGCAATGACTGTGAACTAAAACACAAAGAGTGTCACCTAAAATGAGGAAAAATTTCTTTAGATTGAGGGTGGAGGAGCACTGGAACAGGCTGTCAAGCCTCTCTGGGTCACTGAGTCTTCCTCTCTGGAGATATTTAAAACCTACCTGGATGCATTCCTGTGTGCCTGCTCCAGGTGACCTTGCCTTGGCAGAGGTTTTGTACTGGATGATCTCCAGAGGTCTTTTCCAATCCTAACAATTATGTGATTCTGTGTCAATTTATTAAAATGAAAAACAATAGAATTCTGTGTGACTCAACAGCTTTAATTTTCTTAGAAGGGAAAAGGTAGCCAAAATCTCATTTGAAAATTTACATATATGGCCAGGAGGTTGCAGGCAAAACATTTCCCTTGGATAACTCGTGTATGTGAAGAAAGATCAATGGAAATTTATAGCGCATTTTCTGAGTTGGTGCTTGCTGTGGTTTGTTTGGCATCTGCTATAAAATTCTAATTGTAAATCAAATTAATTTAATAGTGAGTTCAGTTGCCTAAGAATAGGTTTTGAGTGCAATTTTAGAGATTCTAGGGTGTCCACAAGGTTTCCAGCTGTGCCTCTGGACAAATATAAAAGAAAGTTCATGGTCACAACAGGGGAAATCTAAAATGGAAACTGGCTATTTTCAAGCGTATGTAGCCCTATTTAATGTGCATGAAAAAGAACCCAAATATCAGGACCTTCTTCGATACACAAAGGCATCTCTCATCTTATATTGTGTGGAGCATATTCTCTTTCTACATGCTTTATTTTGATTCACATGAATTTCTGGAATTGTCATGCCCAAACTCAAGACCGTGTCTAGCAACTTGGGCATCTCCTTGTCAGCATTGTCCTAGGCATCATAGCTGTATTGACAAAATAGATAAGACATTTGAAACATGGTTTGAAAATAAACAGCTTCCTTGAAATTTTGCCTGAGAATTGTAACAGTTGAATTAGCCAAAAATGTAAATATGGTCCTGCTTCCCTCGAGATAAAATAGGGTATATTATAAAATCTACTTATTCCCATCTGATTTTTATTAAAAAATTCAATTAAGTTTGTCAATATCATAATGTTTTTACATTTATAATTTACATACATCTTCAGGACACTTCAGAGAAGTGGAAAAAAATATGCAAATACTATTCCTTACAGTCAGCGAAGAAAGACAGACAATTCTAGAGACTCAGAACAGAAAACTATTGTAAAAGTTATTAACTCTTTCTTCATTGATCAAAAGGGGAGGATCAGTCCCTTGAGATTAGCCCTAGCCGCTTTATCCATGTCTGTACTCACATATAACAGAGGAAGGAGGAACATCAAGCTGGGGCTCTGCCAGAGTTCCTGGCTTAGTCCTGGTCCTTCTGATCATGCTTCTGGGCAATGCTCAGGCACAGTTCAAGGGAATCTATTTGGCAGAAATTACCATCTATTGGCAGTTTTGGTCAAAACTGGTATCCTGTCCCCATTGCCAGTCTTCCAACATTATTATAGTAGCATTTGCCGCTTCAGCTCTTCCAATGTCTTATGCCATGTCCAGAACATCCTTCACATGTCTACTCTGCCCTCAGTTTCATATTGTGGAAAATCTCATTGTGGTGAGCTACAAGAGAGTATTCATATTACCTTATTAAAAACAGTACACACAAAAGATAATAGTAATTTTTGGACTCAGAAGCAGTCCAAAATGGTCTAGATGCTATGAATGGAGCAAAACAATTGAATGGAGAAACAAATTAAGTTTTTCCTCCATCTTCAAGACCGGGAAAAAAGCTCATGTGCTTTATCCATCAGCAGTATGCTCAAATGCTATTAATCCCCTCCTATGGCTTCCAGGCTACTCTTGTCTTGATAAAGCAGACCATTTATATCATGCTTGTTCTCCTTGTTTATAATGCAAATTAAAATACTTGTGCTGCATTGATTTCAGACTTTGTGAAGGTGTTTGCAGGGCCATGTCCAAAAATACTGCTATCAATTCCTCCCCAAAAGTTCATTTGAAGCAAACTTCTCCAGAAGGTTTGCTTTGGTCCCTGGATGTACCGGAGTGTGTTTTTGTTGATAATTTATGTACCTTTATATCAAGAATTTGTTATTATGTTCAGTTGGTATGTTCCTAGTTCTCCCCCAAGTTCCCCCCAGTTGTGTATCCTTGAGTTCCTTACCACCTTTGCTGAAAAGCCTGTTATCTGTCAATCCCCCAGCTGCCATCCCCCGGTTCTCTCTTATACGGGTGTTCCCCTCCCTTTATTCCAGCACCTTCCCTGCCTGTCTGTCATGAGTACCCTGCCTCTTTCTTCCAGCACCTTCTACGTGAATCTTCCCCATACCCAACCCTAGAAGCACCCCAACCCCCTTGGGCGTGTCGGGGAGGCACCCTAACCTCGATGCCCCATCGGGGCCTGTGACCTCTTTCCTCCTTCCCCCCACTCTGGTTTGCCTCTACCCTTGATTGATGTTCCCTCACTCTACATCTCTTGTTCCCCCATTGGTCCGTGTGTTGTATCTGCCCCTAGTTCAGCTGTCGTATAAAATCCCCTGCACGCGTGTACTCGGGACCTTTCGGACTCTGACCCATTCAGCTGCAATAAACCTTGGCTGGAACCTCACGGCGAAGGGTCTCCTCCTTCTCCTTTGTCTAAACCCTGGTCGTGGACACGCGACGCTGCCAAGTGGAGCAGCAGCCCCACAGGTTCTACTTCGGGCACCCCCGTTGGCCTGGGCAGCTCCCCAAACGTGGTGTGGGGCCGGGAAACCCCCGAGCCAGCCGGGCTCCGGCTGACTGCGTCACCTGAACTATTCCACTGAAGAACATATATATTCATAATATCTCAGGATTCTATTTGGAGAATAAATGTATACAGATATCTGTTAAAAAATATTAAGAGAAATACGATATGTTTTCATCCAAGCTATTTTTAAAACATAAACGGGCATGCACTTCTCCTTCTGCCTTCATAATATCTCTTTTTCTGTTAGCATATTTTCGTCTTTAAAACACAGAACCTTTTTTGAAGTTTCATACATTTACTACCAAAATATATCTATGAGGGCACATAATTGTCAAACTTTGTTGGATTTTTATGAAAGAATAAATGTACTACACTGAAAGAGGCGAGATCTATATTGTGCCCTGAAATTCTTCCAACACCCACTTTATTTCCTTAGTTTCCTTTGAAATCTTCTCTTCAGAACACGAGCATATCAGTATCAGTAATCCTGTTAAACTGAGTACGGCTCATGCATGACAATCTCTTCATTGTCTCACTTCCATTTGAGATTTCTTAATATGGATTAATCTAAAATTTAATTTCAGTTTGTAATTTAAAGGAATGTTCCCACTTTAAAACTCTTCTCCTAACATCAAACATTACTTCTGTCTTTGATTTTTTTCCAAAAAAAAACTTTGAATAAACAAAAAATAAAGTCTTTGTTTTGTTTTGTTTTGTTTTTCCTTTTAAGTGAAATGGATGGTGTTTGCTAAAGTTTAAAGACAAAATTTTAAGTGTTTTATGCATGCATAGTCAGGCTTGACTGGCAAAACATTATTTGAAACAGGATCCTAATAGAATGAAATTATTACTATTGGAGATACTAGTGAAGATGGGATGAAGAGGTATGCCAATCACTTTTTCTGATTGATCCAAAATGAGATAAATATATATTTTTTGTTTGGAATTTTTGTGAACTTTAAATTGCTGGAGTTATTGCTGTGTTCTTTTACTGTCACACTGTTGTGGTTTTACAAAACTTTACCAGAGGTCCAAGTGCTCATTTGTTTTGCAAGAGTTTCTGATAAGAGGATGTTTCTGCAGGGTAAGTAACAGCAGGAATTGTATTTTTACTATTTGTGAAGTACCACTTCCTTGTCAGAACAGATTGAACTTCAAAGCCTGACTAAAAACACCATATACAGTTTATTTGTTTGGAAGATATAAAAAAAATAAAAGCCAGAGCTAGGGTTGCTACAGTGGTATTTCAAATAAATGATAGTGACAGCCAAGTATTTGTCAAAGGCTGAATATGTGTTTTATCAGCCAAACAATTTCCCCCTTCCTGAAGTTAGTAATTGATCGCTAACTTAACTGCTTTATTGATGCTCAAACTGTCATGTATCCAGAGCTCAAAATAAAAAAAAAATCATATTTATGGGTCTATTCCATCCTTTAATTTTTTTTTAATACTCAGTGTTTTTAATGGTTGCCTAATCATAAATTCTAGTCAGGCTCTTTTAATTGGTTTTTGACCTACATTCTATTATGGGCCTGATTAACAATTCCCTAATCAAAGTTGCAAAACATTCTTCTTTGTGTTCAATAATTTAGACATCCATATGGGAGTTCTATTGTTGCTTTTAGTATCACTGTGAATTTAGTTCATTCTGTGCATGCAGTTTTGAGATTCACTTGAGCAAAAATAATTTCAAACTCAAAAAACCCCCTAATACATCCAAGTATTCAATAAGTCTCTGAACTGTACTTCTTCATTGCTAAAGACACCTACAAATTTAATCACTGTGGATTTTGGTAATTAGCAAAATGGCATATTTGTTCTACCAGAAGCTCCCAAGACCAAGTCTTAGGATGATTACTTTTAACCATGTGGCCAGAGTGCTTTTGGAGCTATCAAGATGTTAACAGGCAGGTTAAGGAAAGTTGCTCCCCTTCATGAACAAGGCAGAAAAGGTGACATATAATGTCTCCCTTTAGCATCCTCCTTCTCTAGTGTCAGGAAAACAGCAGCTAGATGTGGAAATATTTCCTGGCCACAAAATACTGCAGCATTGTTATTAAAGGTTTTTCAGGCCAAAGGTCTGCCCAAAACCCAATGACCTGTAAATTTCATCATTCCTGTAGCCTCCAGGAAATAAGAGAGTGATGCGGACATCTTCAAGACCAAGCAGTCTTTTCCTAGAGGAACAAATGCCCTTTCAGAGAGGTATAGCTTAGGTGAGGACAAAGGAGGAAGTCTGGAAGACAGCTCATTGGTCTTAACAGGCCTCAGTGACTTCTGCCCAATTGTGTTCTTCTTGGTCATCCTAGTCTTCCTATATCAGGGACCATACCATGGCAAGACCCCCTTACTTACCCTCCATCCTTTTTCCTTTGTCCTTTATCCACACAGAAAATTGCTGGCTGGTTTCAGAAGTGTTTTATATTTAGGGAACTATTTCAAAACACATCTCAGTTGAGTTGCAGCTTATTCCCTGTTCAAATTAAATCCAGACAAGGATTATATATCTGATCACCGTTCTCTTGGTGATTCATTCAAAGAGTTGGACAAAGACTTTCACAACTAAATGGGAAAAAACCCCAAAACACATTGTGGCAGCCCAGACTGTCCCTGAGTATACTGAAAAATAGAGTTTTGCTGAACATTTTCTCAAAAGGTGCACAAGGCTAAACCCAATGTATTTCAACTAATTTGCTGATGACCTTAGTTAGCCACCTGGTGAATTAAAGTAATACTGAAACCTTAGAATTACCTAATGAGCATTGTAAGACTAAAGATGAGGGAACAAGCTCCCTTGTTGATAAACTTGTGACATATTCTTCACAGCCAGAGAATTTTATGTATCAGAGTAGACTTTTTAAGGAATAGAAAATCTACCTTACATGCATATTTAGTCTGATGCATGATGCTTTGCCAGGCAGTTTTTCCTCAGGGAACTGTGTTGAAATCCATTATAAATATTCAGTTTATGACAGGTCTGCAGATAAATTAATACAATCCAGTAGGTAATTCCTTTTTTTGCAAGAATCAGATGAAGTATTTTCATCACCAAGAAGACACAGAAGAGTTTTTAAAATATATGCCTCCTGAACAGGCAACAACAAAATGTGATTGAATTTCTTTTAAAGAGATACTAGGGAAGAACATGAAACTTGAAGAGATTTTGTGTCCTTTGTTGCTTTATAGTCTTTTTTTTCTGCAAAGTTTAAAAGTGTAATGAGTTTCTTCTCATTGTGTGCTTTTATACACAAACATACACATCTACTAATATGAAAATGCATTTAGTCCTTAATGTTTTATCTCTCTGCACTATGAGAGAAGTAAAATTTGTCATATTTTTAACAAAACTAAAACTCACATCTTGCATGGCTCCAGGGGTTCTAATAGAAAATAAATACAATATAAAAATATAATATAATACAATATAAAATTTAGGGTCAATCCTAAACTCAGCAGAAGGATTACACTTATAAAATTCAGACCCTATCAGGTAGGTATTAACAACACTAAGTTTATCAGGAAGTTGTTTGAATGTTTATACTAAAATCCCCAAAATGCATGCAAATGATAGAAACTGCTGGAGAAGACAAGTGAAAAACCCAGCGTGACATGTACTTTATTTCAAGGTTATAAAATCTACCCATTTATGTACCATATTCACTGTGTCTACAATAAATTACATGCCATACAATTTAAACTAAAGCACACATTAGGATTTCTGAAGCTAATGAAGGATATGGGGAAGAAACTTCAGAGAGCACACACAGAAATTGCCAAGAAATCACTAGGGGTCTCAAACTACAGAAGGAAGTGAACTGTAATTGCTTAAAATCATTATCTAAATGTTTAGCTAAGATAAATGATAGAGACTACGTGCTCAAATGACATTCCTGACTGTTAGGTTTAAAGGGAGTCTTAGATGCCAATAGAGCAGGGCATGATCACTTTGGAATAGCAACAGTAATGATTCGTTCTTTAAAATTACATATTGAGAAAACACTTATTTAAATATATGTCAGGTTCCAGTTTTGCACATGAATGCTATTGAACTCTTCACAGTGTAACCTTTCATGGAAGGAATTTTCAAAATTTTCAGACCCTAGAAACGTAAAAAAGGGACAAAAAATTATTTACTGACAAGAAATATGAGCATCTGAATTACACCGTGGAATGTGCCTATATGGAGCTACATTTTGAATATTTTAGGAAAAAAAACCCTAACTCCCAAAACATCAGAAAAAGATATTTATTTTCTTATGGTTGTGCTAAATAATAATTCTCCCACTTTCCTCATGTATTATTTTATGAGGAACTAAATGATAAAACATTCAGAGTTTTAAAAGGTTTGTTGCTCTTTGAATGAATACAGAGAATATATATCTTCATCTGTATTACAATCTATCCTTCATTCTTTCTGAGTAATCTAAATTTCCAGTAAATATTATAAAAAAGTGATGGCAAATTTGGACAGATGCCATGAATTTTCATATATTTCTGATTCTGTTTTGGAAGTATATTACTGTTTTTATAGATGGAGAGATGACAGAAGAAAAGAATATAAGATAGACATAATATAACACAGATCATCCTATCTTGAGGCATGATTGTCATTTGCAGCATTACGTTTGGGAGGACAGATGGTATCGGTATTGATCAATGTTGAAATTATAGAGATATTTCACTGGGTTCTCCAAGAGCTCAATATCTGATATTATTCCTCTGTTTTAACTGAAAAATGGTGGACTTTGTGGGTAATGGCATCCTTGATAGTATTTATGTCAGATATGGTTGAAACTCATTTAAAGTTCAGACATTGCTCCAAACCTGGCCAGTTAGAGACATCAGCCCCAGAGCTTCTGAAAAATGACAGCTGAGAATTCACATCTTGTAACTTAGCCAGTGCTGCCTGATATCTCTGTTTGAGACTGTAGGAGACAATCTAAACTGCCATGCTACATCTGCTTCCAGACAGGTGTGGGCCATTTTACAATGGAAGTATGTCTAGATCACAAAATCACAGAATGATTTGGTTTCAACCCTCATGTCACAAGCAGTGAAATCTTCAGAAATAGTTCAGGTTAATCAAGTGCAATCCGATCCTGAACACTTCCAGTGATAGGGCATTCACCTGTTCCAGTGTCCCACCATCCGTATAGTAAAACAATGTCTTTCATTTTGTCCATTCTAAACATGCCCTCCTTCAGTTTAAAAGCACTGCCTATTCCCTATCACTATGCTCCATCCCCCTCTTACCCTTAGGCCTCCTTAATGTACTGGAAGGCTGTGATCAGGTCTCCTCAGAGAGACCTCAGAGTGACTGTCTCTTCTCTAGCCTGGACAAACATAAATCCCTCAGTCTGTCTTCACAGAGCAAATGTTCCACCCCCTGATCACTTTTTTTATCCTCCTCTGGACCCAGCTGAGCAGGTCCTTGTCTTTCTTATCCTGAGGATTCTGGTGCTGGATGCAGCACTCCAGGTGAATCACCACAGAGCAGAGTAAAAGGAGAGAATCCCCTTCCTTGACCTGATGGCTACTTTTCTTTTGATGTGGCCCAGGATATGATTTGTCTTTTGGGCTGTAAGCACACATTTCTGGCTAATACTCAGTTTTTAATGCATCAATACCCCCAAGTCTTTCTCTTCAGGGTTGCTGTCAATTCTTAATTTGTCACTCAGCCTTTATTCATGTTTGTGAATCTCTAAGCCAGGAGCAGGACCTTGCACTTTGCCTTGTTAAACCCCACAAGGTTTAAACAGGCCCATCTCTCAGTCCAAGTCTGTCCAGGTCCTCCACGATGGCATTTATTTTATGTATTTCTACTATTGTAATAAAAATTTTAGCTTTATTATTTTTTTATTTTCTTTTAGAGAGATAGAACATTCTTTCCTTTTCCCTTCTGCTCCTCTTTAGGCATTCAAAACTTGTTTGGTAGATTCACTCTTTAAAAAGAGTAATGTTGAAGTCTACTCTAAATGAGAGTAATCTAGGTTTATGCAGAGGGGAAATAAAAGTTCATTTAGTATTTAAACTTAGGTGACTGGTCTCTGAAAATCAGTGTGTTAATAGAAGTAACACGGAAAGGTATTAGCACTAGTGCTTGGGGAAGCAAAAATCCTTTGTTGTTTTGTTTTTAGAATCAATAACTGGACTTTCACAAAAACTGAGGGAGCAAAATATTTACTGCTCAGTCCAGCTATTTCACTTCTGCCCTGGTACTGCAATTCCCATTGATTTAGCAAGAAAAGCTGTCAAATTTCATATAAGTATAGAAATGAAGAAGAAAAATCTTCTAGCTTTCAGGAAGATTAAATCATAACTCTGCTTGGACTGGTTTTTAGTTCCACCTATTTCATGCTAATGGCTATGATTTCTGAACTCCCAGTAGTCTAGATGGGATATCTCATACTACTGGGATGAAACCGAATATTAAGTCTATTTCCAGAAATTTTTTCAGCTTGGGATTGGAAGGCACTACATTTTTCACAAATCACACACAGACCATATTAATTTATTTTTCCTATGCTTCAAATATTTTTCCATAAAATTTGCATCTCTTGAACTCTAAAAAGAAGACATTCAGCATCATGTTTTTAAGTGAGATTGAAAAAAAAGAGATACCATCAAAATTCTGAACTAACCTTCTAAAATTCTGTTTATAGTTTGATGAAAATTGTATTGAATTTATCATAATGACACAATGAGAACATTTCCCATTGAAGTGTCACAGTTTATATCATAAAATGGTATCAGAAAGCGTAAATGTGAAAATAATTATGAGAAATTTGCCTTATCAATTTAACTAATGTTTTATATTTTTTATTGCAGATTGAACAGTTGTGCAAAAGCCATTTAATTAAAAGAATTTGGGTTCCCTGCATAAATAATTTCAATTTCTTGTTATTAAAAGAAAATGTATTAGATAACTATTGTTCAGAATTAACAAATTACTAACACTAGCTCTGTGAACAATTTTATATTTCAAATCTAATATGTATGAGTTTATATCAGCACACTCTTCTTAATTTTGACAACTATTTAAGTCACTGAGAAAGATATGCTTTCTTATACCATTTCATAAAATGTTATCTTTTTTTAATGTTAGTGTATACCAGCTTTTTGACTAAGGTATGAGTCCTCCATGTGTTATACAGGTAAGTGGAAAAATGTCCAAAGAAATGTCTGGCTTGATTAAAGTTTCTGGTAAGAAGTATATTTCAAGTATTGTGGAACTGGCAAAGAAACATGGGTTATAAAGCTTAATTTTTTTAACATTAAAAGTTGTTAGATTTCAAATTTTATGGACATTTGATCATAAAGTACTTTAATAGCTGTACTGTTATATAACTGGGAACATGTCTCACCGCAATATACAGTCGTATCTTCAGTAATACATCCCAAAATAGAAAGACCTCTGAATGTCAGAAAACTTAATATCCAGTGACTTTTTAATGGACAAATACATTATACAGCAAATCTTTCAATTTATTGAGAGAGCTGTCTATGTGTTGTGGGCAGAAGACAGAGTGGGAATACAATTCACAGAAAGACATACATGTATTTGCTTCAGAAAAGGAAAAAGTCTTCAAAATTTTTCATATAGAAACAATCCCTCTTCTCCCCTTCCACCAAAGTGGGTTTCATGAATTTAGTCTAGTTAGCTTAACTGGTAGCATAAAACAGTGTACCAACTCTTTTATGTAGTAGAAATAAGCAAAATATAACAATCCATCTGTTTCAAACAACAGAATATTTGCTTTGTGAGCTCAGTTAGATAGGTAGCCAAACTATAAAAGCAACCTGTTGATCATCATGTGCAGACATGTCCTGGAGTGTCCAGAACAAGTAGAAAACAGTGACAGCAAACTAGGAAAAGTATGCAATTTGATCAGACAAATCATCAATGAGCTATTTTCTACCCAACCCTACAAATTAGGACACTCAAGAATACTCAGAGAAGCCAGAGGAAGATATTCCAGCTGGGACACAGAAAAAGGAGATCTTGTGAAATTCTGATGGGAATGCACAATTTAGGAGCATTACTCCAGCACACCAGACCTCGTGGCCCAGCCCCAGAAATGCACATCCCATGGCTTTGATTGCTGCATTAACCTGCCTGACTTCACAGCTGCATTGCCTCTCCTATGGAACATGGGCATTGTGTAATTCATAAAGTTGCATATATCTATGATTAAATTATTTTGGTATCCATATCCATTTAGTATTCACATTGTGATTTGGTCTTGAGCCAAAAGAATCGGGTTTCTGTTGCTTTTGGAATTTTTTTCATACTAATGAGGAAATTGGATGGGAATTTTAATAAGTAATGGTTGAAGATTTCCTGCTTTCCTGCTACATTATGAAACACATACTTTAAGTTCTAGAGAGCTGCTGCTCTTAAGACCTCCTTTAGAGGTTGAATAAGCAAGACTGAGTAGGGTCACAGGATGCAGAGCCCCTCACTAGAGCACTGTGAATGGTCACAGCTTCTGCACCTCTTTTATGCTACAAGTAGTAGACAGTACACAATCTTAACCTTGTAGAAACATCTTAGCATCCTGCTCAGGACTAGGCACTTCTCTATCACCCAGTACTTCTCCTGGGTCTCTTGCAGGCTTCATATATAATAACAATAACAATAACAATAATAATAATAATAATAATAATAATAATAATAATAATAATAATATTTCTGTGTACTTCTCCAAGTGTTGTGTTGCTCTGCAAGCAGTGTGATGAAGCTTGCCAAGCTAGGTTTTACTGTGTGAAACAGAGGACAAGAAGGAAACATGGGAGATATGACATGAGGACACACTACATGTTTTGCAGGCCTAGAGGTGTTTTTTGAAAGTCGGAGGACATCAATCAGTGCTATCTCAATCCTTCTTACTGTAAAAGACTCTCAAGAACAAAATATCCTCAAATTGTTTTGGTGCTTTGAATCATTGAGAAAATTAGCAGCTCTATGCCAAAGATTTTTCTACAGATCTAGTTATGCAACACATCCAGTTTTGCCAGAACAGTCTAGAATTGAACAGTCATAATGGCAGTTTATGCTAATCATAAATCCTAGAGATTGCGTCTCTGCAGCCAGAACACATAATTTCACTTTGCTAAAATGCATGGCCAATCTCATTCCCACAGAACCATGTCCTAAACACATCTAATATTATTAAAATCTGGTATGCCTGGTGTGCTCAGGCTATGTCTTACAGCAGTCCTGCATGACTACAAGGTTAACATGTTAAATAATTCTCTTTCGATTTGAGAGCAGTGTTAGACATTCAAGGCCACAACTAAACTGTCACTATCCACACTGTTTTGTAGTGTATAGATTATAACTCCCTTCTTCAGATAAAAGAGCTAAGTCATATCCTCCTACTTTATTGACAAATCCTTGTTTCCTTTCACAGCAGGCTAATTTTTTTTAAAGAAGTCCTCTAAAAGTCGAGGCAAATATATCCATACCACAAAAAAAAAAAAAGCTTAACATTTCCCCCCCTCCCCCCCACATTTTATATTTGCAGTTTGGTTATATTTAAAACTCAATGACATACATAGCATTATGTCAAATGCTATGACATAAGGAATTTTGATTGAGAGCTACAAAAGATCAAGGCTGGAACAGAATTATTTGGGATGCTGTAAATTCTTCTACTTAACCATCAAACAAGATTAAAAAATGTATTACCTTTATGAAAATACATAAGACACAGAAGGCTTCTATTCCATGGTCTGATCTGCACCTAATTGCAAAATTATCCTAAAACAAAAGTCTCAATACTTTGAAAGCTGAAAATGAAAACTGCATGTATTTGAGAAACACCAGTTTCTCTTTCTTAATTTCTCAAGCGAAGTACAAAACTTTTGTAAAATACAAAACTTCAGCCTGAAGAAAATGTCTTCTCCAATAATAGAGACCTTTTAACCACAATATTTTGACCTGATTAAACAGATTGAAAAGCCATTTAAATTTATCTATTGAAATTTGCAAGGGATGCACTCTCTAGCAGTGAAGGTGACTTGATTTCTTATTTTTCTATCTCACGCTTCTTACTATCTACGCAGCCAACAAAGAAAAAAGAAATTCTAGTTTATAGAACAGGGACACTGCACAGTGGCCCAGTAAAAATGCAAACAAAAGCTTATGCCACCTGTGCAAAGATAGCGTCCTGACCTTTGAAACATGTTACCAACTATTTGTGAGAAGTGGCTGTGTGGATTTGAGCTTGGTACCAGGTGTCTCTTGTTATGATGTCGAGTTTAAGAGTGGGATCATAGCAAGTGCCTTGAAAATGTGTTGGAAAACAGAGGACCTCGACCTGCAAGCAACCCCCAGATGGTCAATTAATTACTGGTCAGTGAAGGCATACAGCACTGATGATGGGGAAAAGACTCCTTTCAGCATACTAAAGAAAAGAAGCAGGTAAGCAAAAAAAAAAATAGCTGAGCAACAGGATAAGGCACCTGCCTGTGAGAGTAACACAGCGCATGTTGCAGTCTTGTCAGCAGAGTCAAAAGGCTGAATCTGCCAAGAAGCACAAACATTGTGTAAAAGCACAGGATTTTGAATGAGGATATGGAGGAAGAAGTGTTTATGACAGGAATTGTTTCAGCAGAATTGGTGAGATCACTGAAGTAGTGAGGGAGCTGCATTCTTTTGCTGCCTGCTCCAAGAGCAGCAGCTTTCAATCTTTCTGCCTGTTGCAGAAGCCCTTCATTCTTTTGACCTGCAGTTGCCCAGGGCTGTGTGTGGGAAGGTGTGCATGTCCATTCAGGTGTGCGTGTGTTTGTCTTCCCTTGCAATTTCTATGTATTTGACACTCTAACTCGCTAGTTAAGCCTTATTACTTATAAACAGTTTATTGTTTCCTCAGCTGCCCTTTACCTTACTCTGCTCTCTTCATGTAGCCTTATATAATGTTGTTTGATGGTGCCTAGACTATTTTACAACCCAGAATATATATTTTCTCCAATCCAAGCACTGGTCAAAGTATTCTGTGTGCTGTGTGCCAGGAACGTGTTAGGAATGTGTAACTGTATGTATATCTGTCAGTCAGTTTGCTATTTTCTAGCCAGTGGTCTAGTAATGTGAGTAACTATCCTCATCCTTGCCTCTGATCCATTAATTTGAAAAATAACAACTTGTTCTCTTGCTTATGGAAGTTTCTTCCCTTCTTGGAGGATAGGAAGATAATGCCTCATAAAGGTGATGACATCTTGAGACACTTATTTGTCTTCAATCCCTTTTCACTGTTTTCAATAAATCTGACTTAAAGAAATTTGGTGATTATGTGGGTATTTCAGTACTTCATTTTCAGGGGCAAGACATTCTTGCAACTACAAATAAGAAATGCAAAATGAAAGCTAAGGGAACAGGTAGGATTTGCCTTTACCTTAGGAATATGTGATTAAAAATGCAAGAGCAGGTTTCATATCACAGGAAATCAAGATAGTATCATAGAAGGAATGAGATTTTAAGAGATGTAACATCCCTGGTTTTTAGAGAACCCTATTGCTAGCTTCTAGCCAATAAATATTTTTGCTTTTGCTATGTTTTTCCTCTTTCCTGTTTCAGAGAAGAGGAAATATTTTACTGTGGTTGAATAGGGTAAAGAATCCCAATAGTGAAATCTATTACATGGTGACACAGTCTCCAAAGGAAAGTAGCAGAAGCTTTATTGCTCAGTACACTTAAGTGTAGATGAAACAAAGTGCTGCCAAATATTCTTTAGGGAACAATCTGGTGACTACATGAAATAGAAAACCAAATAGCTATTTTCAGCTCTAATTTCTACTATTAACATCCATGTTATAGTATGAATTGAAGGTTACTCAAAGATTAATGTGTTACAGAGCTGCTAAATGAGATTATAATGTAAAAAATCTGCATTTCACAACATTTTGCTCATTACTGTATATTCCAGGAGTAGTAATTTTACCACACTTAAAAGAAATTATACAATAACAAGGACAGAGCTGTAGCCAAAAATAGCTATCTGATTTTAAGTGGTTTCTTTTCACACAGCAAGTAGAAAAATCTCACCTCTGATCTGGCTTTTCTTCATAATGATAGATGTTGCTTAGGAATAACAATTCAAATAGCATGTCAGTGAATACACCTACTAGTGTCCAATAGGCTGAAATGGACAACCAAGACAATATAAAATGCTTTTGAATAAAACATGCTGATATATCAAGATAATCCTTTACTGATGTAACTATAATGCTAGTCTGTATTAACTGCAGGGTTGAGGTAAAGGGATATAGAAAGACCTCTTTTAGAATATATATAGATCTCATCCAGAGGGAAAAAGGTTTACAATTAACCTACAATGGGAACTTTACATTCTTGTTGTTGGTGGTTTTGCCTTTTTTTTTTTTTATTATTATTATTTCCTCTTGTGTTTGAGACTGGGAAGGAAGTTACTAAAATTATTCATCAGTACTTACAAACAGTACTAAATGGAAATGTGGGAAAGCAAAGCATTTGAAATTTGCTAGCTTTAATACTCTGATACATAGAAACATGTCAGATACTACCTCAGATGCTCTCTCACTCCCATTCCTCAACGGGACGGGGGAGAAAATACTATATAAGATAAACAAATGAATATCACTCACCAATGAGCAAGACAGGCTTCACTTGAGGAAGAGTTCATGAAAATTATCAGAAAGCTGGAACACCTCTGCTTTGAAGGAAGACTGAGAGAGCTGGGGTTGTTTAGGCTGGAGAAGAAAAGGCTCCATGGTGACCTTATAGCAACTTTCCAGCCTTTGAAGCAGAGCTCATAAGAAAGGCAAAGAGATATTTTATACCAGGGCCTGTAGTGACAGGACAATGCTCAGTAACTTTAAATGAAAAGAGGGTAAACTTAGATAGGACACGAGGAAGACATTTTTTCAACTAGAATGGTGGAACATTGGAACAGGTGGGTGCCCTATCAATGGGTGTGTTCACAATCAGGTTGGATGAAGATTTGACTAACTTGAACTAGCAGAAGTTATCCCTGCCTATGGAAGATGGGTCAGGCTTCATGATCTTTAAAGGTCTTTTCCAACCCAAACCATTCCATGATTTAGGCACACTTGCTTTGTGCCAGCTCTCTGGAAAAAGATGGAGAAAAGCAATACAAGATGTCATATTAATGTCTCTCACAGGCCTGTTGAGTGAGACTGGCTATATTACCAAAGGTGAATTCTCAGCTTATTTTTAAATTTAATGTAATTTATTAGCAGTTAAAATAGATTTGAATAGTGAGAGGTAAAGGCAACTTTTAAAACACTTTCCCCCATCCAATTCCCAGATCCAACTGCATTTGCATGCCCAACTCCTACCTCACCCCTGCTTAAATGTGGCACATGGAGATGTGAAATTTGGCATCATGATCACTCAGCAGAACCTCTCTGCCCATCATTCTTCCTCACACCTTTCTCCCATCTATAAGGGGTATTTCCAGGGGCTTCAGAGGTTGTCCATGTGTTCCAGAATAGGGTTGTCCACTAGTCACACTGGATATCTGCTCCAGCACCCTTCTCCATGGGTTGAAGTATGACCACCTTCTTCATTGTGTTCTCTTCCACTGTCTCCTCCACTCTTCTCTGGTGCACCTGAGCACCTCCTCAGCTCCTTCTCTGACCTTGACATTTTCGCTGTTATTTCTCCCTTTCTTTCTTCTATGACACTGTTCTTTGTCTGGCATTTTTTTCCCTTTCTTAAATGTGTTTCCAGAGGCACCACACACTTGGCTGATGGGCTCAGCTGTGTCCTGCAGAGGGTGTTTTGTGGAGCCAGCTGGAAACAAATGTGTCTGGCACAGGGTAGCCCCTGGTCTCACAAAGGTTACTCTGTAGCCCACCTGCTGCTAAAACCTTGCCACTGACACCCAGTACAAAGCTGTACAACACAGGGTAACTGGCCCAAACCTCTGAACAAGCATCAGTTTTAAAGGTCTCTTTAAAACAGTTTTATTGTCTTTAAGATTAGCCTCTGCAGGTCAGAGAAGTCACCACGGGAAGTCCATTGCTCTGAAACGATACCAGAGTGTTTCAGGGTCTATTGACTTCTCAGAGCTCTGTTTCTCAGAATACGCATTCCTGATGCTGCCTTACGTATGGACAGACAGAGTTGCAAGGAAGGCAAACACTGACATTTGTGGAGTTGCCAGCACTATTTGTATAAATACGGGAAATGCATATGTATGTGCCTTTTCCTGTAAAGGAAGGACTGGAATACTGAAAGATACCTACAGATGGATATTTACCCCATATTTCTCAATGGCATAATGCACCAGGACCTAAAAACATTCCTGAATTCAAATCCTCAACTTGAGATCCCAGATAGTCTCTCTATTCAATACTCCTATTAGGGATTTTGTATCCTATTGATTATTGTTATGAGTTTTTTTATTGTTGAATATAATTCAGCCAGAAGCTTGTAATATTCCTCATCATGTGATTGTGAAAAGAAAGTTAACGCAAGTTTTATCTCTCTTCCCTGCCTAAATACTTTTTTCTCTGTTCATATAGCTAAAGCTCTTTTGAATTCAGAAAATAACTTGAAATATGTTATGTCCCAAGACATTTACAAATATTACATGACAAAAAAAAACCAAACCCACAAAAAAAAACCCAAAACTGGCTTTTACGTCTCAAGGAAAATGTAGGAAAAGAAGTAAAATTCATCATACAAAAGTTCATAAGTTTGTACCTGCATACATTGCAATATCATTCCAAATCATATCTGTTATCATTTTGCTTCACCTTTTCTAGAATGAGATTGTATATTTGTTTTGATGCTTGAGATATTATTAATATAACCATTCATCTTTTTGGCATAATGAAAGATGAATGTTTAATATAAAAAGTTTGGGTTTTGTTTCTTGGTAACATCTAATTCTTTTATAGTAATTTGAACATGTACAGTCAAGTTTCTTATCTATCTGTTAAGATTTATATTGAAACTGATCTTTCTACAAGATAATGAAAGGTTGAGTTAAACCAATGAGGTATTATTTAGAAAGAAAATATTGTCTCTCTGTACCACTTTAGCAATACAATTATAAAATGAAATGCTTAGTTAGACTTCTTTTTTGCTCTGTACACTTCAGGTTTGCATGGCCATGAGTTTTGTGCAAGAAATTTTTGCTGAGCCTGATAAAATTTTTCATTTACTTTTTGGGTTATAGAGTCCAGGCACTTTCAGAGTATGTAAATTTGTTCTTTGATACTGAGGGAAATGACATCAAGGCAAGACAAACCCAGAAAATATGGGTGTGGGGTTTTTTTATTGTTGTTGCTGTTTTTTTAAGAAAGCCATTCATCTAAATTTATGCAAGCAATCCTTATAAAAACTCATTGTTACTCTTAACATTATTCCTTCAGAAACACTTTTTAATAAATTTCTGTTACTAAATAGTATGTCATAGGATAGGAATAATGTCTTTTGTCTATTTTGTCACTAAGTATTTCACAGTCCTGGGAATATTTGCAGATATACATTTAAATCTTTCTAGGAATGATAGGAACTCTATGCTACAAATTCCTCTAATACTAGAACTATGAATATTACCTATTGAAACATGCCTCTGCTTGTGTTTTATAGTTTGACCTGATTCAGGTCTTCCATTAGAGAGTTCAGGTATTACTTGTGGAAGACATTAGGCTTTTCCTTCCTAAACTCATGTTTTCAGAGACATTCCAGGCAAACAAACAAAACTATTAGTAAAAAACATTTATGCATGAGATCAGTCACTGTTAAAACAGAGCTCATTTAAATTAAAAAAAAAAACAAACAAACAAAAAAAAAAAAAACCAACCAAAAAAAAAAAAACCAAACCAAAAAACCAGAATTGAATCAGAAATTAATGAGGAAAACTTCTTATAGTAGGAACAAAGAAGGAAAAATGTCGCTTTCGAAAATTATGATGTGGAAATCACAGATTGGCATTTCCAAATGAAATAATTTCTCAGATTTTAAGCTACCTAAGATTCACTAGTGAAATATAGATACACTATCATACTAACATTATCATAAGTACAGGAAGAGTCAACTACAACACCACTAATAGCAGACCATAACTTGTATGCGTGGAAGAACGTAACATAGGATGTGCACAGGGCTTGCCTTGTTCTTTCCTCATCCAGAAAACTACAGCATGTAGTTTACAGCTGGAACATCTATTTGAACACTGATGTCTGATGGCCACAGACAAACCATTTCTCCTTGAACTTGTTGTAACGATTTTTTACTTTTTAGAAAGTCTTGTGCTGAGTGGAAAAAAAACTATTAGATTTGTTTATTTTAAACCTGTTACCTGAGAATTTTTTTAGATACTTCCACATTCTCATATTGTATAATATAGTCCTTATTCACCTCCATAATTTTTAACACTCGTATATACCACCCAGGGTCATGCAATGGTTTCTAAAGGATATATAGAAGAGAAATGCAGTATAATATTTGCAAAACAGAGGCTTTAAACTCAACCAAATGAAGAAGGGAGGCTTTAAAGTCAATCAAATGAAGAAGTTTCCCTATATTTTTTTTAGACTCCTTTTTGAAAGAATAAGTTGCAGCAAGCAACTCCTTGCCAACATTCTTAACTATTTTGTAATTTTGTGATTGTAGAAATGTCCTTTTTAGAAAGAATACCAACCAATCAACCAACCAGCGAACCAAGTCAATATCAAATAGCTGTTTAGTATGAAATCTCTACGAATACTTTTAAATTTTTATTCTTTTTACTTAGTATCGCTATGTGAACTTTCATCTCCTGAGTCCATTCGCCATCTCCAACTCTCCTCAGTGTTGGACAATGCACTTTGTGCTTAGAAAAAAGTCTGTATTTTTCTAATTTATTTGTTCTAGAACCTTTCTTTCATCCTCCAAGCTTTCTTCTTCCATCTCGGTTATTATCTTGATAAAGGTATAGCTATCAACCTGCATTTGTCTTCATTGCAGTCGCTCTCAAATTTTCCTTATTGCTCCTCTGCATCTCAGATACATTCAGAGATCTGTGATTTTCCTCTTGGAACCTTTTCTTGATTTTACATCAATTTCTTAATTTCTAGTTCCTGGAATTTCCATGTCTTCTGACCTCATAATTTTGCATTATACCATCTCTCCTTTATCGAATACTTTATTTATTTTCTTTAAGCAGAGAGTAATAATACACTCAGTTTGAAAACATAATTCCTATTTTATTCTCAAGCTTCAGCTAGAGAAAATGTAAATATTATCCTGAAGTTCATCCTTTTAAAAGTCATGTCAAGCGTCTTAACAAAAGGAATGAACAATGGTATATTTTTTTTATGGCAGGTTTCAGAGTCACCTTTCAATTTCTAGTACTAACTGAGTCACTTAATTTTATGTATTCAATTTCTCATCGTTTTCTGTTGTGAGATGGAGTCAGTGTAACAGAGCAACATGTGATTTTTCCCTTGTTACAAAAGTTAAAGTACTGAATGAAAATATAGAGCTGAAAAATCCAATAATAAATACTAAAATAGAAATTTATGTTTAGTGGTATACTATACTTTGGGGCTTGCTATGGAAGAATGTTTGAGACGTGCCAGTACGACAGTCACAAAAAGCTTCTTAAAGTGATTTTTCTTTTCAAGCATGTCTCAGTTCTTTGAGACTTTGGAAGTGTAGGCACAGCATATTGTAAAGGCACTTTCTCTCTTCTTTACAGCTCTGCACAGAGTGACAATATTTTGTTTCATTGGTTTGGTGTTGTTTCTTGTCCATAAAGAAAACTAGAATAGAGTTCTTGTTTTGCATATTAATAGCTTCTTGAAATACTTCTATAACACACAATAAGAGTGCAAGAGTATTTCTTCCCCATCCCTTCCGTTCTTAGCAATCCACTCAGTCTCAGGTCGCCATTTTGCAAACAAGTGTTGAGTTATTTGAAGTTTAATTCTGTCTGGATTTTTTTTTTTTTCCTAGACTGGTAGTAAACTTCTGTCCTGGTTGTAAAGAGCATGGGATGCATCATCATATAAGTCAACACTGTGAAAACAAAAATATATTTCCTCTGTTTTGCATCTAAACATGACAAAAAAAATTCGTCACTTTTACAGTTTATTGAATAAAAGAGCCAATCTTTCCATTCCCATTTTCACTGACAGCTCCCCTATGTTTCAGTAAGCCCTAGCAGTGCTGCTTGCACACCTTTTGAACTGAACTACATTCTCCTTCTCTAACTCAGCCATGAAGGCCACCCTATTGTCACCACAGGTAAGGAACATGATGCCAATTCCTAAGAACTGAGAATTTGAAATAGAACACAGAAAAGAGCAAGGCTTATTCTGCACTGACCTCTTTACTTCCTTTTCCACAGTTCTTTTTCTGAACAATAAGGCATTTGTTCACTCTGATGAGGACATCAGAGTTTTCCAATATACTGAAATACTCAGTGCATCAGGGAATTCTCAGCAACATCTATCCACTTAATTAATAATGGAATTAATACTGAATTACTATGGAAATCTTACCAAAGCATTTAAAATAATTGCAGCAATAGCAAATGAAGTCATCATGAGTAATGTTATCACAAGACACACTAAATCAATTAATGAGTGGCTGGACACATTTTCTACAAATGTTGAACCCACTGTAGGATATTTTAGCTGAATCAGAAAATGGAACTTCTGGAATGTTCATTCAACTTATGGGGAGACTAACCCCCATCTTCAGTTATCACCTATGGAGAAGCATATAAATTTAAACTCATAATATTGTGTAGCAAACTTCTTCCATATTTCTCAGTGAAGAGGTTAATGAAAGTATAGAGTGCTTTTTGAGAGGTTGTGAATGATAGAGAGAAAAATTAGTTACAAAAATCACCTTGGAATTTTCCCTAAATGAGGAGTGATGGAGAAGATAGGAATTTCTAATTAATCTATTTCTACTTTTTATCAGTATGGCCATAAGAAGAGCAGCTGGAGCCTTGTGCGTAGAGAATGCCATGCTTTTCAGCTGTGCTTAGAAGCTGGAGATACTTAACTTTTGGCTTGTCGAAAAAAAGTTTGTGTTGCTGTCTTTAATAAGTAGGCAAAACACAGCAGAAAGAAAGCAGTAATTACATTGTCCAGAAAAAAAAATCTTTTATGCAGCACCACAAGAAGGGAAGATAAAATGGTAAGTCATCTAAGAATACATTTTTAATACTTAACCAACAGGAACAAGTATTTTTGACAATTCAAATCTTATCTGCAATTGTCCATACATAAAATTCATTAATTCCTGAAAGCAGACATGTTATCCTATATCAGCTTTCTATAAGGAATTTTTGCCAGATATTTTTTGCTCCCGACCCCAGTATTAACAAGATGGTATTTAGCAGAGAAGTTGTCTATGGTGGAAGAGCATAAGTTTTCAAAATATTATAGGTAGAAACAAAATCTTTGGAGCTTTCCATCAGTCAGAGATCAAATTAAAGTTAACCCATGTGTTGTAATGTATGTATTGCACAACATTTATGGTAGGGATAGAAAAGAATGGGTGAGTGTTTAACATGTCTCCCTCAAGAAGATTGGTGTGAACAAGGACTAAGAAGCATTCTAAATAGCCTTGGAAACAAGCAAAAATCTCATTAGATGTCTCAGAGGAACTGTTTTCTAACCCTGCTTAGCGTAGAGATTGTATGTTTTTATTGATCAGTAAAGAGTAAAAAAACAAGCCTAAAGACTGGAAATTAGAACTACCAAAAAAAAAAAAAAAAAAAAAAAAAAAAAAAAAAAAAAAAAAAAAAAACCCTGTTTGAAAAATTA
>VYXF01001425.1:572288-625277 GCA_013397295.1 Polioptila caerulea
AAAATCAGAAGCAAGATAAAACAAGCCTGTTAGGAAAATTTAGACAAAATATTCCTTAGCATTGTCCAGTTGAAACCCACTAGCATGGTGGGCTACGTGTATAACTCCATGTTACATTAAAAAAAAAAGAATTTTCTTAGATACCTAATTATTTACCTAAACTAATTATATACTAATTAGTTACCTAAACACAAAATATTCATTAGAATAACTTATTATAATTTTTAAAACTACTGTTCTATGACTTGGTGAATATTGTCAAGAAAGCTGCATTTAATGTACAAGCCGAATGTTTTTACCACTTGAATGAAAAAGAAATTTTAAGTAAATTTACATTCACCTATTTATTTTTTACTACTATAGCTACCACTAAAATATGAGCCAGATAAGAGAGATTAGGAATATAAAGGAACCTCTCTTTGAACAGGAGTATTACAAAAAAAAGTATTACAAAAATTTTAAACCCATGTCCTTGCCAAGTTCATTAAACATCCACTACAAACTATCAATTTACCAAACTGTTTTAATGTCAAATAATTCCAAACTTACCATAACAGTTTTTAACATGGGAACTGCTATTTATATTTCAGTTTGACATAATTTAATAAAATGATATTTTCTTCTAAATTGTCTGAAACAGATAACTTAATGCAAATAAGCCATTGCCAATTAAATAGATGATGCTAGACCAAAACAACAGGTATTTCTTGATAATGAGGACACCCAAGAATTCTCCAGGTCATTTGTGACAAAAAGTAATTTTCTTATTGAACAAGCAGGGAATCTTTTTCACTCAAATTGATTGACACTGCTCAAAGGGAAGATACTGACTTTTATTAGCCCCTTTTTAGCTTTTTCTTTCACTCTCAAAGTCTTCAAATAAATTGTTTCAATTGACACACACAAAGAAATAAAACTCCTCTGCCTTGTGATAGAGCTGGGTTACAAAAAACAACACTCACTGCAGACTTAGTGCAGGAACTCCGATAGAGGAATAATTCACATTGAATTATTCTTTTCAAATTTCTATTCCTGAAAATAGAATGAGATATAGAATAGAATGAAAATAGAATGAAAAATATAGAAATAAACAGAGAGAAACGATGCAGTGGCCAAATGGAGCCCTTACTGGGTATCTATAGAGTTTTCAACACCATTTCCACTTTCTTTCTAACACAGAAACAAAACAAAACAAATCACTTTTTCCTTTTTCCCCTAAAGTATGTTGTTTAGCGGAAGTTTGCATAAAGGCTAAAGTTACTTTCAAGTAGTTGCCTTTTTTAGTCTGCAGCTGGCTCATGTTTCTGTTATTTGTATGGTGCTGTGTGCATGTGATTGGCAGCGACAGCCTCCTTTCAGACCATTTAGAATTACTTCCTTAAAAACGAAAAGTCTACAAAACAAGGTTAAAGTTTAATCACATTTTTTTGTGCAAATTAAGGATACCAAGCAGTTTAAGAACCAATGACAGGTGTGTAAAAATCCTATTTTTATACTTACTGATAATGAAAACCACCTTTACTTCAGGGATTTTTTCACTGAAAACGTTTACCAAGGGCAATGCTACTCAGTATGGAAAAGTGTTACAATTTGGCAAATGAATCTGTAAATGTGTGCAAATACATTTTTTTCTAAAATATACACAATTATGAAGGATATTTGGAACAACACTTTTTCTTGGTTTGTTTCAAGGACATCTGTTTCTTCCTGTGCATACTAAACTCTATGCCCTATGGTTAAATAGCAATGAAACAAAAGCCAGGTCTGGTTATCTTTTGTTAATAAAAGCAAGCCAAAAAGATCAGAATATGACAAGATGATACCTTGGATAGATATATAAGAGGAACAGTATGTTGATGTACTTCTTGCTGGCTATTTTTATCAATTTGAATGCTTTCCCTGTTGTTATAAGAGTCTCTGATAAAATTCTGAGGATATGAATAGAGGCAGAAGAGGTGGCCCAGTGCAGTGAAGAGTCCTGGGTAGAGACCTTCAGCTCTAGAACATTCAGCTTCAGTTAACTTGTTTCCAGGCATCTCCTGCAATAAATCTGAAAAAAATGCATTTCAAAGCACCATAACTTTTCAGTCTAAAACTTGGAGAAAATTCCTTTTTTCCTCTCTCTTTTTTTCTTGGCTAAAGAAATGGAAGAAATAACACTGGAAATACGTATGTTATGTGATGCAAGAAACAATATCTGCTGATATTCTTGTGCTGTCTTTTCAAACATCTCCTTTTGAAGAAGAATGATAATTTCTTTCCTATAGTAGTGACTATTTTCTAATATTTAAATGAAAGTCAATTCCCCAAACATGAATCTTATATAAAATAATTGACATTACATGCGACACTTCACAGAAATCCTGTCTGAATTTTACTGTACTAGACTGTGGAACTATATATTCCATAGTCTAACAAGAGACTGAGGCATGTATTAATAAGAACGCAAGAAATGAAACATTTTGATGGAAGTGAGAGAACTTTCATTCTATCAAAATATTTCATGAAGTTGTCACAAGACTGTTCTAACTCAAGGTAAAATGTCATGGCCTGCCTTCTTTCATTTTCTGTATTTTTGCATTGAAATAACTCCCTTAATCATTTCTGAAGATAGTAACTTGTGTTTTTCATTGCTAACTAATGTATAGAATTTAAAGCTATACAACACAGTTTAAAATGTTTGCCAAATGCTGTTATAAATTATAAATCACCATTAGTTCTACTTTCTAAATATTTTTTTCAGCATTGGGAAGAGCTGAGTTTTCTTTTTTTCATTGGATGTTAGAGTGTCCTTCTGGATAAATTCAGCCTGTCATTATCAGAGCAACATAAGGCTCCAAAAATATTGTTGAAACATAATAAATACCTTGTCAGTGTAAAAAGAGTATCTTAGAACTGTAAAAGAGATAAAAGTGTTTATATCAGAGTAAGTGACTAATATCACTGAGAGTCATCATAGGTAGCAACAAAACGGCAGCAAGGGAAACTGTGCAGGCTGTACTTTGCAATTTCAATCCAAAACATATGTTTAATTGGTTATGATTTCTCTAAAATGAATAAAACAGTTCCCACTAGAGGTTAATTTTATTATGTATTTTTGTAAACTCTTGCCTTGTTTCTTCTTTTCTTAGGTTACAGCTGTCCTAGCCTCGTCTTTCATCTTTCATGCAAACTCCTAGTCTGAAATGTTGAAGGTCAGTTCACCTACTGTACTTGTGTGATTTTTCCTTTGTCCTGACTCTTCCCATGAGCTTTAAATCCAATTCAGGACAAAAATCAATTTCATCAATAATTTACCCCAGTGTTGATCATCATAAGGAAATGTATATTTTAAAAATGAGTTAACAGACCAAGTGCAGCTACAAAAACCAGGAGATAAAAGCAATGAAATGCAAATATTTTGTGTTCTTGTACTGCAAAGAAGAGTTTTGAATCAGGTTCTAGCCTATGAAATACCTGATTAACAGACATTTTTGGCTTGGTTTTTTTCCAGTTAAGATTGTCTACCATTATATTCTCATAATTAGAAAAATTGATATTGCAACAAAGAGGAAGTCATAGCTACAATTTTAAAGATAACACTGTTTCTTAGCGCCAGCCACAAAACTACAATGGAAGAAAAAATTTTTTGTTCAAACTTTTCTTCTTTTACAGTATTAAGACCATTCGTATTTAAAATTTAAAACTAAACCCCGAAACCATGAGTTTCAAAACAAGAAGGTAATATTATCAGAAAAATATGCTTAGTTTTACACATTGTAAAGCTGTGTCTGTTCAAGAGATAATAGAGTTTCTTGTGGATGTATAGAGCAGTTGACACTACTGACCTCTTCCAGAGCTGTCACAGCTTGCAATGTAAATATGCATGAGATTCACATTTTTAAGCTGATAAAAGGCAAATTCAACATATTTGAAAAGTAAGACTCAAAGGTAAGTGCTGAATCAATGAAAAGGCAAAGATCATCACAAAGCACAATGAGAACAGAAGAGGCCTAGAATTTGTTCAAGGACAAACTTTTAGGTAAAATGAAGGACTTTGTAGTGGCTGTGGCTAATTATCAAAAGCCATAAAGAGCACATGTTGCCTTCTAATTCACAAAATAGTCTTTCAGTTGCTCAAAGTTATATAACCAGTGTCTGAAAACATGAACAAGAAGTTATCCCAACACTGACAGCCCAGCAAGAAAAATACTGTAATCAGGGGCATAAACAATATTAACCTAATTATTGCTGGTTCCTGCTGAATTTTATGCATCATGACACCACCTTTTCTAAGTGCCATCTGAGTAGAATCTCAGAGGCATAGCAGATGGAAGGGACAGTACAAATGTGGGATTTTTATTGGTACGTTTTTTTCTAACAAAGGAACTGCAATAAGGGAAATAAATCTTGAGGAACGTTGTTAGAAACACTAGTAGCATCAGCAAACAAAGAACAGTCACAGTCCTAAAAACACACGAGAAAGACAGATGAAGAATAAGGACAGTAACAAAACAGCCCAAGCAAAAAAGTGGAAATACTTTTCTGTGTCTTTGTCTTTATTTTCCTTTATCTGTGAAACAAAACAGAGGAGATGTAATGGAATAAAGGGAAACTGCAAAATTGATCAGTTGGTAGCGAAAAGAAAAAAAATAACAAAGAATGAGGAAGGGTATTTAGTGACAGAAGGGAAACCATTAAGATGTTAAGAAACACAATAGCTACAGATTCTGATTTTTGCTATGGAAGAATGATTGGTACAAAATTAATAATCAATAAAACAAAAATATATAATGTAACAATAAAGAACAATGATATTAGATCAGAACAAAAATCTATCTTTCAGATATGTAGATTAAAAATATATATGACACAGGACAAGTATAAATTGAACTGTCTATAGTTGAAGAACAAGTAATTGGTAAGAGTTTCATGTAACAATCTACATGCCTGATATAATTGTTGTGTAAGGTGCTGCTGCTTTTGTGATTCGAAACACTGGGGAGAAAATGAGCAGGAAAAGAGGTCAATGCAAATCTTTTTCTCTAGCTTTCCATCCTTCTATTCGTCAATTCTAAGTCATGAGGCACAACCAGAAACCGGCTGTGGGAGAATGATCAGAAGTAATGTGCAAGTTTTGCACTGGCAAAGGTAGCCAAGATATGAAAAGAAACCAACAGGATGGGATCCTTTGGTATCCTCTTGATCCCCAGGAGCCCTTGACCTATATTTTTTTATAGAACCAGTTCTTCAGCCCACTTGCTTAATGAAATATAAACTTTCCCATATTACTTTTGATGTACGTGATTACGTAATTTTGCTGAATCCATGACTACAGGATGATGTTCCCTGAATTTCTGCCACAGTGAATAAAAAATCAAAGCTGGATTTGGCAGAACCCATAAAATTAAAACTATTTCTATCCATAAGTTTTATAATTATTTCCCATGTGAAAATCCATAATTTTTTTCACTCAATTTCCATTTAGCAATTTAACCTTTTAGAAATCTGCTTCCTATTCTCAAAATACATATCTTCTATTGTAAAGATAAAATGTTGATGATATTTGCAGAGCCAAAAGATATGGTACATTTTGAGAAAATCCAGGAAAAAAACCCATAACAGTGACAGAGCTCTAACTCCTATGACAGAAAAAGAGAGCTTTCATAAGAGTTGTGGTAACCTGAAGAGATAACTGAAGACATGATAACTGCCTTAATGTATCTAAAATCTTCTCCTCTCAATGTCCATAGTAGAAAAGTCAAAAAGTATCAGACTTAAAATAAAGCAGGAAAACTTTAGGCTATACTTTGGAAAGATTTTCTATCAGAAGAACTTCTAAGAACTAAACAGGTTACTGAACTAAATTGTAGAGACTCAAGATTGGCAGCCCTTAAGAACAGATCTGACAAAATCTGTCAGGAATGACCTTCCTGGAGTTGATAAAGATTAACTCAATAAAGTGGAAGGATATCCCTGCAACTGCTGTAACTCCAGTTGTAGCTCATTATTTCACCTGGGAGTAGATTTCACATGCCTATTAAGAAATGGAAAAATGTTATCAAGAAAGGCTTGAAAGACATTAATACTTAAATACTTTAATTCAGCTTTCACAAAGGAGAATTAATTTATTTACATGGGGATAAACTTTTTATCTTGTGTTCATTAAAAAAAAAAAACAGTCTCTTTGAAAAGAAACTGTTATTTGTAAGCAGGTTGAGCCTCTAGCAAAACTTATGGAATGATTATGGGAATTGCTGTATAACAAGAAAATACAGTTACAGTTGTGGAGTACCAGTATGTCAGGGCTGTGACTGTGCACATAACCAGCACATTCAGTCATTTGTTCCTGGAGTGGCCCAGAATGTCACATCTATTGTGAGCAAAGGTGAGACAAGGAACTGATGTGAGACAAGGTGGCTGACTGAGCTGCTATCTAGTTTCAAAGAATACATTCAACAAATTATCACAGAACCTCTTCAGGTGGGAATTTCAGACAGCTCTACTGTCACTAATGAATTAGGAGCATCGAGAAAACAGCAACACAAAATTCTTCAGAAGGCAATAATGATGAGCTTTATTGAAGTATGAATACACTTTTATAGTGTTTTTCGCAGGCTAGAAATGGATGGGTTAACTGAGAATACAGTGAGCTAATTGGTGCAGGAAGGGCCAATATCCTTAGGTAAACATCTTAGCACAAACATCATGTATCACATGCTGTGGCATTTGAACAAACACCAGGTGCTAAGTTTTGTTTAAATTCTTTTCTCACGCTTTTCCCAAGACCAGCCTGGGAAAGCTTCAACAGCTTCTCTCTGATCACTGTCAGTGTCCACAGCCTACTATCATATCTTTACTCTAGGAAGTTCTTTCTGGACCTAGACCAATTGATTGGCAGTGATTTTATGGATAGATGCATTGATAAACACCCTGGAGACCCTGCTGGCAATCACAGAAACCCTCTCAGACAGGTCCTTCTGCTTATGCCTAAGACATTTCTACGGAGTCAGTAGAATCTTTTCTGGCAAATATGAAATTGTTCATTTCACAGAATCACAGAATGGGTCAGGCTGGAAGGGACCACAGTGGGGCAATTTGGTCCAACATCCATGCTCAAGTAGGGTCATCCTACAGTGCAGGGCATAGATCTGCACCCACGAGGGTTTTGCATATCTCTGGTGAGAGATACCCCACAGCCTCTCTGGGCAGACTGTTCCAGGGCTTCACCACTCTTGAAGTGAAGAATTTCTTCCTGATACTTAACCCACCCTCTTCTGAGCTTTCTGCCTTTTGCTTTACCTATTAAACTATTTTTACCTCAACCCATGAGCCCCCTCACTTTTGCCCTTCTGATTCTTTCCTGCATCCCACTGCAGGGCAGTGAATGAGTGCCTGTGCAGGGCTTAGCTAACTATGGGACTTAACCCACAATAAGTTTAATAATAAAAAACAAGAAATAAAAGTAAAGAAAATGTTCCCTTTTATGACAGGCATGTGTATGGGTGCATTTATGTATATATAACAAACCCTACTTTGATCAAAATACTGTTGGAGAAATTCTTGAGTTCTTAGACTAACACCATTTCTTTTCATGCATTATCTTAGCATATTTATACTTACATTTCAATTTCTTGTTTGATTTTTGAAATAGTGAAATAGGCTTTTGCACTTCTAAAAAAGTAATATTCTTTTAAAGTATTTCAAATATTGTAGTAACATATTTTACTGGGACTCTTGTAGTGTAGCTCTTGCAACTGTTCTATTTTAAACTTTTTTTTTTTTTTTTTAACCCTGTTAGACTGTAGCAATTCACAGCCTTGTTCATACATAAAATATTCACATGCTTAACTTTGAGCACAAGTAACCTCATAAAAACCAATGACCTAAGCAGATGTTTAAAATTAATCATGACAATAAATCTTTGGAGACTAGAGGCCTTTAAATTATATGTACCAAAAGTAGTATGGTAACTTTCAAGGAATGACAAGAATTTTTATCAAAAAAAGTCATTAGCATCAAATTACCACTTCTGTATGTATTACTAAGTAATAACTTTGGACATTACCTTTTCCCTTAAAAATCAAAATCCTAGGCCAAACAAAATTGAGTTTGTAATTTCTAGAAAGAAGAGCCCTAATTGAGAAGCATATGTAGTGTAGGGAGGAAAGCCAAAGGGAATAGTACTCAGACGTCATAAATAACTTTATAAAATAATTTCTGAGCCCAATATTATTCAGAAGAATTTTAAGGGTATATTTAATATTGTGTTATGATCATGAAATGCAACTTCTGCGAAATTTAACACTAAAAATGTGATCCAGATGCCTTCAACTACATTTTGTTTGAGTTTTTGCAGGTGCCTCAATTCCTACTGTCTCAAATTACTTACATTATTTGCACAAAAAATCACAAGATAAAATTAATAAATGGTTTAAAAGAAACAATCGCAACACTGGAACTTTTCTTGTTCCTAATATGCCCACAAGACCCGTCTCGAGAGAAATATTTACACTTCCTTTTTCTTTTTTTTTCCCTCACTGGTCCAGACTTTTATGTCCTTATTAGTTGTGCAATATGGCTGAGCTTCCACCTGAATTGTGCATCCATCCCAGTCTGTATTCTGGGTGGAGAGGTAGGTTTGCAGATTTGGGGCAAAGAAGGCATGGGACTCAACCTTTTGATCCTTCCTCTGAGGCCACACAGTGAATGTAGAGAGCCATCTGTCAGGATCTAAAAGGATTATCTGAAGCACGTCAGTATGAGTCAAGCTGAGTTAACATGACAGCAGCCCTGACTGGTGGAAGACAAGCTATTTTCAGCCTGCAAATGGCTTGCAGCTGCACTCTTGAAGGTGATAGCCACAATAGTGACTTTTTAAGGCCGGTCTGATGGATCTATATGCAGGCATAGGCTTGGCATAATGCATATACCTATTTTTGGACTGGATGTACCTTATGTCCAGTCTCCCCATAGTGTGGGTGGAGATCATGGGTCACGCCTTTGCCTCTCTGTGCCAACATGCCATGAAGTGCCTGAGTTACCTAGTTACAATGAGTCTTCCTGGGCCAGGATTTTGAGGAATGTATCTAGTTTCATGAACCCCACTTCAGGTTCCTAAACAGTGTATGTTGGTACAGTATTTTGCTATACATACACCCCTGGGCTTCATTTTCTTATTACTTAATCAAAAGTGTTTTTCCTGTTTAGACAAAATTAGGAATTTTGTTGAGGCCACATGTATGAGACCAAGTTTTCACTTCTTCATACGTTGAAAGTTTTTCTTAAAAACCACCCTAGAAAAAACAAACTAGAAAATGTGTCAGTCAAAATTAGAGAAGCGAACAAGCAATGAATTTTTAATGGAGTGCCAATCCTGGAAAGACAATTTTTGTCCTTTAAACTTGGACCACAAAAGTTATTATGGCAATACTATTGTACCTTTAAGATTATTTTGTTTTGACTTTGAGGGTGGCAATTCTCTTTCTACCCTTCCAGCTCCTCCTTTTATGGCAAAAGTCATAGTAACACTGGTCATAATCCCTCAAATAAATCAACAGGCCAGCCTTTGCTATTAAGTACTGTGGTTCCTACTAATTCCTACAGTCTGGAGATAAACAGGTATGCTTGAAAAGGAACATTAGGAAAGCAATTTCAAATTCACAGAGTGTGATTTGTTCTTTTCCATTGTCAAGACAATCCTGATAACTTGAAGATGTTTGCTACTGCCCCGCTAATCTATTTTTACGAAGAGCTGTCCATCCTCTAATCTTTCTCAATTTAGTGCAGGCATACTGCTTCTCCACTGCAACAATTGCATTATATACAGAACTTTTAGGTCAAAACAAAGTTCTTGGTACTTTCCTTCTGCCTTTTCCATGATTTCTGGTCATAATCCCTACATGAATATACTCAAGTCTAATGCTGATCGATCAGGGCATTAGACTTTACTTGACTAATACATTTTCATATCATTCATGTCCAGTTTCCTTATAGTGTAAATATATACTCTCACAAGGCCCACAAAAAACACCTTCCATAATGTGATGAAAATGAGATAAATTTCTTGATATCCAAGCTCTCTGTGACAGAATCCAGAGCCAAGGTTAAGTCTGCCAAATGTTTTAAGTTCCCATCTCAGTGATAAAAAATACTCAGGTATTCCTGGCTGTATTAGACATATTTACTTTTGACATCTTATAAGCAGTTCATCTGGCATACTTATCCAAAATTATTTTTTTAGCTGGTCTGCCTAGATCTGGTCATAGACCCAAAATTTTGGGATTGCGCAGACCAGAAACTTGAAGTAACCAGCCATCACTCAAGCCTTAAAAAAAGATATTGAGTCTCTGATCTAGGGTAGCTAGGCAAGAATATAACCAAGAATGACTTCAGAGGATTATTATAAAATCCATGGAAGTAAATACGATAATAAGACGCAGGAATGAAAAAATTTTGGCCTCAGCAAATAGGTTTTCTGCTGAAAGCTGTCTCCAGCTGTCTCCAAGAAAATATCCAGTTAGTTCTGTTTGTTACAGAACTCATCATGAAACTCTACGTCTCCTAATCATGGGATACAAAAGAGGTAAGTCGATATAAAAGTATGTAATGCATGATATATGCATCAGACACATTTGCTCTTTTATTACAATTTCATAAAGGCTTTAATGTGAGAGAACATGTCCCAGATATGGAACTCTGTTTGTAGGAGCAAACACACACACATAAAGGTGAGTATAGGTAAGTGATATATTCAGGAACAAAAATAACAAATAAATCAGAATTCTGAAAAAAGCTTTGCATCTTCAAAAAAGTTAATGAGGTTCCAATTGATAAAAAGTATTTAAATGCTTAGCCCTACTTGCTCAGCATTAATCTATTCATCCATGAGCTTAGCCCTGAAACAAGCCCTTTCCTATGCTGTTCATGATTCTAAAAGGGGCTACTTATTTTCAGGATGAGATTTAAAGGCACAAAAAGGATCTCTGAAGTAAGCACATATTCTAATGATGTGCCTTTAAAAAAATTAGCTGAAAATTAATTAAAATTAATGTTTTAAATATTAAAAATTAATTAAAAACATTATTTGTCTGAAAATCATTGTACACAAATACCACTCGGGATGATCAGATGAAAGAAAAATTGGCTGATGTTTCTGACCCATCAGTTAAGACTTGTCACAGAGTGAACAAAAAAACTGGTACAGTGTGCAGGCTGCAATTGGCAGAGGAGAAATTTAGACATATTCTGTTTACATTTAAAGTGATGTAAAGCACAAGCAGAGTGTTCAAAATCACTCTCTGAAAGGGGTAACATGGACCACAGAATTCCTGAGGGATTCTGGAAGGGCACAGTGGGCACGGCCCTTGTCTTTTCTTGCAGGGTAGTATCTTCATCCTAGGTCTTAATGATCATAGAATCACATGAGTGGCTTGTGTTGGAAGGGATCTTAAAGACCACCCAGTTCACAGAATCACAGAGTTAGGCTGGAAAAGACCCTTCAGATCATTGAGTTGAACCTATGACTGAACACCGCCTTGTCAGCTAGACCATGACACTGAGTGCCACATCCAGTCTTTCCTTAAACACACCTCCAAGGATGGTGATTCCATCACTTCCCTGGGCAGTCCATTCCAGCCCCCCTGCCATGAGCAGGGGCACCATCCACTAGGCCAGGTTTTTTAAAGACCCATTCAACTCAGTCTTGAAGACTCCAAGGCATGGGGCACCCATAACCTCTCTGGGCAATCTGTTCAGTACCTGTCCACCCTCACAGTAAAGAATGTCTTCCTAGTAAAGAATTTCCCACAGTGATGATGTTGTTTAATTCCTAATCAACCAGGGCAGCAGTGGAGATGTATTTCTTGAAGGCCCCTTAACTTAAATTTCTGGGAATGGTGGAGGAAACTAACTCTGTAAGAAGCTGGAAAAAACCAAATAAAAAACATACTTGATTTATTGAATTGCAAAATGACTACCTTCAAGTCTCCCCACTGAAAAAAAGATGTAAATGGTAGTGGGTCCTGCAGCTTCAGAGACTAATCTTTCTGCTAATTGCTTAAAAATAGCATAAAAGAAACAGATCGCTACTTTTTTTAAAAAGGACAAAAACTAGACTGTGATTTAAGCTAAAGCCGTAAATATTAATATTTGGTTTTGATGTAATTACTAGCTCTCTATCAGAAATACCTGTCACAGACTTCATTAAAGAAAACTAATTCAGTGACCTCCTTATTCAGTTTTAGGCAAGTCTACTTAATAATATATTCATTTTTTAAATTGCCATCTGCAGTCAGTTATACCAGTTTATTGTTTATATATAGTGCTCTTTCAGAAATGTTTCAACCAGAAATGCCATTCACTTATATGATTATTATTAGATTCTTCCTCTGTGCCTCTTTCAGGAAGGGAGTACAGGGAGTTTGGTCCCCATCTGTTTAGTAAAATGCAAAACACAGGTGAAATCTGCCAGCATTCAAGGGATTTTTGGTTGCTTGGGCCCCAGGACATAGACTGATATACAGATCCAGAGTTGAAAGACAAATATTCTGGCATTTCCTATTTGTACCCTTATACACCTATGAAGGCTTATACAATATTTACAAATAATACCAGATCTCAACCAGCAAATCTCCTGATTAGCCATTTAAAACACATAATGATAGGAAGCACAAAGGCATAGATTCCAAAATGAGTATAGACCACAACAATATCATAGATTCATAACAACTGTAGACCCATAAGTATATGTTATAGACTTTTAATTATATGTACAGAGTAGATAATCTACTCTGAGTCAATCTAAGAAAGAGAAGCAAAAAATTCAGTTCAGGTTTCAGATAAAATTCAGACTGATTCCTATTTTATTCATGTGAGTTCAGCCAAGCTTAATAAATCCTTCACAAACTGTAAAAGCATGTATAAGCTTATTTTAGTGAGAAGTATTATTTCTACTTGTCATCATAATAGAGGTATATCATAGATTTGTTTTCTTCTGGAAGCCTTTGTATAGGCATTGCAACCAGAGTGCTGGATACTTAAGGACAGGATGAACCTCTTAGAGAGAGTTACATCATCTGCAATGGCTAAAAAATTTTTAAAACAGTAAGTATTTGTTCTATTAAATAAATATCTTTCATTAACTCAAATCTGTTCCACTTCTGTTAGCTAATTAGAAAATTGCTTAAATTAATTATAATGGATAGTTTTCAAGGCTTTCAGAATTAAGTTGCAAGCATTGCTCACAGTCTGAAAAATGTTTTTATTAAACTGTCATTTCCAAGATATTATGTAACCATCAGTAAACTGTTGTGTTAAGCCATAATACATAAAATATCTAAGAAAAACCTTTTTTTTTTCTTACTGTAACTTTCTTTCAACTGCAGAAATCACTTTTTCCCTCAAGAATAGTCTCCATGAATGACATTTGAGTCTTCACTGTTTGCTTATGTAAAGAGAAATAATAATAGAAAATTATATTCCTCATTCAATTCTTATGTCAAATAACTGATTTCTGTAACTCTTCCATAGGGCCATTATGAAGTTCTCACTTTAATGTTTTAGTTGCAGGGTAACTTAAGAATACTTAATACAACAATTAATAGAGTGTAAGTACTAGGACAATGTTTCAACTGTCTACTTCTTCTTCAAAGGGTTATGAGGTCAACTGGTTCCAACATCACAGCAACATAACTTCCTTGTCAGGACATCCAAAGACCAAACTATTCTGTCCATGTGCACGTAATTCCATGAAGCAGCTCTCATGTATCGCTAGAAATGGAGGGTTTGAATCTTGGCTCTCAAACTGGCCAGTAACTGTGAAGTTAAAACTGTTAGGAAGTAGTAATATCAAGTTTGCTGGTCTCTCATTTTGATGATGAGACAAGAGAAGAGTTTCATAACATCATAAATTTCCTGTGAATACTTATTAGCCTCTTTTATGTCCAGGAGAAACTCGATTCAGTGAAGAATTCACATGACTTTGGCCATCTGGAAAAATTCACCTCTAGAGAAATGGAACACAAATTTTAGGAAACCAGGGAAATAAATTGAACATCTAAGTTTTCTACTCAAATTTTTATTAGGTTTATTAGTCAGACTAGTGTTGTGTATATGTAAAGCCTTATAAAATCAGAGCCTTGTGACCCTTGTAAAATCATGGCTCAGGCCTGATACTTCAGAAGGGAACTATGGAAGAGTGACTCATGTGGAATAGGGGAGGAGGGACGTGGGAGAGGTGACAGACACGTGTCCACATCATGGTGTGTAGTGGTTGGTTGACTTGGGCTTGTTGTGCCTTAAAACTATGTAAATTTATAATCAGCTAACTGCTTGAAAAGGTCTGATTTTTGCAATAGAGGGGCTCTCCTNCCTGTTACCCTTGTAAAATCATGGCTCAGGCCTGATACTTTAGAAGGGAACTATGGAAGAGTGACTCATGTGGAATAGGGGAGGAGGGTGGGAGAGGTGACAGACACGTGTCCACATCATGGTGTGTAGTGGTTGGTTGACTTGGGCTTGTCGTGCCTTAAAACTATGTAAATTGATAATCAGCTAACTGCTTGAAAAGGTCTGATTTTTGCAATAGAGGGGCTCTCCTTTGCACTGCCCAGGGACTCTGTGTCACTGTGCGTCGTCACAGACTCACCAGGCTGTTTTAGGCAAATGCACAAAGATGAAATAGTAGTCTGACCACCCAAAGAGGTGTGCCGGGTGAGGATGTATGACACATGATCAAAGTTGTGAACAGATCTGTTGATTAAAAATATTTGTAATTTTTCTGTCTTTACTTTTCCTACCAGTTGACACCTGATCCCAGACAGTATCTCTTTGCCAGTTGATTTTGCTGCACCCAGAGAGGTTTTACATTTGTTTTTCCAACTCTTTGTAAATAATAGATTATGTGACTGTAGAACTGTATTTTCCAGAGAAAATCTGCCTGCAAGAGTTCTGAGAAAAGTCATGGCCAGGTAAAACACAGCACTCAAACTGTGTTTTATCTTCTGGAAAGATCTGCTTCTCAGCCCACTGCTAAATTCAGGTACACTGAACTACACTTATAGCTAGAACTATACAAACAGTGTGAACTCATTATTAAAACAATCAGTATATTAATGGAAGATTTTGATAATTTAGAGTGGAGAAAGTTGCATAGTCAGTATCTTCCAAATTACATTATTCAAATGCATGTGCTCTTAAAGACAATCTACAAAGTTGTCTTTAAACTTTTGACTTTTTGTGTGTTTCAAGACTACGAGATCAGAGAGTCTACAACGTGCCTTAAATGACTATTTTCTGCTTCCCTTCTTCAGAATATTTCTGAAATTGTCATACGTTTCTCTAGATTCTGATGTAGCAACTACTACTTTTATATGCATTTCTATGGAACAGCTGGTCTATACAACTTTCTGCTTCTGTTTTGATATTCGATTACAAGCACATCTGCAGAGCCTGTCTAGAAACACCACAGCATAAGAACAAAAGAAGATCCAGTCAAAATATATTAGTTCATTTCACTTAATTGTTCTTATCAAAAAGTACTTAAAGTGATTCATTGAATAAAGAAGGTTTTTACCTTCATACAACTTCCAAGAGTTTACAGGGAGCAAGTTCTCCAATAGCAACAGACTAGCAGTAGAAATTTAGCATGAAGAAACTGTGAAAGAAGACTTTGTCAAGATTTTTATCCACAGATCTCTAATATGTTAATATATACTTTTTTCTACAGTTCCTGGTCTCTGTTCTGCCTCTAACTCCTATCAGCAGCCTTCTTTTTCCTAGACTTGAAATTGCACACTGCCCTCTGTGTCTTCCAGTCTGTTTACTGACCAACAGTATGTGTTGGCATTTTGTGGCTTTTGAATAGGATTTGTAAAAACATTTGCAAATATTCCTATGTTAGAGTTGCATAACTAACTGTGTGAAGAACTATTTGCATTTACAGGCAGAAAAATGATTTAACTTGTAACCTTTCTAGCTCGCCTGTTCTACATATTAATTAAGACCATTAATCATTTCTCCCACCTCCCCTCTTTTTTTTAAAGGTCACATTTGGTTTCAAATTGAAAAAGACCCTTTCTTAAATTTATATATGTATATATATATATATATATTTGCACAAATAAAATTTGTCAAAATCTTTAAGTTACTTTTTTATGTCATCAACTTCACTAGCAAAAATCAAGCAGTACTTATTTACCTTTCCTCTGTTATTTAGACTATAAATCTTTTGCAACTGATTTCATGGTCTATGTGACCCTATTCACTGTCACAGTAAAGAATAACTGGAATAACCAGTAACATAAAGTTTACAAATCAGTTGAAAAATTAGGTTCACATACAGACACCATTCCAGATGTTTTGGCAGCCTGAAGGATCTCTAAAATATATGCATTATGCTTGTATTAGGAATTTTATTTTTCCATTAGGGTGAAAAAGAATCCAGCTCAGGTGTATTTCCATATACAGTATTAATACCTTCTCTTAGCTGTTATGTTTTATACTTTTTTAAAAAAAATCTCCTTAGCTTGTGTTCAATCTTCTTAACTGAAGTGTCTAATTCACAGTCTTAATTACCGAGGTTTTCCTCCCTAGCCAGTCACCCCTCAAGGGAATAATTCGGTAGACCTAAAATCTCTGGAGTGGTTTATCACTTCAATTAACTATTGAGGCAGCTGAAAGAAGAAGCTTTCCTAAATTACATGTGCTGTACAAGGAGTAGCACCAGTTCATGCCTTCACATTAAAAGGAAAACATGAACCTGTTTGCTCTGCTTGAAAGGACTTTGTGGTACAATATTCACCTTAATTTTTTCCTTGCCAGACAGAGGTAGGAAGCTTCCTGTTGTCAATAATCTTTCTTTTTATTCTTACTGCACTAACTGCTAAAATATTCTTCAGGAGAGTCAGAACAATTCAGGGAACTTAATCTAGACAATCCAAAACACCTTCTGCTGGTATTTTTTTCCTTTCCCATTGACTGAAGCCTACATTTGCAAATCTTGTGACTGAGTACGTGTGGAGATATCCAACTTCTGATACTTAAATTTGAGAGTTTCAATTTAGTCGCTCAGTATATTCCCTGTCTTAAAAGAATATCAACTTTATGCATTGATATTGGGAAGAGATCTGCCAGATTTCTAGATGTCAGAGGACGTCTAGTGTCTAGATTTCCACTGGAAACAAGGCAAGCAGATTCTAAATAACCTCTAGTGAAAGGACATGGTGCAGAGATGGAGAAGGAATTTGATGCTATTCAGAAACATTGATATGTTAACTCACTGCAAATGTGACAGTCAGTTTTGCTATAGAGGTTTATAGTATTGCCATAGCATCATAATGTATCCTGAGCTGGAAGAGACAAACGAAAATCACCGAAGGCCAACTCCTGTCCCTGCACAGGACAGCCCCAAGAATCATACCATTGCGCCTCAGAGCATTGTCCAAGTACCTCTTGGACTCTGTCAGGTTGATGCTGTGACCACTTCCCTCGGAAGCCTGTTCCAGTGCACAACCATCCTCTTGGTGAAGAACTTTTTTCCTGATATCCCACCTAAACTTCCCCTGACACAGCTCCAGGCCATTCCCTCAGTCCTGTCACTGTCACCACAAAGAAGAGATCAGTGCCTGCCCCTCCCCTTCCCCTCATGAGGAAGGTGTAACTGCAATGGGGTCTGCCCTCAGTCTCCTCCAGGCTGAACAGACGAAGCACCCTCAGCAGCTCCTCACACAACTTCCCCTCCAGAGCCTTCACCATCTTTGTTGCCCTCCTTTGGATGCTCTCTAACAGCTCTATATCTTTCTTAACATTGTGGTGCCCAAAACCGCACACAGGATACTTCATGAGGGTGCAGTAGCGTGGAGTAGAGCAGGACAATCAAGTCCCTTGACCAGTTTGTGATGCTTTTGCAGACACTGAGTGCCAAAGATGCTGCAGATATACTCTATTTCCCCTTGCCAGTGTTGGGATGACAGAGGTGAGTGCTGGTTTGCACAGCAAGGTGTCCTGGTCCATCTTAGAGAGACAGATTGCTGAAATCTGGCAAACCATTAATGTGTTTTAGAAGTTTTAACACCGAAAACCCACCTAGCATTTACACATGTTTTTAAACTTAGTAGTGTTTTTGAATAGAAAGTTATGATTTCAAAATTATTGTATGCTTACAACTTTCTTTTAAATTTAAAATAATAAATTAGAAATTGGGATCTTTATACAGTAAATTATTCTGGGTATTGTTCTGGGCTGAGCAAGATAGATAATGTGAGGTACGGATGTGTTTTATGGTTCCTGTAAAAAAATAAAGAATGCTTGATATTTTTCAAAGTACTAGAACTCTTTCTACCATTTTTTTTGGCTTTGTGTTATTGTTTTTCTCAATTCTAAGTAGAATTGGAAGCAAGAAGTTGCACTAGAAATTTTAGAAACATGACACTTGTCATGAAGGTTTTAAGTCAACTGTAAAATTTCAAAAGATTGAATTTTTAAATGGGCTTAGCACTGTCAATGATGCAAAATCTTTAATGTCCTCCACCCCATCTTTTACTTTGGGTATGATGTGCACGGAAGCCCAAGGAAAACCTTCCTGTTCCAATTAAGGGAATAAATGGGGAGAAGAAGAGAGCTTCTATCTTTGAAAATACATTCAAAGAAGCTTAAAAAATTGCTACTGTGTTTAAAGCCTAACGTATGGGGGCTTTTGCAATTTTACGTTACACATGATAAAGATAAAAGCTATTTTTTTTATATTGCTGGTAAGGGAAAATATTAAAAATTAAGCCAGTGCTAAGAACATGGTTTCTAATGACAAAGTTGGCCATTATCACTTTTTTATCCTTGAGAAATGGCTCATAGATGGTGCTAACTGGAGTCAATTGCTACCCAGTATCTTGTGTTGACAGATAGCCATTCTGCTCTGGAGGGCACTTGCAGAGAGCAGAATTATTTTTAGTTGTAGATACTTCAAGTCATTTACTATGAATCATGTGACATTAAACACCTGCGGCAAGCTGCCACCTCTGACAAACCCTTTGCTGTGACCCATGAGTATATGCACAATTAATATCAGACTGTACATCATTAAATTTTACTGTCTGACTGAGTTCTGCCCTACGGGCACAGAAAGAAGAAACAACAATAATCCTGCTTACCTGCCCCGGAACAGCTAACTTCCTTTTGATATGTCTTTCCCCATGACTTATAAAAAGACTGTTAATTACATTCGTGATATATCATCATACTTTCTTTTTTCCTAATAGGAACTTCAGTAAAAAATTACAGCTATTTATATCAAATATTACTTCTTCCTTCACTGACTTAAATTTATGTAATTTAATTAACTTATGCTTCAGTGATATTTTCAAAATGAAGTAGCTCTGAAGTAGCCATTGAATGGGACTTAATTGATATTCTATCAGAGTATACTGCACCAAAACCCTCTTTCTCCTAATAAAATGACACTCTCAATATTAAAAAGTAGGAAAATTGGACCTTTCTACTTAGTATGAAAAAGACTATGCAGTTCAGACACCCTAGCAAAGCAATTGTGCTGAACAGGAAAGACTGATGGAAAACTAAAGTTTACTTGAGGGTAGGTGTCTTCCAGAGAGGGAGCTCTTATTGGCAGTGGAAATGCTGTGTATTTTGCATATTCAGTCTCTCAGAATTGATGGGTGCTACAATTAATTCTCATTATTTTTGGCACATGTTCAACACAGCTGGTTTCCTTCTCATTCATCTACAGACAGTAGCCAAAATAATATTTTCAGTTTTCATATTTCTTTAAAACTCACTCTTTTATTTATCTAAATGCAGACCTAGCTGTCTAGGCAGCATCTGCACTTTTTCCACCAGTTAGTGATCTAAACTTCCTTTCTATTCACCTCATCATAGAGAGCTTTTTCCTGAATTTAAAAGTAACTGTACATGAGTCTAGATAATGAATGCAAGATCAAATTTTATGAAAATTAATGAACTAAAAGTTAATTTTTACATTTTTATTGTGTTAGATAAAGTAACTCCTTATTTACATGAAAACATTTTCTGTAATTTTAAACTGACATATTTCAGAGAGCCTTTCAGATAAAATAGTGAAGTTTTTTTATAGCAGGAGAAGAAAATTGCATTATCTTTTGCATAGGCAATTAAATATTTCCCACATTAAAATAATTTTAATAGTTTCAGTACATAATATGNCATATTTCAGAGAGCCTTTCAGATAGTGAAGTTTTTTTATAGCAGGAGAAGAAAATTGCATTATCTTTTGCATAGGCAATTAAATATTTCCCACATTAAAATAATTTTAATAGTTTCAGTACATAATATGAGATCATGAATAGGCAGACACATATATAAGCAAAGGATTTTTTTTTATATTTAATATATTAAATAAATATTTCAGAGAAGGAAAAGTATTAGTATCATTATAGTGAAAAATTTTGAGTTGGATACAGTATGTAGCCTTTTCACTTAAAAAAAAAGCCCTTCAGCAATACAGATTCCTATATTAATAATAATATTCAGTATAAGTCTACTAATTCATAGAGAAATGGAACATGTAAACTACACGAAAATTCAAAATCCATTTTCTAGTCTCTTATCATTAAACATCTGTAGAGTCCCATCAAAGTGATGTAAATTACTCTTAATCTTAAGTTAATTTCTCTGATTTTAAGTGATTATTTTACTGTTTGCATGAGAACAATACATATCCATACAGAATCAGCCATTTTGGATGTTCCTACTGTATATCAATTTTACATGACCAACATCAATATGAGACATAAAATAGATAATTAATTTGCTTACAGACAAAGTAGTGTTAGTCCAATAGTATGGACTAATGCAGCCGAAGCTTTCTGCTGCTGTGGTTCAGTCAGGCTATTTCTCCTTCTCTTTACCATAAAGAGGGAGATATTGCATGGTTAAAAGAAAGCAATTGCTCTCCGATTTTTTTTTAAAAAAGGGTGAGTTAGCATTAGGCACTTTCTTGAGTCAGATCTCACCGTTTGTGACAGAAGCAGAATGGTAAAAATGATAGTTATGATTATTATAACAACTGCAAGTACTGCTGTTAGTATCTCCAGTGAGAATTTTTCTGTGGACTTTTCCATCTAAAGACTATATAGAAAAGGTTGACACAAGGGGAATCTGTTTTTTTTCCCCTCCACTCCAGGGAGAGAAAATACCGCTCCCTTTAGGCTTTGTCAAATGAATTTAATGTATTTTTTAAAACACTAATAATATTGCATATAGATTGCAAATGGTTTAATTTTCAGAATGTACAGAATACAGCATAAAAGCGTTTTTAAAACCAGGCTTATACTGGAGATAAGCTTTATGTGGGCCAAGTGTGGGCCACAGGCACCAGATAGAATATCACCTGGCATGAACAGGCCTCAGTGTTGCTCTGCTTCTTGGCACCAACTCTATTCCCTGTTGAGGTCATTTCAGTCCATTTGATAAGCAGGAAAAGACAACATCCCTTTAGATCAGGAAGCAGAGTTAACGAAGTCTATTGCAAAAGTATCGGAGCCAGCTTGGCCATGGGAGGAAATAAAACATTAACTCATTTCTGATATGACTCAGTTTATGGGTAATTGGTAGTTACCCTCTAAACTACCTGGCACTCAAAAGATAACATATTCTAAATTTCTGGCAGCCATTAGAATGCTAATGTTTAAGGCTGGCATAAATTAGATTTACCTGAGCCAATCTATTACACACTACTCTTACATACTTCAGCTGAATTGCTCATGTTTTTGTTACTGTGAATTGCCTCTTTTTCCTTTATTGCTGTGCTCAGATACAGATGCATTTTGTTTTAATTAAGTCATTACTGCTATCTTGCAGATCTGTTTAGCACTTTCAATGTTCAGCTGTTATCTACATCTGTAATCCTCATCTCTATAATTAATGTTATTTTTATGATATTTTAATGTGAAATCACTTTGAGAAAGACAGCCTTTAGCTGCTAATATAAGCTTTAAAGAGATAAAGCTCCAAAGGCTTGAATTGGCTGTGATCTTCAAGGCTTATTAATAACAGCAACACACTTACAGCAATCCTTACATATTCAAATATTTTCAGATATTTCAAATTGAGTATCATTGCTGTACAAATTTTTCCAAGTGATTCAAATTTCTAAAAGCTCTCAAAAAAAAGGTAACCTTTTGGAATAACATGGACTTAGATTGGCACATGAGGGACGATGGTGAAGATTCAATAATTTCAAATGACCCTTGTTCCTTGGTGTTTTTTAAAAAAAAAAAAAAAAAGAAAAAAAAGAAAAAGATTGAAACAATGGTCAGGCTTAGATTTTGAAACAGAATAAAACAGAGGAGGGAGACAAATAGCTGGAAAAGGATCTGAAAAAAAAATTGATTTGAAGAGGGATTTTTGCCTCTATGACCAAAAATACCCTTCTTTGCATAACCACCAAATAATTTATTCAGTTATTTCTGATTCACACTTACTTTCCAACTATGCATCTGAAATTCATTGAAAGAGAAAGTATATACAAAACAGCAAGAAATGGGATGCAAACTGTGCATGTTTTCACTGTCACAAGTATAAATGACGCAAAAACATGTTTACCTTCTAAAGTTAGGTTTTTTGACTCCTTTATGTTTCTTCACAAAAGTCTTTTTCACTTTCATTTACTTAGCCCCATATGCCTAAGGATCTTTTCCATTCCCTCTGAGCTGCTGAAAATTTTTTCTTAAAATATTCCCTGGCTCACATACCATTTGATTCTATTAACTATAAACCAGATTGAGCGTTAAAACTGGTATATAACATCCAAATTCAATATGTATGTTATGTGGAAATGTAATTTCAACTGATTTTATTCTGTAACTGTCCTAGAAACTTTAATCAGATTTCTCCTTTCCATTTCTAATATAAAACTGTCTATTAATAAATAAAAGAAGACAAAAATACAGCAACTTAAGATCCCATAGAGAAACTCTTTGCAACCAGCCTATTATTTTTGAAACAATAGAAAAGTATCTCATATTTCACAAGACTGCTTTTTCTTTCCTACTGGCAACTGTTTCAGTTTACATTAAATTGCATCCCCTTGTAAGAAAAAGCCCTTGAAGAGAGAAAAGCAAAGGATTTTCTTCTGGGATTAAAGGAGGCATTTTCTAGGCCACTGCACAACTGATATTAATATACATTTATTTTAAAACTTTATATTTCTGTACACTTTTCCCATCATTCTTTATATGTAAATTTTGTTTTGGAATCTAAACATTATGAATAAATAGACAACAGTTTATTAATGTATCTATGAAGGTGAAACTGTTTCAAGTTAAAATGGAAATGAAATCTTTGAAAAAACATGACTCTTGTCCTCCAGAAATTGTTAATTGATAGCATTTATAATTCAATACAATTACAATTTCAATTTGATTTTGAAGGTAAATTTTAAATTTACTAGATGATAATTTCCTGAACTGCAACCACAGAAATAATTACGAATTATATCTCAATAAACATTTTCAGCTGCTCATCTGAATGATATTTTGGGGGGTTTTTGGGGGGTTTTTCTTTATGACTATATGAAGAAGGTTAACTACCTCCTCAATGGAACATCTTTGTACCACTTAATTTCTCCATTAAGCTTTCAAAGGAACAGCTAAGTAATGCAAGAGCCTTTGCAATTGTTCTCAGTGCAATAACGAAGACGTATTTGTTATTCATAGAGGTTGTAAAAGAAATATATTCCTTCAGCAAACAAAAAAACCCAAAATAACCTGCATTCCTTCATAAGAAATCAAACTGGAATTTAAATTTCACTGAAAGGCACTATTGAAAGGAACTATTTTTACTATCACAAAAGCAATTTCCCAGCATGAGTGCATACTTCATTGTATTAATCTGTAATAACCATGTAACTGCTTTGTACAATTACTGAACGGTTTTCATTCTGAGTATTTATAGTACAAAGTAGTAGGTGTTTTGAAAGTTAGGTGTCTCGGAGTGTCTGACAAATATTCAGATGGATAGGCCTATTTTAGTCTATCTGAACAGGAAGCCAGGTCACTCAGTAAAGAATGGTCAATAAAAATGGTGAAATAGGTTTTCTCCCATGGACTGATAGCTGGATAATTTGAGAAAACGATGGAGAAGGATCATGAAATACCTCTGGATCAATGGCTATTAATTTAAGAGCAGCACATTTCCTGGAATGAAACGGTTGATGTTGTTGTGTGGAACAATTACCATTTTCAATTAACTGACATTTCACATAGCTCTGAGACTAGAGGAAGACAATAACCCTCAGCACCTAATCTCAGCTCTGCTGTTAGGTGAGCCTTTTGTCAATAGTTCTGTGCTTTTATTTCAAAGGCGAACCCAATACACTGTGAGAAGTTACTTTCTTTGTCCTCAAACACTAAGAACTGCAGACACAGTTCAGGCACAGTTCAGATGCAATCGGTATTGAGACAACAACAATTGTCCACTGTACTAACATAGTATAACTACATAACATAGTTATAACATAGTAACTAACATAGTATAACTACATACACATAACTATGTGTATATAGCTATTAATATACAAAAACAAATGGGTATGTTTGTCTGTATGATTTTAAATAACTGTATATGGGCACCTCTTTTGCCATTTCATTAACATGAGCAGCTCAGTGAGCTTTTATGGTTGCTACGGTGTGCCAAAAAAAGTGGTAAAATAAATATCAGTGATACAGCAAGCAATCTCCTTTGAATGAAATTAACTAGTCTGCTCATCAACACTATGTTTTACATTCTACTATATAAATCACCATTTTATTTCCTAGGCTAAATTCTTATCACAGTTTGGAACATTCAGACAAGCCTCTATAATGACAGAGACCTTTTAAACTGACTTGAGGTCCCCATAGAGTCAAAAATTCAAGAGAAGAAAAGAGCAAAGAGAAGAGCAACCAGGAAGAGCCAGATGGAGACTATGAGTCTATAGCTGCAGCTGCTGTAATTTTGCACTAACCAAAATCTCAAGTATGAATTGTTAAGTCTTTTCTGGGACTCAATTCAGTTATCATTGGTTCCTTCTGAGAACTAAATTGTGGTTTTTTGTGTCACTGAACAAAAGACGGGGAAATGAAGGGCCCAGCAAACCCTAAAGCCAGGTCAAGAAGGGAGGTGGAACATGTGAATGAAAGATGTAGCAGAGAATGGGACAGCAGCAGCCAGTGTTTACATCACTTTAGGCTGCTCTGGAAACACAAGATTAGTAACGTATTATTTAAATAATACATCTAGAAAAAACCCACAGCATTGCACTAAATTCTTTGTGCTTTCAGTTATTTCTGCTTTCTATCAACTGACTGTTTAGAAAAGAATAAACAGTCCAAAGATCAAGCTGAGAAACAAAGTGGTTGTTTTTAGGTGCAGCCCTTTGAGAAGCACTATATACTTTCATGTTTTTAGACCCAAAAACAAGTTAAAATACATCAGGAATTTATTTGGAGTCACAATATGGGGAAAAAATATCAAACCCACAATGAAACAATCATGTTAAAAAATTGTAAAAATCATAGCTGATTTGAAATATAATTAACTGGATTGTGAATCGATAAAAGTATGTGAACTCATTGTTTTAGTTTCTGAATGGAGTCCTGAGGAATAGAGGTATCCATTGATAAAAGGTTTTGCGACCAAGAGATAAGCAATTAGTTTTATAATGTAACAGAACAACTTATATGTCCTTTTAATATATTGGGCTGACCTATAACTTGTAAAAACATTGGCCCTTGGCATGGTATAGAAACTGCAATTGGTGAAAAATTACATCAGAAAATGAATAAAATAAAAATATAAAGAAGCAAAAGGAATATAAATAAACATACCATTACTTCCCTAACAGATGGAAATGTTTTCAGTTTTGACCTCCTTCATTAAGTAAAATTACATTATAATCCTAATCATGGATGTTAGTTTCTCCTAAAAACAAAACAAAACAAAAAAAAACCCTGAAAGTATTTTGATTTCTTTATATATACAAAATAAATTTTATAAGTAATGCTTAGATACAGAATTGCCAGAAAGTATTGCAAGTATTTATTTTGACTGCATACAGTACTTGGAAGAAATATTCTGAATATTAAACTAATTTTCATCTAAGTCCATTAATCAGCACTATAATAATCTTTAAACATGTGGCCATTGATTTGAAAAAAATATTTATTGAGCATTTATAATAAAACTTTTTCTACCCTGTATATATTCCTATCAGTGTGAATTCCTACTCCATCAGTGTGTGTTAAATAGTATTCTGAGTGATGGTATTAACACCTATCACAAATGTGTTCCCCACAGGTGTGTCCTCTCATCCTCTCTTCAAAGACAGAACACACATGCTGCTTTGTTTGATTGTTTCCAGTTTCACTTTTCTTCCAAATCAGCAAGACAAATACACCTTTACATTGGAAAAGTTATGCTGAGTTGCAGCTGACTTTCATTTACAGGAAAGAGTAACAGAATTTGTGAGGATGTGTAGCTCCACCAGGATTTGGTACCAGAATGGCTGAAAATTTTATACCCAGAAGAAATTCTTTTCTTTTTTGAATGGTTTCTGAGTGTCAGAATTGTGCAATTATTAGGCTTGGTTTTTAACCTGGAATTCTTAGATATCATTGGCTTGGTCCATTGAATAAATCTTGAATATCGTTCAATACTTTCAAGAGAAAATGGTCTCAATTAGTAAAAGATGTGCTAGATATCCTGAAATCCATGTAGGGTACACAAATCTTTCTAATAAAGTCTTTGGCAGATATTTCTTACTGCAGTTAATTAAAAAGAATAATGATCTTAAGGTTGTTGGCTTCCTTCACAATGGGTGTAATGCTATTCCCGGGAATTTGATACAATTCGTAGGCATTCATAGGCATAATCAAGATGTCAGTTGCCTGAAAATCCAAAGAACTCTCTTCAGAGTTCAAGACAGCATCTGCACTGTGATTGAATAAATATTGAGCATTAAGCTGAATGAAAATTTGTTCCTGCATTATAATTTTCATCCCAATATTTCCAAATCCTGGTTCCATTTCTTCTCTGAATTAGAGAAAGAAAAATAAAATCTGAAGCAAACTGCTAGAGGACCCTTTACTTTCAAATGTTAAGCCAAACATCTCCTTGATGCCACTCTGTTTTCTTAGTTATTGCTGGTTTTCTGGCTCTCCAGATTTGTTGCTATCCAGCCAGGCATTGCAAGAGAAATAGGAGAATTCTCTTTGAGAACTCTTTGAATTGTGTGGAAATTCTACTTGATAAGGTTACTTGCAAGGTATTTGTTTAAGTAACATTTACTGCAATTGGTGAAATGTTGAAGGAGAATCACTGATAGATTTTTCAGATTCTTAAACTGGAAATGCTATTATGTAATTGCAGTAAAATTATTCCTAATTAAAACTAAATTAATATAATAATTAAATAAAGATATTATCCACAATGTTCAAAACACATCAGAATGATATGAACATGTATGAAAGGCACTCTGTTTCACCTTTATCCATCTGACTTTCTGCCGGTATTCATGGCTTTGAGGCATCCCCTCTTTCTGCACTAACACTTTTTGAATTAACTATAGATTAGATTTTCTTGCTGAATTGTGGTAACCAATCTCACTTTTGAAATCCTCCAAGGGTCCAGACAAATTTAATCTTTCTACCTGAAACTTGTGTTTCCTCCTTATTCAAGAGAAAGTCTGCTTATTCTTCTTAATTAAAGTAAGCGTCATTTTACTCGCTTAGGGATATCTCTTTGTTAGATTAGATAACATCTCCTGTAATCTAGTGACTAATTAATGTTTCCTCAATGAGTTGTAAAAAAAAAATCTCATTTCTCCTTCTACTTTGCCAATGAATACTAAGTTTCACAAAATAGGTTGAAGAAAGACTCTGATTTCATGGGCATAAGATCTAGGTACGTGAGTTATTGGCAACAAAAGAGGAAGTACTGTTCCTTCTTCCTGAACCCAGCTCCTTCCTTTTTTCTAGTCTTTTTCCCTCTCTCCCTCCTATTCTGCTCCCTTCCTTTTTTCCTTTTCCTTTTCCTTTTCCTTTTCCTTTTCCTTTTCCTCTTCAGCCACAGGGTCTGACCTGTTTTGGACTCCTCTGTGCATTTTTTTTAGCCCTTTAAATCAATTGAAAACTAAAGTGGAAAATCAAAACTGGATTTTTTTTTTTTTCAGTTGAATTAGTAATTTTGAGCAAATCCAGTGGCTGCACGTACTTGGCATGGAGGAAAAGGTGAAACTGCAAAAACAGAAGAGAATGTGGAAGGACAATGTGGAAGGACACAGGTGCAAGGAAAGAGAGAGGAAGAACAAGAGCCTTGGCTGCTGGTTGAGCCATGGAAGCACAGCTTTATTTTGCCTGTTTCAGGAGTGACTCTTGCCCTGAATGCTATTTTCTGTATCATCTGGACATTAATGATATACATAATATAAACATCTAAATAGGATAAGCATATGCAACACAGATGGCTCTTGCTTGAGATCACAAATTTGAGGTGCTTGTTCCTCATTGTCTGTCTTCTCAGTTTTCTATAACTCTGGGTGTGATTTGTCTTGCTTTAATTTGCATGTCCACACTGTAGGCACGTGTGTAATAGTGAGCTTATTTCAACCAGTTAATCATTGGTATCTACTAGTTCGAAGTTAGATTTTTTCTGAGACATGCACAGGCAACACAAAAGACGTAACACCTACAGAAGTCATGCCCATACACCAAAAGGCTAAAAGTGGTACTAGTGACCCACACTTAGAAAGCTAAATTTTATCTTCTACCCCATGATTTGAACACTATCTTGAAGAGCATAAATCTAAGCTTCATTTTAGAAATTTTAACTTCTTAGGCCCATCTAAGCTTTCTATTCCTCATAAACAGGAGAGAATTAAATGACAAGGATTCTCATCTTAAATGGCAAAGTTTCCCATATTATATTCTATAGTATGTTATTTGTTTTCAACTAGCTGGGAAAAATTTTAGCTCAGGACATGTATTTATGAACACAAATATACCTACAATATATATTATATGCAAACCTATTGCGCCAAATCTTAACTAAGAACCTGTCCCACTGTACTTATTCAGGTTTTTATCTGGCATACAGACACTGGTGAGTTTATATGCAGCATGAGAGGTTGTATGCTTGAAGTTAATCATGTGTGCAACATGTTGCAAAATTGAGATTGCAATAAGCACTACTGTTTCAGAATCTATTTTGTTGAAATCTAAATTAGGACAGGGAATCTAGTAGGTTGAACTATATCTGTAAAAAGCAACATTTTTGATTGAATTTCATGTTCAATGATGGGGTCAGGGGTCCTCGTGATATATTAAAATTTGTCTCCTCTTACATCAAATGCATATGCAAATTCCATATGAGACAAGAATGGCCACCTATTCCATTTTTTTTAATTAATTTCAATTGATAGATGCTTTAATAATGTTAAGTGAGTTTAGAAGTGAAAGCATTTTCAAAGTTTTACATATTTTAAAAGGCATGAATCAGTTCCTTAGCATGTCAGATACCCACTCCTGCGTTCATTTGTCAGGAGGATCTGATGTTCTTTGAAAATCATCATTTTCTGTGAAGATGAATAATAGTTTTTCTTCCTGCTATGATATTTCAATTCTTCCTTGTTTCTCTAACTAAATGTTATAATTGTTTGGATGAATGTTACTTTGAAATGTTTCCTCTTTATTGAGACTCATACTTTAAGTCTTCATGAAATTCCTGCCTAAAGACTATATATATCACCATAATGTTATGTCACAAAGGTCCTGATCCTATCAGGAATTCCTCATGGACTTAACATAGTCACAAATGTTCTGTTATTTAATTGCCTTTTCTCAAATTTATTTTTACAGGAACAGATGTTATTTTTTCCAAGTATACACTTAGGGCTAAATCTTCCATTGGGGCCAAATCAACCAAAGGTTATTACACAGTGTGAAAGAAAACATTTCCAAGGCACTAAATAACAGTATAGTTAATCTCAACATCAACAGAATTGAATGTTGTATACACAAATTGTTCCAATAAAAATGTGGATACATTTTTATTATCAGAAGCAGTTTCATTTAGCTGCATGAACTTCTCTAAGATGATGTATTTGTACTGTTGGAACAGAGCCATATCTAATGTTACAAATGCACTCCAAGTGTTAGAAGTAAAATTCTGCTCAGGAATTTACCCAGAACTACTAAAAAAAGGAGATGGATAATTTCCTGTATTACTTGGACAGATGTTTAAATCTGACTGTTCTGGAAAATTGAGATTTTCAATTGTTTCACCACAAAGGCTGTATCCTCAAGGGTACACAAGGAATTGCCAGTCAACATCTAGGAAAAATTAATTTATCAGGTCAGAGTTCTATACTGAGAAGTAAGAGAAAAATGGGTAAATCTAATAGATTCACCCCTTTATAGAAGAAATCAGCTACTACAAAGAGCCTACTCACTGCAGAAGTATTTGGAAAAAAAATTTGCAGACGTGAAACGAAAACAAAGGGATTTCAATCTATTATTTTAATGTACTTGTGAGATGGGGAAATGGACTCTTTCTTCACTTTTGTAAGACAGTGTTGGGCATTTCGGAAAAAAAATATTATTTGCAGAATACAATTATGCTAGTCAAGATTTGTTTCAGTATTCTGCAAGTAGGTTGGAGGTGGAAAAACACACAGCCAAGTAAATATTAATTGATCATCAGTTGCTCATATTGTCTTACAAGAATAGCCAGCCTAGGGCAACAAAGAGCCTCAAGCCTGCACTGCAGCTCCAGTTCATGAGAGTTATTAAAATACAATAGGCAGAGAAAATTTGTGTGTTTCAGCCTATTGCGCATGTGTACATCCATAAGGCACACCATCATAGACACAGATTGACACGACAACTATAATTTATTGCAAGTCTTCATACCCCTACAAGCAACTGAGCCTTTGAAGAAACCATCCAAAAGGACCTTATATGTAAAAAGTCAGTGTTCTATCATAAAACTCTCAAGTAACTGCCAGAGGAAGAAGCTGATACCCTTATTCATATTTTCAGAGGACAAAAAACCCTACTTGATATGATAATAAAATTTATATTCAAAGCTGTGCTTTATGCCAGCCTCCTGTTTTCACTTGTATGTAATAGTCTCATATTTTTTTCTCAGTGACTGAGACTTTCCATATCACTTTCCTTATATTGGAAATACAGCCAGTCAAGGACATCAATATCTAAAATCAAGATCTCATATTTTAGGCAGTCAGTCACCTAGAATCCTGCAGTAGTGAGTAAGCTTGTGCTGCAGTGATGCCTTCTGGAGGCTGCCCTGGAACAGAGACTAGACAGAGAAAAAAGGATAAAGTAGATATTTATTAAAGGCCTCAATGAGTACACCTGGGCTACATGAGTCTAACCGGACCGCACCCGAGATGCCCCTAAATAGTCACAAAATGGACGTTTGATCACAAAGTGCCAAACTTTTATAAGTTCTGGTCCATTAGCATATTGGAGTTAATTGTCCAGCCATAGCTTCAGGTTATGAAGCTCCATCCTCCTTGTCTTTTCTTCTCACTTCACTGCTGTTTTCATTCTTGGACCTGAAAGTCGTCCTTGGTATCGAGCTAGAGAAGGAATTGTTTTGTCCATCTACTCTGTGAAGAGAACTCAGTAGCACTTAATATGAAACCTAAAGCTACCCACTAAAACAGCACAGGATCTAAACAATATAAAAGATAAAACTCAGCACATCACAATATATGGAGAGAGTAAGGCACAGCTAATAAAACTGTATCCAAAACAATTATCACAAGAAAAACCCTCTATTTACTATTTCACTGAATTTCTTAAGAAACCGAGTTTTGCTTATGAACATGCCCTGAGCTGTCCCAATTTAAAAACCTTACTATTTATTTCCCATCTAAATGGATTCCATTCAGATGTAGCAATAGGGAGAGGAATATTGCCTAACTTGTGCCTTGATTTTAGGGGCCTAAGACTGTTGAAGGCAATTATTCATTCTTTGCACACGCAGTCCAGTGGTTTCCCTTTAATGCTTCCAGAGGGAGGATTTATTCTCCTGACTTAGATTTCTAATGTTAGACTGAGAATGGAATTTTGGGAATGACTTACCTATCATCATCTTTTTATATATGTATATATATATATACATATATATACAAAAATAGATTATATAGATTGATGTAGATATAGATATATAAACATATAGAGAGATATATATTATCAGGTGATGAACTATGCCTTAAACCAAAATATTTCTTCCTAATGACAGCAACGGCTACTTAAGGTAACCAACTTTAATGTGGATACCTGCTCTATAAATTTGGTCAATGAATATCACCTTAGATGTTATTCTTCCTCTGTCTCTTCAGAGTGCCTAATACACATCAACAACAGTTTCCTGGACATTTCTTTCAAAGGGAATGGTATAAAGGGTGCTTTACTCTGACATAATTAGCAATATAAATTGCCATATCTGGAATAAGTGCCAGATGAGCTCCCTAATAGCAATATTGAATCTCTTTGGCTACCATAATATTTCATTACATACTGTATCCTAAAGTGAATGGATGGGGAGTGCACCATGATCTGTTGGAAGTCAGAGCATAGTGGTAGGAATCAGGAGACTCAACTATCTACATACTGAAGACTATGCTGAAGCAGGAAGCTTCCCTTTTCTCTTTCCACCTCTGTGAAAACAGAAAAGCAGGAACTGCAACATTTTCTGGAACCTGATCCTGTCAATCTGCATTAGGCACCCTCAGCATAAGAAACATGTAAGGCATTTGAGCAGAAAACATCATGATTCAGACCCTAAACTTATCTCCTGACCATATTCCTGTTCTATGTGAAAGGCTGATGTTTACATACAGCAATATCTGAGGTATATGTGAGTTTTCAAGATATCCACTTAAGACTACCATGTTTTGCTGAGGATGTATGGGCCATTCTTTGATTTTCTTGAGGTGAAGACTAGAGGTTACTTAAGGTCATCCTAAGGTCTAATAGGCCGCCTCGGGGTGTGTCAATGTAACAAAATACCCCAACTGAGGCTACTTCATTAAATTGCAGACTTCCATTGATTTTGACACTTTGTTTGCATATATACACCTAAATCTGGGCATCTTAATCTGACATTCGGGAGCATAGAAAAGAATGGTGTTATTTTCAAATTCAGATAACAACCATACAAGTTTGCATGGAGTCTAATCCTAGATTCTTGTATCTTAATGTATAATACAGATTCTGTACTGAGTTTTTGTGGTCTTTCTATTTAATTATTTAATTGTTATCCTTATATTTAATTGGTTTTAGTACCACACTAATGAACACATGATGTGTGAATTCGTTAGGGAAACAATGCAAAAGAAGCTGGACAGTCACAGATTGTAATTCTATGTGGAGAACTTCCCTTAATATATATGGCCTCAGCACATTCTTCTTAATCTTGGCAACAAACTGTATCATCATTGGGGCTTTCATCAAATCAGTTAGGTTTCAATTTATCATACTTTCCCTAACTCAGCTTTTTCACTGACCTTTGAGAGAAGTTAATCCATCATGACCTATGCAAACATATTCCCTGTCTTTATCCCAGGGTTAAGGCCACAAAAATTTGGTGAGAACTGGGCTGTGACAATATATAGCCCAATCCTTATTTTCAAGGGAATTGACAAACTTTCATTTTTTATTTCTTCCTTTGGGGGGGAAAGGGCCTTAGTGTTTTCTGAGCAGAAATAAAATAGCTTTCCTACTTTAGACTTTAACTCTTGTTACCCTAGCAGAAAGCACAACATTAAAACTGAGAATAGTGCTAAACCACTTCAGCACTATGGTTAATGTGTTGGGCATTTTACTAACTCACTTTCTACTAAAATTAATTGAATTCGGCAATGTATGTTACATTAGGAGAATCTAACTAACATCTCACTTTCAAATTCTGCTGTTATTACTTCATTTTATATTCTACTTTACATTACGTGGACCAAATCCTTGTTGTAGACTCAAGTACTTCCTCAAAACATTCCTTTGACAGTAATAAAACCTAACTGTATTTACCAGGGAGAATTTAAATATCAGGACTAGAGCCAAACCAGCAGAATTCTTATTTGTTATTCCAGATGTGCAGCTTCTCAGGGACCTTACTATTTATCTCCTTTTATCTACAAGCATTTGCAAGTTTTTATTAGTAATAATTTCTAGACTTAGAATACAATGGCAAGGAAGGCTCATATTTTATCTGATGTAATTTCATTTGTCTACCTTCTTGAGAATTCTTAAATAAATAAATAAATAAATAAATGACATAACACAAGGAATACTCCTTCTAGGAAAGGATGAACCAGCAGGAAATTCTTGATACATTGTCTCTATGACAAACATATGAGACTTCCATAGTTTCAACGTTAACACGTGCTTGCAAACACTCTATCCATCTCTGGCACTGCACTGCTTTAGCACTTTTCTTTCCCAGAAATGTTCACTACTATTTAACTGAGCATTTGATTTAGAAATCACAGCTGTTCTTGTAAATAGACAAATCTACATCTAAGTAATAAATGGTAAAATTGAGTAATTATCCACAATATGCACTCCACCCCTCCAGTCAATATCATGAGCATCTCTAATTTAAACATAATTAAGTGTTTCTTTGGTCGTCTTTGTGATAAAAAGCCTAAAATCAATTTTATCCATCAATAGGACAGTGAATTGTTTTAGCTGAACAATTTCACAGTAGATGATTTTTTGAACTTTTTAAAAAAATAAGTGTAAGTAAAATCTGTCTCTAAACATGATACTTCCTGCAGGAACTTTCCCTGACACAGATAACTACATACTTCTACTTTTCCCAATCAGTAAGATACCAGAATTTGCATATTCCATTGTATCTCATTTCTTTGTATTGCTCAGTTGTATGACCAGTTTTATGGATGGAGCAATGTGGAGTTTTTTAGTTGACCTGTATGTGAAGTTTTTTTACCTCAAAAATTCAAGAATAGTAGAAAAGCAAAGGGATGTATTTGATCACAATGATATACATTCTGGTTTTTTCACCCAATTGTGAAGACTGGTGTCATACTAGGTACATGCAGTTATGCTCTGTGTGTGTGTGTGTATGTAAAACCCTTGTGCTGTTCTCAGTAAATTTTTAATTCCAATCCTAGCATCAACAAAAAAAATGTCCAAAAGGTTTTAAAAAAGGTTTAATTTCTGTGTTTTGTAGATGTAGGAAATGGAGAAAGGAGGAAGAACCTCTCTGATAGAAAAGCTGAGGCATGCACAAATACCTTCTTTCATGGAAGGTCATACTTTAGATACATCTGAGTTGATCTCTGATGCACATTAGCATGTAACACTGGAATTTTGATTCCCTGGTCATGGAGCTCTCTGGGATACTTTAGAAGATTTCATGCCCTCTTGGCTGCTGGACCAGATGTTATCTAGACACAGCCAGAGACACCTTATAAATACTTCAGCCAACAATGGAAGTAAATCAACCACAAGATGCAGAATTTTAAGAAATAGGCTTCATTTTTCCTAATGCTCATGGACAAGAAAATTGCCTGTATTTGTTTGGGAGGAGTTTGGTATTTTTGCTTTAACAGAAACATGGGGTAATTTCTGTCTGCGTCGTTCAGGCCTTTGTCATGTGAAAGGGACAACTTTACTTGAAATGCATAGCAAGCATCATTATGTTAGAAGTATATTTTTTCTAAAGCATGGCTCCGTTCTACACTTTTTATGCAAAATATTTTCCCCCTTTTAAACATTCAATCCTTTCCCTCTGTTTACTGTCTTTTGTGGCAACAAGCTTAAACAAGTATCCCCTGCACTTTTATGCGTAAAATATGCACAATGTAAAGAAAAATTTTAATTCTCTTAAGGGTCTTTTGCTTTTGGCTCTTTAAAGAGATATTAAGCTTCTATTCCTGTGCTAAAATAGTTAGGTCAGTTAAGAAATTTGACTGTTAACATAACTGTTATACAAAATAAAGGTAGCTCTTTTTTCCGTAGTAGATAGAACAGAGGATTATAATAACTATATAATCTGTGATAGTAATATAAAACTGAATTAAGTCTGTCTACACTATCTATATTCTTTAGACCCCACACAAAACATTTTGAATATTTTGCTTCCTGGTTTTCATGTAGATATTGATTTGAGCTGAATCATTTTCTAACAAACTGACATTCTGTTTATTACTTTGCATGACCACCATCAATGCCTTATTTCCATGTTTCCCAAACATTAGTCCATTTATTGTTACAAAATCCAATGGTGACAGAAAAATATCATCTTTGTTTCTACAGCTGTGGCCAAAGATCACACAGTTAAGGATACATCAGACCCTGGAACTGGACCAAAAACTCGAAGTCCCAGGCCAGCACCTTCCTGGTAAGACTAACCTTATAAATTTCCTCACAGACTCCCTTTATGGTTGTCATTTCAAGCAACACTCTACAACATGAAGTGATAATTATGTAACCGTATTTACAGCTCATCAAGAGTTACCACAACTTGAAACAAGGAGCAGTATTTTTTTTGGTATAAAGGAAACCCATGTCATATGTTTTCATCTTCCTTAGAAGTTAAGTAAAAATACTTTCAACATTGACGTGTGATACTAATCAAATATAGATTATTATCTGTAATGCATGTATCATGATATGACTTCTAATACAAAGACAAGAGGGCATTTTAGTAGATGGTCCATTTGATACAGGTATTGTATCAAATTTGATACAGGTACTCTTACTTCTCAAAGCCTTTTACATCTATCCTCTTGTGATTGCATTGTGATCCAAAGACCTATGTTGTGAGACTATTAAGACAAGATCTTTATTAGGAAAGAACTTAAGAAAGCACCCCTGCAATACACCCTTTTGTTATTTTCTTTCCTATTTAAAGTTTATATGATTTTTACTGAAAGAATTAGATTTTTGTCTATTAGGAATTTCCAATAAATAATATGTTAATAATATATATACTCATATACATATATATATAATTATATATTATTAACCGTGTATTATTCTATATCTAGTAATAAGATGTTTAAGTCTGAATAAGTTGATAATGTCCAATTTTACAATCAATAGAGAAGAATCTTCAGTCAATGATTCATTTTATCTCTCTCGGAATGAAATCTACTCCTGAAATGACTGTATCTTTCTGTTGAGAAAATAAAAATACTTTTAAAGACTGCAGTTTTAATACTTTAGGGGGCCCAGATTGGGACAGATTAACTCCATCTGTATCTATAAAAATAGATATGCCTGATCCAAAAGAAATATCCTCATGTTTTTCCACTTCAGTACTATTTTGCAGAATAATATGTATCTTGGTATTGAATAGAAATACTTTTTTTGTAAACTTTATTGCTTGGATGCAGAAAATAAGTTTATTTTAGAGAAAAAGCAAAGGTTAGCTATTTACTTTTTAGCTATTTCAAAATTTTTATACAGTGTGTACAATGCTTTAATTAATTCTTCTGTTTATAAGTCAAGAACATTATTTTCATTCAGTACAAAATATTATAGCACATCACAAGTTAGCTTTAAGAAACTGTCCTCCAAATTGCATGCATCATATAATGTAGGAGTTTCATCACTATCTATTTCAACTAAAGTAAAAAACAGAAATTCTTTAAAGAATGTCCTTTAGAGAGAAGACATTAGAAACACTGAGTTTAAATTTCATTGTCTTTCTGTGAGAATAAGAAATATTTTGTAATTCATTGCTTGAGTCCATCTGTCAGGCAATACTGAAAGGCAGCGCAGATTGTGGTGACACTTCACTGTATTAAGATGCAAGTCATCCAAAAAGATACGGTTTGTACCTCAAATTTAGGCTGGAACCTCCTCCGACTTCTTGGTAATTCCCAATAGAAAATGATTTTTAGAATATTAGTGACAGGACTGGAGTTGTAGTTGTAGATTAGACAGTATATCTAAAATTATCAGAGCAGTACTATGGTAATTTAAATAAATGCATTTTTGTTTGCAAAGTAACAGACCAATAAGAAACCCACACTTGGCAACTGTGCTTTCAGGAACATCAGTTATCAGGAGGTGCAATTAAATTGTTTTAACAAAACTGCAGTAACCTGCCCACAGCCTAAGGCAGGAGAGCATGTATGTTAAAATGCAAACTGGAAATTCAGTCCTGTCTAGCATTTTTTGGGCATTGCCACAGGAATAACCAACTGTCTGTGACAATCCCTTAAGCAGTTTATTTTCAGTGGTGTAGAGCACACAGCACAATGGACTCCCAAAACTGAAAAACATAAGCAGAAATTATCCATCAGTAGTCAGTATCATCTTTTTTACCTTATTCTGGGCCTGTGCAGATAGCAAAATTCTCCAGTGGGAGAAACAATAGGTAAAAACATAAAAAGAATATTTTTTATCTCTTGAAGGCAAATCAGGGCATCACCGTGACCATGAAAAACATGTCCAGTTTTCACAAGCATTATAGGAAACTGTGGCATGTATTTCACCTTGACACCTGATATTGTAAAACTGATTTGGTTTTGGTCTACTATATGTGGCTACAGTGCTGCCTTTCAACAAATAAAAAAAAAATAAACTTATCTGGGGAAAAAAGCTTGACAAAAATTTTGACTGGTCAGCCGAGTGTTGGCTATTTTCTTTACCAAGATATTGCTGGTGAACATATACTATAAGTAATACATCTAGTGTTGATATATTAGTATTCAGATATACTTAATTTATTTTTTGATCAATTTTCAAGATATTGTTTTAAAGAAAATTTATGTTGTATTTTTAGGCGTTCTGCATATTTAATAAACTTATGCCTGATTTAAACAGTTGGTGTCTGGGTTAGTTATTATAATATTAGTAATTAATAATCATGTTATAATTAGAGAGTATTAATTACACTTTATAGTTATATATATATATATATAAAATGTCTATAACTTTGACTTTTTTCCTTTGACTCACCAAACCAGTAAATAAACTTTGACTTAGAAACCAGTAAATAAACTAACTACTTCTCAAATACACTTAAAAATAATATGGTGTCTGGTAATAGCCAACTATTTACAGCTATCACCTTATATACTATATGTGCCATGAATGCACACCACAAAACTGATTTTACAAATGATATTTGTACTTGTGTTATGCTTTCTTAATATCATTGCCAAATAAATTATGAAATGAGTTTGTTAAATTGTGATTAACAGATTCCTAACCTCATAGAAAGATTTATGAGTAAGTTTACCAAATCCTTTATGTTTTAAAAATTTATATTAATGTTGACTACAAAAGAAACCCTGAACCAACACCAACTGAACAAAAAAAAAACCTACAAATATTTTAAAATCTATGCTTTCAGCTCTAAAGTTTGCATCTTCTAAGACTTCTTTTTCAGTTATCTAAATATTGTCAATCAATAAACACCATCTGCCCTGGCGTACCTGCAGCCTTTTTATGTAGAAGATGTTCATTTACCATCTCTCTTTAGCCATTTATGTTAAGGAGCTTTATAGATCTGTTACATTTGGGAGCCACATAACTCTGAGGCAATTCAGCCTTATGTTAAAGAATTTTATCTCTTTGCACTATCTGTCATAAGGTAGAACTCCATAAAGGAAGGTGACTGTGCAATTCCCAGGGATTTCAAGGGCACTTAGGGTTCTAAATAACTTAAAGAATTTGTATCTTACTTGGTAAAGCGTTTTGGGATGCACTTTAGCACTCTGCTGAATCAACACCTAATGGCTGACTTTTCCCCTATTCATATTTTTGCCACTTAATGGTCAAATGAAAAAATGACTAAGGTAATTCCAACTTTAAGCAAGCTTTTTGTCAAATAAGGACAGCAGAGAGGGAGACTCGGTCCTCTAACTTAGACATCAAAATTTAGGAAGGATTCAGCTTCATGAATGTCAAACAGTAGGGATTTGCTGAGTTTGTATCTTTAAGTAACCCTTTCATCAATGGAAATAAGCAAATTTGATATGAAAAAAAGCAAGTAAATGACCTTGTACTTTTAAATTTTTTTCATATGAAACTAAGCTATCAATTTAAGTAAGGAAGTAAAGAAGCAGCAAAAAAAACCACTTAGAAATGTTGAGTTCCTTAATGGAAATTTTGAGTTAGCTTATTAGTTAGTTTAGTTATTTCTTTCCAGAATAATCTGTCTTCAAGCAGATTAATATTAGCGGATATTTGCTTTGAATACTTTTCTGCTAAGTGATATTTTATTCAACACATTAATTTATCCTCCCTAATTTCATCAGCCTACAGAGCAATAAATACCAGATTATTTTTCCTCTGCACAGCACACATGTAATTATTTTTCACTCACAATTTACTAACAATATAGGTTTTTAATGTGGCCTCCAAAGAACAACTTTGGCAGTTTATCTAGGAAAATCAGCATGCATAGCTTATGACAGTAATCTCATTATTTTAAAGTTATTTTAAAATAAGCCTTTCATTTAAAAGCTTAATTCTTGTAAACAGCATGTATTAAGAATATTTTAGAATAATCTATGCTAATATAAATGGTGGCAAGGCAAGGACTGAAGACATACTGAAATGCTATAAAATAAATATTAAGGTTTACTGTCTTCTGAGAATAAGAAATCAGAAAAGCTTTTATAAAAGATTAAAATGGTCATTATTTGGTTCAAAACCTAACATTACACTCAGCAAACATTTTATCTTCCAGTATCTGAACTATGATGAAATCATTGTGGTACTCTTAACATCAATATTTATTATGTCACAGATCTAATGAAATATATAAAATTTAATTGAAAGGGGTAATTTTTCTATATGTTTATCATGATCATAGAGTTTTAAATGATCTCACAGATTGCTGCATACAGTTCCTTTATATTACAGGTACACCATCAAAAATCTGTTAGGAATTGCATAGAAATGAAATATATTTCCAGTTGCTTCTGCTTCTACTGCAATGATATACCAGAATTTTGCTTACACATCACTGAAAAACACCTAAAATTACAGAATAAATTTATTCTTGATCGGTGACAAAGGCTTCCTCTCATTCAACACCACTCTTTAGCTCAACATCTTTCTCTGTCCCCAGTGCTTATTCCCCCTATGTCTTTGTAATGTTTGAATATTTCTTCTCCTAACTTCAATTTTGGTAGGATTGGTAAATTAAATTCATTTACTCTCCTCTCATAAAATAAAATTGTCTTCATCCTCCTGATTTTGTTAAAAGTCATTTCTGTATCTCTTCCTTTTAAAATTAAACTTTTTCATATAAGAATGAGCAGGAGTACACGCAGGACTCCAGATGATATCTTACGAGTACCATGTCTTGTATTACAGTGTTTCATAGAAATATATGATTTTAATACAATTATTTCCTCTAATAACTTTCAGATTGCACTTTGCTATTCATCAGATTATTCTTCATACCAAGTCTTTTTCTGATTTTTTTCATTTCCAGCTGAAAAAGTCTCAGTTTATAGCAAAGCATGTTCCTTGTAGATATGTCTCAGTACTGTGTTCGACATCATTAAGTTTCATGACATTGTCACTGCTCCAATCCTCAAGGAAAGTAATATTCTTATTGTCTTATACATAAATCTTGCTTCCAATTCAGGCAGAAATTTCCTCAGAGTTTTCCTGTATATTGTATTTAAATTCTTACTGAAAATTTGTGTAAGCTTAGTCTCAAGGGTAATTTTGAGGAACCCCACTGTTAACAACACTTTTTACATTTGAGCTCTGTATTTCTCCTGATGGACCAGTTGCTCTCATTATTATTTTCAGCTCTTTATCAATTTCATAATATTTTAATTAATATCCATTTTTCCACCTTGAGATATGAACTCTCATGTGGCACCAATATATCACATTGCTGAAATCCAGATGAGGAAGTTGGCTGGATTTTCTTGTTTTAGAGGTTCAGTTGAAATAGATATAGACATAGATTATTAGCTGTATACATGTGATACATGATGGTATATATATATAAAATTAGATTATTCTGGCATTATTTATATTTGTAAATCAATGTCATATTTTACTCTTTTCTTCCTAATGTAATATAAATCTTATGGAGGATAGCCTAGTGAGATTTCCTAGATTGCTTTTCCTGACTTTTTAAGCATTTTCTATCCTTCAGACATATGATAATACTCCAGATTTTAAAATTATTTTATTCAAACTTCTTTTGGTTTCAAATGTCATTGGTGTGAGAATAGTCACTAAGATACAACTCACTTTTCTGGAGAAAACTGAATTTAGTGCATTGCACTTCTCTAGTTTTATTTCTGTATTAGCACTGGTAATTTTCATTTCTATACATTTATTCCTCTCAAATTTATTGCCTTTGTTTCCATATCTAACATCAATTCCTTGGTGGAGAACTGAACATATTTCAGGTAGGAATACATGGGCTCTGATTTCCAGATTACACGGCATATATCATGCAAGCCACCCTAAAATAAGAAATAGGAAATTGCATAAATGAGAAGTGGAGAATCCTGAAACACATAGGGTAGTGACTGAAGGAAGATCATGACAGAAGGATGAAAGCAGCAGGAAAGAATGAATGAAGAAATATACATTTAGGAAATATGAAAATTGGCTGATATGAAGAACAACATAGACATTTGTTTGGCTTGCACAAGGAGTAAGTAGAGATTTTTAGACATTAAGAATAATCTTGCAAAACTTATTTCTAGATTTGACCTTGAGTACAGCAAATATAGTAATAGTAATATTACAGTAATGGGTACTTACTTTAGATAAGACACTTAAAAAGCAAGGAGATGAAATAGCATCAAATAAATTACTCTGAAAGAAAAGACAATGTCCCCCTTGTTAGTATCTATCAAAAATAATGCATGTAATTACTTTAAGATTTTACTTTAATTGTGACATATTGCATCCCCCGAACAGTAGCTTGAAAAATTATTTGTGTTTCAAATCTTTACCCTAAGGTTTTTTTATTTCAGAAATTGAGTGGTTATCATACACTGGAGGTGTTTTGTTTGCTTGCTTGTTTTTTCTTTGCCTGGTAGTAATATTGTGCTTCAAGCATTAGCAAGGATGTTTTCTAGAGTACGGGTTTCCTTGTAGCTTATCAGTTATGTGTCTTCTGGTCCAATTATCAAATAACAGCCCTTCAGCTTTTTGCAGATTTTCAGAGAGGATGTTTGTACCTGGCCTAGTTCCCTACAGAGAATGCAAATTGCCTTCTTGAGCTGCATTTCTCTGACACATAGCAGGTACCTTGTTTAGGATAAAACAGATTTTTTTTTAAAATATATACTTTCCTATTGCCTATACAGCCAGTGGGAGTAATTTGATTCCTTATTTTCACCTCCTGTGTTTAAGTATATATGTGCAAGGCTTTCATGTGAACTAGCTGTCTAATCTTCTTTTAGGGCAATTGGATTTTTATTCAGGAATACAGTCTCGATGGTGTTGAGATGAAAAAAAAAAACTAACAATCTAGATGTTCCCTTTAGAATAAACCAAATAATTTCTATTTTTGCTCATACTTTAGGTTGCATGGCATAGGTATTTAAAATCTGGAGAAGAAACTAGCCCTAAATGACTGTTGGGCATGTATATCCAATGAAGTGCCTTCATGCAAAATTATATCATTTTTTTGTTTCGTATAATAATATTGTTCAGTCATTTTCATGCCAACGTGTTGCAGAAAGAACGAGATGAAAGAAAAAAGTGAAACATTATCAACATGTGGAGTGGAGTGCCCAGAGCAAACCCTTAGTGCCAGTGTCAAGCCTGAATTACAAGGTTAATAAAATATGTATTTAAGATGTAAAGTATATTATTCATTTAAAGAAATAATTTATTTTATATTCTTTGGATTGAAATATATTAATTATTATGACATGAGAATATTTTTGAAATAGTTATAGAACATATTTGCACTGAAAATGTAATTGTTATAGAAAAATAAAATAACTACAAAGTTTCTAGGATCATGACATAAAATTTTATCAGTTCCTTGGGAAGTGGGGAAAAAGGAGAAAACTATGAAATGCTTTCTGGTATCAGAAGAGAAATTCTGATATTGAAGTAAAATACACTTTGGATAAGTCTGAGGACTTCACACAAAAATGGCCCCTTTATATCCTTAGCATAAAAACAAATCCTGAATATTCCTGTTTGGTCACCTTTTAGGCCACAGCATATTTCCAGAATACATGCATTAGGTTTTTTTCCAGAAGTAGTTAGTTGTCAAAAGAACACGTTTGAAGAAGAGCTGAATGTGCACAGTACCTAAATGACAGGAGGACAACTCTCAAACCTTTCAGACATTTGCAGAAGATTCTGTTTGGAATAACAATATCACTTTACCAGCCTATATAAAAATGTAAACAATAGACAGATGAGGAAGCTTATAACAGCTAAAGTTCTGCAAGTCTCACATGGGCTATCAGGATGTTTCCCTATCAAGGAAAGCTATTGCTCCCCTTGGCTTTGTGTTTGGCTAATAGAAGTTTTTCCCTGATAGGAAAAGAAAATTGTCTTCAATTTATTTTAGTAAATACAATTCCCTTGACCTCTAGTGTTTCAGGAGGGAGCAATTGTATCGATTTCAGAAACTGAATTAATGACAACAATTTATATGCATAACTATCCTTTAGTGCATTTCAGCACAACATTGCCATTTTGGTTCGATGTATTTGCAGTGTCCCCTGTCCTTTGTGTTAAGCTTCAGCAGAAAACACATGCAGCAAGGAATTGTCTGAAAAAATATTTCATGTTGCTTGGATAATACTTTCTGTTAAGTAGTTGGTTTATTTGGGAGCTCATTCTCAGGATGTTGATTAGAAAATGTAAACATACATTGTTTCATGTAGAAATATATACCAAGTATGTATTCATATATAGATGTAAATATTCTGTAGATATATATTCTACATATATTTTAAATATATATATATATTAAAAATATTTCTATATTTCTTTATATAAACCAAATGCATATATATAATATATAAAGTTTATATATATACACATGGCAATATATATCAAGTTAAAATCTTTCTGCATTTACAAGCATATTTCTGTAATATAAGATACTCAGGTGATAGGGATTGACAATATGTGTTTCTTTCCACAGTAGAATGTGTCTGTGTATTTATATGACTAAAAGAATATGAAGAAAATATTGACATAGCTCGAGGATATTATAGAGAAAAACACAAGCTTGCATGTTCTTTAGGTCATCCCATGTTTAAAGCTGGATTAAAAAACTATTTCAATTTAGCTGACACAGTTGATTTAATATTCAAATAATTGATATTTTGGATTCCTTCTTTTTAATGTTTTTCTCTGACTGACACAATCATGAGCATTTTCTGTAATGACCAGTTAGAAGTCAGCATCAATTACAATATATGGTAACGTAAATGGTCGCATATTTTGTGAACGAGACAGGACCCTCCTCAGAATTTCAGTCTTTCTCATTATCTCCTTTTCCTGGTTCACTGTGTACTAAGTTGAATTTTCTAATGCTCTTCACCTGGTTTTATAAACCCAATCATCTGATATGTTTGTAAGTCTATGCCCATCAAAATCCCATCTGTATTCCTACTCTTTCCAAAACCTAAGGCCTTCTAATCAGTGCTTGTCTACTTTCCAAAAAGTTTGCAGTATAATAGAGGAGGTTTTTCTTCCCACAGAGGCTCCTAGTATCCTTTCTGAGTTTCTTAATCTGTGCCTTTTGACATAGAAGTGTTGCTCAGGTATTCCAATCCCCGTAGAAGAGGTTACTTGCACCAGTGATTACTTTTCAAAAGAGATTCAATATTGGTCCCTAAAATCAAGCTACAACTTAGACCTTTTTGGAGGGAAAGGAGTCAAAAAATCTTACAGCATTTGGCCACTGCCCAGAGAAAAATCATTAAAAATTCAGTGTTAAGCTAAGATCAAACTCTATACAATGGTCATGAATAGACAGCCTTTCATACAACAGGCAGCTTTGGAAGAAGCGTGAATACCTTGAAATGTTTTCAAAACATTTACATATTTCAGCCTGGCACTGAACCCCACAGAATAAGGATTACATTTCATTAGGTATCATATCCAGGTTAATTCTTCGTAGTTCTAGATTTATGACTAAGGTGACTGTTTGAGGAGATAAGGTATCTGAACTATAGTTACTGAGAGGCACTCTTTATTAAAATTAAACCTTCCCAAAGGATTCCAAAGTACAAGGAATATACAGATATGCATAGATTGTTTCCAAATAGTGCCTCAAGACAAAATGAGTCAGTACTCTAGGGATCATCATGCACAAACACTTTGGGTTTAAAACACAGATTAATTTTTAACATAGCCCCCCAAAATTACTTTTGTGCTAAAGACAGTCAATTTAAAATAATGTGCAAATGTCAGCTACAATACTGTGAAGAAACCAAGTGAAACAGGAATTAGAATGGTGTATAAAATACAAGATATTCTGGCTCTAAAATGAAATATTTAAATAGATATTTAATCAGGGCAGTTAACCAGTAATGACACCAATTAATCAAGAAGTGGAAGCACATTCACCTTGTAACCCCTCCCCCACACCAAACCCATTACATTTTGAAAGAGATTGATAGTGTTTATTTAAAAAGTCAACAGTGTAATTTAATTATTATAAGACAATGTCAAACATCTTATGAATTCTGTGAGCACCAGAACTATGACCCTTTCTCAGACAAGAGTCTTGTACAGTTTGTAGATATTTTACTGTGTAAGGAGTACAGGGTTGGGCACTCCCTGAAAAGAAGGAGCTTCATATTAGGATAGAAAGCGATAGAAAAGCAACAATTTTCTCCCCTCGAGGAGAACAGAAAATTTCTGGTCTTAAATTGTCTTTTTCAAGTATTCTAAAAAACCTGCCTCACAAAACTTAAACTTCTGTACTTGCCCAGACAGTTCTCATCCTGAGACTTATTTTTATACACATAATCAAAAGAGGTTTCACACCAAGGCAAAACCAACTTTTCTGAGCCAAATACATAATGAGATGGAGAAAGCCAGAATTAAAATTAAAAAAAAAAGTTTACTAATGAGTCAGTTAAGAAAACAGACATACCTATAAAAATATAGTAGCACCAAGTGCCTCTGAAAGAAAACATGAAGCTATGTTAGTGCTAAGCATAATTTTTGAATTCCAGTTTATCACTCCATTTGGCTGACATTCAATAATATTTTTTCTCCTCTATACAAGTTAATTAAATCAGGGTTACGTATTTATTTGCTCATATCTTTCTTTGTCACAAAAACATTGTGATAACTGCTTAGCTCCTTCTGTAGTGTTTAATTTTTTTTTTACAGCCACTTATAATCACAATGTATTCCTGTAACACCAGAAAGAATATGCAGCCCAAAGAGTCATGCAGGATTCTGATAGAAGTATTCAGGACCAGACAAGAAAGACAAAATACAGTCAGATAACAAGAGCCTGACATACTGGTATGAGAAAAAGAAAACCTGAGTTGAAAAGAGTGAAGTATCCTCTTCTCTCTTTAGAAACTTCATGTAATATTTTATAGCTTGTAGCATTATAGTCACAGAGACACCTGATTAGCAATGCTCTTAGAAAGAGGAAGCAGTAGGCAATCAATATTTATAGCAGAAGTGAAGACCTGCATGCTTCATGAGAGGATCATTGACGAATCTAAACTGTATTTAGCACCTCAAAAAATGCCAGGAATTTCCTCATTGCTCTGTATGGCTAAACAATTATGAGGAAGAAAGCCAATGGGCTAATTGTGCCCTGGGGTGCATCAGACACAGCATCACCAGCCAGCCAAGGGAGGTGATTGTCCCACTCTGCTCTGTACTGGTGTGGCTTCACCTCGAGTTCTGCATGCAGTTCTGTGTAACACAAGAAGGACAAGAAAGTAAGAAAGTAAGAAGGACAGCAAAGTGTGTCCAGAGAAGAGCAGACAAAATATGAAAGGTCTCGAGGGCAAAACTTACGAGGATCAGCTGGTTCCTCTTGGAGAAGAAAAGGCTGAAGGATGAACTCACAGCCTATGAGTTGCTGTTAGGAGAGCATCAGGGCAGGAGGTGCTGAGCTCCTCTCTGGTGATCAGGGATAGGACACAAGGATATAGAATGAAGCTACATCAGGGAAAGTTCCAACTGGACATTAGGAAAAGGTTTTTCATTGAGAGGGTGATTGGCGTCTTGAACAGGCTCCTCATGAAGTGGTCATGGCACCAAATCTGTCAGAGAGTTCAGGGAACACCTGGATGATGCTCTTAGTCAAATGACTTAATTTTAGGAAGTCCTGCCAGGAGAAGGGAGTTGGACGCAATGATACTTCTGGGTCCCTTCCACCTTGAGATGATTCTGTAGCTTGACTTTGAACAATTCTGGATTCTAATTTTCCTGGGGAACAAAAGTTATTATCTATTCCACCTAGCTGAACAGGTGCATTTGCACACCACAAAACAAACAGATAATTTGTTTTGATAATAATTGATAATAATTTTTTAAATTGATAATTAAGGATGGAGAAGGAGCCCTTTGAATACAGTCTAATATAGAATAAGCTCTAAAAACTGCCTCAGAAAAAGATTTAGGAGAGATTGAGCAGGCTGAATGGCTCTTTCAACCCTTTAAACAACTGGACTGCAGCTAAATTTAAGATCATTTGAAATCGAATAGCTCTTGGCAAGATGTTTGACATATTCTTCAGCAATTACAGTAATTTAATTTTAGTTATCTTATAGTATTAAAGTGTACTAGGCAATTTCCTGTAATAAGCTTGATTAAGATACCTCTTGTACATCTACCATCAGTTTTAAGTCTGCTTTAGATGTGAGAACCCAGGGCCTGTCTTTGACTGCTCTGGGAGCTCAGGGACCTGTGCAGGGGGCCCAGAGGGCTCAGAAGCCCTGGCACCAAGCCTAAGACACTTGTGGGTTGGATTTTAGTCCACGGGAACATTTACCAGCTTTGAAAGAAAAAATACAAGTCTCACAAATTTAAATAGAGTAATAATGAGATTGTCACAGGGTGAACAAATAGATTTTGTGTTTTAGTACATGGGGGTGGGTGAAGCCAAGATGGAGGAACCGCATGGTTTTTAGGCTTCTTCCTTCTTCTTCATCTCCTCCATGATTCTGCTGTGATGGTGGCACTGGTGATTGGTTTAGAGAGAATACACACTGTCCAACATAGGTGATAGGTATTGGAAAATAGTTGTAAATAAGGTATAAGTAGTTTTTAATATAAAAGATAACCACTGCCCTTCGGGCAGGGGATCACCTCGGACTGTTGTGCTGTGAAGACCTCGGCAGGACAGAGACAACAGTGTTCTAGATAAGGTACAATAAACAATAATAAAAAAATATGAAGACCGAAGATTTTACGTCTTTTTTCATCTCAGGCAAGGAAAAGGACTTTTTACACCTTGGGGACATTTCTGCAAAAGTAGAAAACCCCACATTTAGAAGGTGAATCATGCCCCATAAAACCTGGTTTTCTAAATTGCCTGTAAAGAGTGTCCAGATGGTCAGGGTGGTCAGCTCACAGGTAAAGGACTACTTTGTACAGAGATACACTTGGCCAGTTGAAGATTATTCTTAGTGTCTACAATACTTCTTTGCACAAGAATGAATCTCAGACTTTAAAGTAATATTTGCCCATTTTCTGTGTAAGAAAAATGAGTATTAGACTTCAATAAAATTTCTTTAAGTAGGAACTTCTCTATTTACAAACACACCACTTCAAGTCCCAAAATCATAAGGTAAAAAAGTAGTTTTAAGCCACAAAGAAAGAAGTACAAAGTTGGGTGGGATGTGAGTCACACCTCAAGGGATGATGACCCTACCACTCGCCTGGCATGTCTCTTCCAATGGTTTAGAACACTTTCTGTAAAGAAATTTTTCTAATATATAATCTAAATTTCCTCTGGTGAACGTGATGTCATTTTCTCTCATCCTTTCCTTTGTTACTTGAGGAAAGAGATTGATACCCACCTCACTACAACCTCTTTTTAGGAGACATGTGAAGACTTCTGAAGTCAGGCTTCTTTCCTCTAGGCTAAAAATTACCAGCTCCTTCATTGCTCCTCATAAGACTTGTGCCTTTTCACCAGATGTGTCGTCCTTCTCTGGATTCCCTCCAGCACCTCAATGTCTTTCTTATAGTGAAGGGTGCAAAACCAAACACAGTACTAGAGATGTGAAAAGTCAGTTTATAATTGCTTTGATTATCAGCTGAACCACAGCAAAGTTCCAGTCCTGACAATACCAAGGATAATATTTCTTTTTACAAAAGCATCTATGCAGAAATAAATAAAGTTTCAATGTTCTTCTTACAAATTCCTTTCTCTGTCTATCAAATAGTTATCAACTAGAGTTTCTATAGTAAGAAGAATCTCTTTGTTGAGGTCATCCTTGAATTTTTTGTAGATTTTTTTTAGCTCTCTGAGTCGCAAATCATTAGATAGCCTTATTTAGAAACATCCAGGCTCTTTGTTGTTAAGGTCTATGATCTTAAGGTGCTCTTTTTTCATTGATTTAGACTGAATGAAAAAGATAGATATTGAACTCTTGAAAAACATTTCCTGTATTAAACCGGACGTGAGTACGGGAAGCAGATTTTTGCTAAGATTCTCTCAGGTTTTAATATCCTTGAGATTGAGGTGAAACTTGACCTTGTCAAAAGTCAGTTTCCTGTCCACCAACTCAAGAAGTTACATGGATAGCCCTGAAATTCTGTTTCTTGTGTTTCTCACACTGTTATTAGTTTTATCAGTTTTCTAAGTATTGTGGGTTTTTTTCACATTTTCTTTATGGAGAGATAGTCCTTTGACAAAAGGGTTTAGCAGGGACTTGATAACTATTTTTTTTTTTTTTTTAAATCCAAGAGCACTCTAATGGACATTGTGAATCATGGGTTCATTTTACAAAAGACATTTCAGCTCTTTCTCAATGTATCACGTTAGTCTGTCTGCTAGTTAACTCACTCTTCTAAACAGTCTCTACATCTTTTTTAACAAACTCATCAGGCTTTTTTTTTCTCTCAGGGTTTCTTTTGAAGTTCCCTTTAAAAATTAGCATTTGCCACTTCTGTGTCAGTACCTTGGCAACTGCCAGGATCATTTCAAGCAAAAGTGTCCATGTCTATTTTTTCAATTAAATGCTTAAAAATGTTAGGTGATTAGCATGTGGTCCTGGTAATTTGCTGCACTTCATTTGTCAGTCTGTTGTGCAGTGTCCTCCAGTGACATTTTCCCGTTTGAAACAAAATCTCTGCTGTTTTTCACATCTCATTTGGGGCCCTCTCCAAGCTTCTCCATGTGGATCAAGGAATAAAAACACCAACATTTCTTTTATGCTATGGCCATGAACTGTTTGAGTGCTCTTTCATACTTATAAATTGATCTTAAAAAAAATCAGACATATTTAAAATGAGCTGAAGTTATTTGCAAGTTAATTTTGAAATGCTTTGGTTTATAAAAGATTAAAAAAATATGTAGGACGTTCACATACTGTGATAACTGTGATAATTAATTCTATAAGGCACGTTCTGGTTTCACCATGAAGGTTAAAAATGGGACATTTTCTATTAAACTGTATCTGATACCTCACATTGCAGTCCAGTACACACAAAGTAGCATTTTGTGATTTAAACAGTTTTGGTGAAGAAGAAGAAAATGTGTATCTCTACATGTTACACCCAACCCTAAAGAACATACCAACCAGAAATCATTTGTCAAATATGCATTAGAAGCACATTCCAGGAGATGTAAATTTAGCAGAGTATGTGAAGAAAATAAAACATGAGAGAAAGCCCTCTCACTTTTTGACCCACCTTTTAGTCTCATCTCATGTAAACAAAACTTGATGTAGGTCAAAACATTGAAAATCCCATTCTGAGTAAGCTTCATTTGGGTAAACATGATGCTTGCCTTTAATACTTCTGTTATTTTTCCTTCATATAGTATATTCTCTCAACATGTAAATGTATATGTTTAATTTTTTATAAAAAGGATATGGATGTATTTATTTCAACTAAAAATTGTTCTGATATTATTTGAATACTCAGACTTTTCAAGGCAGCAGTAACACAAACCGTCTTCCTTACCCTTATTATTGTAAAAATGGCTTTTCTAGTCATTCTTGCCCTTTCACAATGTGAGCAAAGCTGAGACAAGATTCTAGCAACAGATGTTTCAGCTCCTTTATAGTGCCAGGTAACATAAAAATCTCTGTGCACAGATATGACAAACATTGCTATTTTCAATAATATAATGGGAGAAAAAGAACAAAGAGTCTCCAGTGAACTCGTGTATGCATAAGCCAATTTTCAGAAGTGCTAGTCCTAAGAATTGCAGTTTGACAGACCTACTTATCTGAATGAAGTAAATATTTATTTATCAAACATAAATTGTGAATGTATGATTCCTGACAATGGATGTGCTACAGTTTGAAACCAATTTCCCACAGGAGCTTTTTCACTGTATTCAGACTAATAAGCCTCTTCGCAGAAATGCTTCTTTCAACCTGTGGCAGTAGAAAAGAAGACAGTAAAAATAGAGCTTGCACTGTATTTGGAAAGTACTATTTGTGACTACATTACAAGACCATCTTTAGTTCACATATCTATGACACAGATACATGAGCTTTGAAAAATATTACTGAAGTCAATTAATTTAAAACAATTTTAATTAAAATTTCATTGGTTGTGGTAGGCAAGTGGAAAGTCAATTTTTCATTCCCATAATTTTTCCTCAGAGACTAAAGCAATTCTATGATAAATCATTATAACTTTGAACACCACTGCTGTTTGGTGAGATGATACAGAATGATATAGAATAAAATAGAACGCTCTGAGATGCAATGTGGCTCAATAAACCAGCAAAATTTTTTATGTAATTTTCAAATTGTTTTAAATGTAAGTGGGAAAGCTCTCAACCAGTACTTCAAGTGGTATTTTTACAGCATTTGACATATTATTCAAAGAAATCAACTTTTTTTTT
>VYXF01001425.1:625301-637954 GCA_013397295.1 Polioptila caerulea
GACAAAAATTAAATGCTAAATATTTTTTCTGAGATTCTATAGAACTATAGAAGTAGTTTTTACCTTAGCAGATGTGTGTTTTGTAAGGTACTACCTGAACTTAAAGCGTGAAAGCTACTCCAATAATAGTTTAAACCAATAATTGGTACTGAGACAATATTTGAGGTTAATCTCATCAAATCTTGGACAATTAACTAATCTGCCTACCTTTCTTCAGTGGCTGTAGAGAGACCTGGACCTTTTGTACTCCTCTAAATGTCCAGGAGAAAGACCTGACCACCTTTGTGTGACATTGGGGCTGGCACTACTTGGAGCTAGTCGGACTTGAGAGCTCTTGAGGTTCTTCTAAACTGAACAATTCCATCATTCAGATTAAAGAATGATAGTCCAAACCAAACTATGTGAGGTTCCTTTATACACATTGGTATTTATTATGTTTCTGTTTGGATTTTTCACCCTGAAAATAGTCCTGTTGCAGCACAGCCACATGAACATCAGTATGAAGGGTAGGTCCTTTAAAATTGGTGTTATTACAGCAGCACACCAATGCTTTTTTAGAAACAAACACTGAGAATAGAACAGGAAGGGTTTGGGGTGAAAGAGCTTTTAAGCCATCACATACTGAGACCATATCGAAAATCATTATAAGCAGAGGCTTTGAGTGCTATGTTCTCAACTATGTATTGCACAGTTGTCATTGCCTTTAATTTGGAAAAGTTTTGTTCCTTGGATCTTGAAAACAAGGTAAATATCCTAGAGCTTGCTTATGAAGTAATCAGAAATACCTAAAGACATGCAGTTCAATTCTTAGTGGTATGATAATCTGGTTTTAAAAAATGTGCAGCTATTTTGATGCTACCTACAAACATGTATCACTCTGGTTCTCAGAAGACACATTAAAATCTTATAATGTCTGTTTAAATGAATGCCTGTGTACAAAACAGTGTGGTGCACCATATGACAAATTTTTTCCCTGCTAGGCAATAATTCATTGTGTCTATTTGTTTTAAACAACTACCTCTGAAGGAAATGAGTGATAAACAATTTATGAGAAGGGGACCTGATAGCTATCATGGTCCTCTGGAAAATATGCTTTAATCACAGATTTGTTTAAAAGTTGAAGTTTATAAGTTCATAAAATGAAAGCAAAGTATTCTAAAACAAAATAAAATGCTCTTATACAAACACATTATTCCTAAATTCTTTCACTGTGATTCATACCACATTCATATTCAGATTTAGTTAACTTTCAAATATTACAATGTGATACCAGATTTTAACTGGTTTAGACCCACACAAAAGCTTTTCTTTTTCAAAAGGTTTTTAACATGGAAAATAACATAATTTTAAGTATATTTTTTTCTTCAACATATTACTCATTATATTCACTCATTGTTTTAGTTTCCAGCTACAGAGGCTGTTTATGTCAGCAACTTACATCATGCACTTTATATGATTAAAAATTATGAAGTTACCATATTAAGCATCAAAGTGTGCTTCCTCTGTCTATGGCCTTCTTTCTGCTTTAACAAAACACTGAAAGAAAGATACACGTCATAGGCACTCTGAAGAAGTTTGAAGCACAGGAGAGGACCTTAAACAAAGTTGCGTGAAGCAATATGGATTGGAGGCTCAGTATGGTTAATGATAAAGGAATATTCAGAAAATTCTAAAATTTATATTTCTTGGCATCTGAAAATTCTCCAACTTTATCCCCAAAAGTATAGCACAAGTTTAGGAGAAAAAACTTTCTTTCCCCTTCTACTCAGAGAACTACACATTCAAACGGTGCCAAAGAAAAATATAACAAATCTCTAGGTTTTTCCATTTCCCCCAAAACCTATCTCACACACAGCTGCTTTCTCAATTGTCACAGTGAGACTCTCAGATTGCTTCTCACTCAATCCTTCCTTGACAGAGCAGACACTTAAAATCTGTCTTCTTTCCATAAGACCGAGAAGGAAAAAACCCCATACTTTTTTCCTTGAATGCATGATGGAGAGAATTTATTTATGAGGAAAATAATTAAAATATCTCAAAAATAAAGAAAATTAAAATAATAGCTTATGCCTAACCACTTTGATATCAGTCGTGTCACAAACCACAAATGCTGTCAGTGCCATAAATCATGAAGACACACTTATCTGTACTTGATTTTTATGGCTGACTGCATTGATAATAGTTTTTGTGATTAGCTGAAATGCTATCTGCTGGCAAAAGCAGAACTGTTCACTAGAAGACTGTCAGTCCATTGAGTAGATTGTGGTTACTACTTTTAAATAACTTGCTTTCTGAAACTCTTATTCTCCACTTCCTCCAGATTTTTAAGCAAATAAACAAATAAATCCTGTCTCTGAATTTTATACTGTCACACTCAGGACTATCAAGAGGACGAGGCAGAGCAGGGGATGAGTATAGTGAAAATTTTACAGGTGTTACAGAAATGAGAGTCTATCATGCCAGTGCATTTAAGCTCCATTTATGCTCAAAGTACTTACCAAGAAACTAAAAGTGAACAAGCCCTGCAGGGCCTATTCAAAAGCATTAGCAATAAACCAGCCCCCACTGTGTCACTTAAAAGTTACAAGTTCTAATTTCATGTGGGAGTTATCTGGAAAGTTTGTCTCTACTATGATTATATCAGCCTGATTTTATTCCCCTTGTCATACAAAGTCTCAATTTTTTTTTCATGCATAATTGGCACACATCGTGGGTCTGCCGTTAATCTGCACAATTATCTACCTACACTGATTTTCAATTAAAGGATCACAGTGCACATGGTGATAGCATATTCTTGAAAGGCCACAATCTCTATATGCAAGCTTAGAGTTTGGCTATCAGAAAAAGGCTATGCACTGGTTTTTACCTGACATTTTGCCTTTGGTGTAGCTCAGCATGTACAAGAAATATGAAAAGCAATCTTCAGTCTCTTTCACTGACAAATATTTAACAGAACAGCAGGAGCTGAAAGTGTTGGTGGCCTTGCTATGAATTGAAATGTCAGTAGTAGCACTTTAATGCAGCGTCTATCTGTTCACACACTTCAGAGAATGAAATCTGAGTGCTATCCTTACAGTAAGACACTTTAACATTTACCAGTGCACACATGGACACAGCAAAGAAACAAACAGCACAAAAATGTTTGAATTATCACAAGAGGTTTTTTGAGGTATATTATGAGCTACATTTTCAAAGGTCAAAAAGTTCTGAGTACTGAACATGGAATTACAGACCATACAGTACTATAAGTTAGCCAATTAAAATGTTTTTAATAATTCATACTGTGTTCTTCTACAGATGAAGTCTAAATTCTAGAAAGTCAGAAATTATATTTTGAAGGAAAAAGATGCTGCTTAATTATATTTTGAAGGAAAAAGATGCTGCTTAATTATTCTTCAGGAAAAAAATGCTGCTAAATTTTTGTAAGTCTAGCAAAAACAAGGCACTCCAAACAAGTAGACATTGGTTTAGTGTCATCTTGGTTTTGGCTTATGTCTTCATCTTGAAGATAAATTACATTTTTTTCTATGACATCCAGCTCAAGGGTTAACTCCCTTTTATATCAGTTGATTAAAAAGACCAAGAAAACAGCATCGTACCTGCAACCAAGCACATCAAAGTTGAGTCCATGAACAGACTCTGTATGAATCCTAAGGGAATATTGTCTATTTAGTCATCTATTTAGTCATTTGAATAATAACAGAGACATAAGCTCTGTCTTCTGTGCTCTTACCTCTAACAACTCATCTACATGGTAATTTGCTTGCCTAATCCGCTCTTGTGTACGTGCAATTATTAACTTCCTGAGTTTTGATTTTCACTAAAGAAAACTCTTCTGTAATTTCACTTTCCCTGTATATTCTCCTCACAGTCATGTACTTTGCAGCTTGCTTCTGTTTCTGTAGTCCAATGTATCATACTTTTTCACCTTTCATCTGAGCTTTAATGTTTTATTTGTTTCACATCATCCAAAAAATCTCTTCCTCCTCCTTTCTGGGTAATCTGAGTAAAAATTACGTGCCTTTAAAAGAAATTAATATAATTTTTCATTTTATCTTCTCTGGTATATTTTTTAATTAATTACATACTCATACCTAACCAGATCTGGATACTTTTAGTCCTCAGAAAGTTAAAGGGACTCTGGGTTATAAATATTATACTACTCATGTACAGATTGGATTACTGTGTAAATAAAAATTTTAGGTTCCTACTGTCTCGTGTCTATTTGGTTTATTTAATTTGAAGATATGAATCACTTCTACTATGACCACCCTTGTACACACTTCTTTATTCAGCTGCATTGTTGTGATATTTTAAGAAATTAGCTTATTTCTTCTGCTTACTCCCTCACATTCTTACAAAATTTTTGGTTTTATATTCTCCTACCTATACATTTAGCATGGACTTTCTCTAGGGAAAAGAAAAGCAGTCCCGTAAATTCTACCTTCCGTTTATATCTCCTTCACTTATTACCAATGTCAATGCTTCTCATCTGCCTTTTTAAAAAGATTTTATTTTGTTCATCTGGATTAAAGTAAAAGATTTCAATGTGCTGTTAAACAAAGGGCAGATGCTCTGAATAGTCTTCCATTATGAATCTTAGTAGTAAATTCTAATGTATTAATTTAATATCACTCTGTGGCCCAAAGAACAGACATAGATTATGTAGATAAAATATGCATAGTTATCATGTCATCCTCTGCAGGGTTTTTTCCCCAATTTATTATGCTGTATATATTGTCATATATCAGCACACAATGAAAAAAGAGTGCTATGAGTTTCTCCTTGTAGAGGGCTTAGAAAAGTAGTTTTTAAACCTCATGGTTAATTCTAGCTGTTCTCTCCTTAAAACTAGCATTAAATAATGAAAAGCAATACAAATCCAGTTCTTCGTCCTAGTTGAATGGTGAGTATGTACAAGGTTAGATTCATTTCTGTGCATTCAACATCTAAGTGCCTGGAGGTTGACTATACACTAACTATCTGTACATCTATCACAGTCAAAGGGCATCTGGGGATCTATTCCATTTCTTTAATAGAGGCACACTGCGTAATTTGCCATGCTTGGCTGTCACCATGGCTTCTTTTTCATATCTGAGATCTGGCACTGTACCACAGTATCCAGGCTCATTGGCTCAAAGGACTCAAAGGACTCTGTGTTCAGGTGACCTATTTTAGGGATGGAGTGCTGTGCTGCGCACATCTGTTAATATTTTCTTAGGTTCCACTGAAAAAAAAGCCGCAGCATAAGAAGGGAAATGGGTAAGGAAAGCAGGATGTGATAGACATGACAGCACAGGTATGGCATACTCCTTTACAGAAGTAGCAGATAACTAAATCCCATTTTATATTGTTGATCTTCATTGACTATAGCAGGGTGGGGTGGGTTGACCCTGGCCAGCAGCTTGCTCAGTCCACTTTTCCCCAGGAGGCTGGGAAAGAGAATCAGAAGAGCAAAAGCGAAAAAAAATATTGGCTTGACATAAGGGAGGGGAGAGGGGAGGAAAGGAAGAANTTCGTTAAAGAAGACAATAAAAATGAGAGGGAGAGAGAGACGAGGAAGGAAGGAAGGAAGGAAGGAAGGAAGGAAGGAAGATAGATTACAGCTAGATTCACAAATGGTACCCAAGAATTCTGTTCTCCTTACAAAAGAAAAAAAAGGAATTAAAAATAAAAAAACCATATAATTTATAAAAATATTTTTTAAATTCCTTTTGAATCTAATACCCTGAGTATTAGATTCAAAAAGGAGCACTGTTAAAAAGACCCATTATAAAAAAAAATCATGAGAATGAAAAATGGTAAGGAAACAACCAATTTATCTGATGTCTATACCCTTGTATCATGATGCTTTTTTTGACATGGGATTTTAACAACACTACTCCAAGTTATCCTACTCTTTTTTGTCTGCTTAAAGATGAATGACAAGAGCTTCCCGGGAAAATGTATGCTGCTCCATGTCAGGGGGGGATGAGAGGTAAAAAAATCAACATACACTTTGCAGAGTTATATTAGATACTAGAAAAAGATTCTTCACCCAGAGGGTGGCTGGGCACTGGAATAGGCTTCCCAGGGCAGTGGTCAGAGCATCAACCTGCCAGAGTTCAAGGAGTGTTTGGTGTGTTGGTTGTTGCTGTGGTGTGACTCTTAGGGATGTTCTATGCAGGGCTAAGTGTTGGACTCAATGGTCCTTATGGGTCCCTTTTAACTCAAGTTTTTCTATGTTTCTATGATTTGAAGTAGCAACAGTAAAATGTTCTTGGCATTGATTGGTTTTCTTCATCCCCAAGTCAGTAACTACCTGAGCTTTTCTCCTTTGTCTTTGAGGAAAAGTAAACAGCATCAAAGGTGCAGTACTCCAACAAACTTTCATCAATTTGGACTGATGCTACCTTTCAGTTACATAATGAACATTGAATTTATTATAATAATTTTAAATAGAACCATGAAAAATAAATCAGTAATGCCATTTTCTAGAGTAAAATAGGCCTAGGTCTCAGTCTAGGTGCAGGTGTAGGCAGAGGTGTAAGGCTTTTCATTGTATGACTCATATTTAAGTACCTTTGCACACACACACATGCACTCACTGTCAAGTCCCAGTTTAACAGTATTTTGAATTGTGACCAATTGAATGTGAACATTGACAGGTTCTTCATGTGAATACCCTGTGTACTAGATAACTTAAGACAATGATTGCCATTAAAGCACCTCTCATCACCACTCAGCCTCTAAGAAATTTTGACTGATTTTCTTCTGATACTTCAGAATACAGCTTAGAAAACCAAAACCAAAAAACCCCAAAATAAAAAACGTCCAATAAGTTAACATAACCAAGACTAATTTATTATTTAAACCATATTAGCTAATCTCATTTCTTCAAATACCCAGCTGAATGAAATTTCAAAATTGTATACTTTTATATAAAGTGAGTTTTTATTCACAGAAAAAAGTTCTAGTTAATGAAAGATTTATTAATGCTTTATAATTCCAGTCAGTAGAACAAAACATCAAGAGTAAACAGTGGAGCAATTAAATATTAGTCTACTTAGGGCTTATGCATGAAAAACATTGTTAAAGGAAAATTCAAGATCTAAGAGAAAGTAATAACTACAATGAATATGTGCAGCGCTTGAGCAGTTACAACATTAATTGTTTATAACTAAAGCAGTCACGTTGTGTCAATAACAAATAAAACATCAACAACACTTCTAAGGAAATGCCTGTAAATTAAGGTTTATGGATTAATATGTATTCATGGTGCTTCACTGTCAGGAAAGTGCCCAGCTTATCACGCAGCAGATCCACCAGAGAAACAATGGAGAAAAAGATTTCTATTTGAAAATATTAAAAAAAAAACCAAACCCCAAAACCAAAACCTTTTGCAATTCAGTTTGAGATGGTATGTCTTAAGCAAACCTCACAGCATCAGTAAAACAGAAAGTGCTCATTTTCCTATGACGGTTTCATGAGATCTTTTGAACTGCATCACCAATTATCAATTTCCTACCCCCTATGGCTCATGGCTGAAGACGCAGACGCATTGATCAAAATTTTACTAAAGTATCAATTGGCAAGAGATGTCTGGATGTTATTTCAACACTTTGACCCTTTCATCAGAGTCAGGGGGAAGTGGAAAAAGAATGGAGTCTCCTACCAGACTATAATTTTTCTGAAATAAACAAGTTATTCAACCCTTCATATATAAGTAAAAAAGTAGAGTTTTAAAAAATAAAATCTATTAATTACTTGTAATGTAAAATCTTACAGGAGTTATATAAGAAAGTAAAAAAATTAAACAGTGCTTTTTTACTATTTTGTAGTTCAAAAAGTTAAGAACTGCAAGATAGTTTTAAAAATATGAATTACAGGTGATTGAACAGTAGGAAAAATGTAATGTGACTTTTTCCATCTCTGTGACTGCGCTAGAAGCCACGTAGAAAATATGACACAGCCCTCTGATAATGTCAGACTCTTCAGCTTTACAGGGTCTAAATGGAGTTCTCTAATTGCTAGCAGCCTTCAAGACAATTAGAGCTGGCTATTGCCTAAATTGATTTAGCTTTAGCTGAGATTTCTACATACATGTGGTACAAAGTAGTTTGGTTTTTTTTTTAATAATTTTGATATATTTCTGTGACAAACAAAAACAGTATTTATTCTTTGTAGGTATAACACCATGAACAGATAGTGTAGTATGTCAACAACCCCCATTTACAGCTGGGCATATCTGACTTATGAGGTCATATCTCCCATGACACTTTTTCACTTCTTGCATTCCATCTTGTTGGAAGACAGAAAATAGGGTCAATATCCTGTCCTGTTTTGATAAGGAACTGACAAATAGATTGGAGATATTTTCAGTATCCATTGGGAACAAAGCATTAACTACTCCCAGTCATTTGTTAATACAATACAAATGCAACAACCTCTACGTTGAGGGGGAAAAAAAAAAAAAAGGCTAAAAATAGACGCACCGGAGGATTCATTCCCTGATCTAGAAAAATTGATCTTAACAGCAACAACTTCCAACAAATATATAATTTTCAGGTAATAAAGCATGTCTTCTGTATGCATTTTCTCATTTACCAATATATTTTTTAAACTACTGTAGATCACAGACTACCAAAGAATAGAATTTTGAGGTTATTCCTGTTTTTTCAAATGTATACATAAAATACACATGGAATCAAAATGCAGTTGTTATAAAATAAGAGTACTGTACTTTGGGGTTTCAGTGCTTTCTCAAGAGATAAGGAAATAATTTTGTGTGTCTTGATTTTATTATCTCACCTGCTTTTTCTTAATTTCATTCTACTTCTTTTCTCATTTTTATTGTGTATTAGAAAAAAATGTAATTCCCTTTGTATTATGTGCCCAGAACACTAACAGATGGATTCAGAACACTTTTTACAGCACCTTAAGGATTAAAGAGTGTTTTATTCCTATTTTAAAAACAATTCTTTCAATATCTGGCAGATATTCTGCTGATCAGATTCCAACAAGATGAATAAAAATATTCCCTCTGTTGCAATGACTTACAAGTTTTATCTCCTAACTCAATAAACTCAGAATATATCCTGTATGTTCCTGAACATCAGTGAACTGTATGCTATGAAATGTTTTATTCCAGCTGGTTTTATATTATCCAGTTTAGAGACACAAAATGTTCAATTTTATCAAACTGTTGATTTTTACTTTATTCAAACTAAACAGTGTACTTGAGAAGTATAATGCTGGAAAATTTGGAGACCTACTTTTAAAGACTAACAGTAACCTAAAAGAGTTATAAGTAAAATGGGAAAGAGGACTGACATATTAAAAATGCTTATGTATATATGTATATATGTATGTATCTATCTCTCTATCATCTATCATCTTTTCACATTTGTGTATATCTATATTGAGAGATCACTGTATGGTGGGTTCTAAACCTAATCACAGAATATTCTTTTAACTTCAAATTTAACCCCTTTTAAAAATCTGCTTAGGAACTGATATTTTGTGATAACTCAGTATGCTAAATTAGGTCACAAAATGATGGATTTTTCATGTAGGGACATTTTTTAAATTGAATTGTTTCACTAGACATCTTCATTAGATGATATTCAGCATTACCTATGAAACACTTGTTTGTATTCCTGATAATAGTAGCACCTCAACAAATATCTGGCAGTTATATAAGAGCCTGAAAATCTGGATGCTTCAACATCAATTTCCAGGTTTATCAAGTCTCTAAGGTTGATAGCTGGGGTCTCGTCCATTGTCCATTATGCAACAGACAGTAAAATTAAGAAAAAGTTTAATAAACTCACTAATTTCCTATTTCAGAGAAATTATGTTAGTAAGAATTACAGGTTAGTGAAGCCCACCTTTATCCCTGGAGAGGTGATCAAACAACTGATGCTGGAAACCAATCTGATAACCTTCTATGATGAAGTTATTGGCAGTGAAATGGTCACAAAATCACAGGATGCTCCCTCTGAACATTAGGAAACACTTTTTCACTGTAGAGGAGATCCAGCACTGGCACAGGTTGCCCAGGGAAGTTGCAGAGCCTTCATCCCCAGAGATATTCAAAAGCTCTTTGGACATGGTCCTGGACAGCTGACTCCAAGTGGCTCTGCTTCAGCAAGGGGGTTGATCCTACTGACTTTCATAGGCCCCTTCCAGCTTCAACCATTCTGTGACAAAACAGTTCTACCAGTGGAAAAAATTCTGTTTATATTAATTTATTTCTCTCTACCCAGCTGAACTCCTTGTTACAGCCAGCCTTATTTCAGTCCATCAAGATTTCCGTGGAAATGAATGTATCTAGAACACAGTGTTCATATCACAGAATGCATTTGTAAGCCTTCTTTTCATTCAAGTCTGTCCATTTTTACAAATAGATTTTGTCAGAAATTGGACAGTTTTCTCAACCCTCCCGCTTAAGGGTTAGCATAAAAGTTCTGATATCCAGCATATCTGACTAGTTTTTCCTTCTCACTCTTTCACTGTGAGATGGAGGGTGAGATGATATTACAGATAACTGAAAGATAGATTACTATTAGCTTTGGGGTTTGTTCAAAGCCCCTTTACTTGACTTCAAGTCAGGATGGAACTGAACTGGAGGAGGCATTCTAGGAATGCATCTAGTGCACTCTAACAGCTAATCACACAACAACAACAACAATAATAATAGTAAACAAGACTGGAGCTAGACTTCATTAAAACCCCTCATATTTATAATGCTGAGCCTGGAAAATAAGACTTTTTCTCTACAAATCTCATCAAGCCACACTACTTTCTCCAATATAAAGTAGTACTTCAAAAGGGTCAAGAGTGGTTGCTGTTGAGCACAGAAGAAAGGTTAGATGGCTCATGACTCTCAATCATCTGTGGATAAAAGGGCAGACTATTCACTCATTTTGTAAGAGCTCCTAAAGAAACATTTTTTATGCTACCGTTCTAGAAACAAAGTTTAAAGTACATTTTCCTTTTATGTAAATTCACATACTTAACCACTGCTGACCTGGACTGGATTTCTTGAAGAGCCCTACAGATAGTGGCAGCACCTTCTCCCATTACTGGCCTCTTGGATCACCCAAGGAGTCTACTTCTCCTAAACCACAATAGTCCAAGAGATCTCCTAATCTAATTTTAGATGTTCTGTAAATAAATAATATTTTTTCTGTTGGAAACAGATGAGCAGATTATCATGCATCTGCTTATTTTCATACGAGAAATTCTTAACTGTACCTATTACTCGACTGCACATTTGAATTCATCTGTGAAAATATAGTGATGTTATTTACCCAAGAGAACCATTTATTCTAGTCTCCTTAAAATAAACATTACAGGAAGATCCCTGGTGTTTTCTCACTGAGAACCTTGCCTCATTTATAACATATGTGGTTCCTATATGAAAAGGTACTGTATGCAAGATGGGTAAAAACTGAAATAATAATGCATTATTTCACACCTGAAGATTCCATAACTGCTCAAATGCATAAAAATAACTCCATGATTCACAGATAAACTGTTTACTTGTATGTTTTATTTAGGTGTGTCCAAGTTTACTATTTGACATTAATGTCATCTGTCAATCTATTCTATAACAATCAATGTAGAAATATACTGTTAATTTTCTGGTTTGTTCTAGAAAGATGAGTTTCCCTTGAACTTGCCATCTGGTGTTACTATGAATTCTACTTCACTATTTCAGTTTAGAACTAAAAATACATTGAACATTTGTTTTCAAGCATTTTGTCTCCTCCTATTTCATCCCTTTAATTCTGCACCTGGAGCAGGACAACCTTATTTGTGTATAGACCAGGACATGGAGGCTGGAAAGCAGCACTGTGGAAAGGGACATGGCAAGCTGAACATGAGCGAGCCAGGAGGGCCAACCCTGTCCTGGGGGTCATCAGGCACAGCACCACCAGCTGATCAAGGGAGGGGACAGGCCCTCTGTTCTGCACTGGGGAGGCCTTGCCTTGAGTGCTGAAGGCGGTTTTGGGTGCCACAAATAAAAAAAAGACATTAAGCTACAGACAGTGTCCAAAGGAGGGCCATGAGGATGGTGAATGATCTGGAGGGGAAGCCGAATGAGGAGTGGTTGCAGTCACTTGGTCTGTTCAGCCTGGAGAAAAGGAGACTGAGGAAAGACTTAATTGTGGTCTTCAACACCTTCACAAGGGGAAATGGAGAGGCAGGTACTGATCTATTCATTCTTGTGACCAGTGAACTCCAAGAAATGGCCTAAAGTTGTGCCAGGGGAGGTTTAAGTTGGATACCAGGCAAAGGTTTCCATCCAGAGAGTGGCTGGGCACTGGAATGGGCTCCCCAGTGAGGTCATCAAAGCAAGGGGAATTGTCTGAATTCAAGAAGAATTTGGATAATACTCTCAGGCACATGTGTGATTCTTGGGGTTTCTTGCATGGGCCAGGAGTTGGACTCAATGATCCTGGCTGGTCCCTTATAACTCAGCATACTCTATGATTGAAGTATTACTTCAGAGCATGCACAATAAATATATACAACAATAAATAAATAAATAATCACACTGAAGTTCTTATACCAAAGTATTGCCCTATTTCAGAAACTAGGTTTATGGATTTTAAAATACAGACCATATATAGTCATTTTACTAGCCCTCTCCCACGCCCCCCCCC